>OZ020195.1:88788403-89388403 GCA_963971165.1 Philopedon plagiatum
AGGATTGCATTTAAAATTTTTGACCTCAACTCCCTAGCGTCACCCCTCAAGGGGGTTAATAAAATTAAATTACATTAAAAGTATATTAATTAACCAATAAGGTACACCTAAAACTTGGTGTCTCTGTCTTTACTTATAGCAAAGATATTTGTGACTAAGACTTTTCGGACACCATGTATATAATGTTTACAAAATCACGGGGTCAGCATTATTCAAAATACGCAATGGGTGACGGCCGTCGCCGTCATATATACATATATATATATATATATATATATATATATATATATATATATATATATATATATATATATATATAGATATATATATATATATATATATATATATATATATATATATATATATATATATATATAGATATATATATATATATATATATATATATATATATATATGTATATATATATATATATATATATATATATATATATATATATATATATATATATATATATATATATATATATATATACAGGGTGTCCCTGGATGGGGTTACCTATACCACAAATGGACCTAATTTTTAATTTTTCGACAAAAAGTTATTCTTAATAAAAATTTTTGCTTGTAAAAAAAATACTATTTGTGGTAAGAAAATTTAGTTATTATATACAGGGAGGTCAAAAAGTTCAAAAATATAAATTTTACCTTAGGGTAGACTACTGTTCTTTTTCATTGTAAAGAAAAATGCCATTTGAAAAAGTTGCTTAGAATTACATTTTTAGTGATAATCCAAAACTTCAGAAAAAACTTTTTATTTTTGTAAAACAATTTTTTTTATTGAAATGTTAATTAAACTAAACGTTTTATTTACAAAGTTATTATTCAACGTGAAAGCCGCCAACTTCTACACACTTTTGTAGTCGTCTTTTAAACTCGTTATAAGTATAATTAATCATCTGTTGATTTATTTCGGCGATAGCTTCACGTATTCTGTATTTTAAAATTTCAACATCATGATTTAAATTATATTTATAAACCTTTTCTTTTAAAAATCCCCAAAGAAAATAATCGCATGCCGTTAGATCAGGGGATCGAGCCGGCCAGCGTATGGAACCATATCTACCCAGCCATTTTTGTGGAAAATGTCCATTAAGCCAATTTTGAATTTGCAGTGTCGAATGCGCTGGACCTCCGACTTGCTGAAAATAGGCTTTGCGTCTGTATTCTAAATTTTCTTCTTCAAACTCTGTCCAAAAATAAGTATTCAACATCTCTAAGTAAGAATTTTGATTAAGATTTACCTCAAAGAAGTAAGGCCCAATAATTCTATTTATTGTAATAGCGCACCATACATTTACTTTTTTGGCTTTTTGACTGCCTGTAGTGAGTGTAAACATCGGATTGTCTTGCGCCCAAAAGCGACAATTTTGGGATGATACTATGCCATTTGTGTTAAATGTACACTCGTCTGAAAAGATAATACTTTTGTAAAAGTGTCTGTCTTCCACAATTCTTTCTCCAATATCTAAACAAAAGTCTAAACGGTGCGCACCATCACCTTCTTCTAGAGTATGAATTTGTTTAGGTTTGAAATCTTTAAACATATTTTCTTTTAAAACTCTTTGGATTTCAGATTTGCTTATGTTAATTTGCAAGGATCTGTTTCTTAACGACGTTTTCGGATTTTCGGCTACTGAGTCCAAAACTAGCATGGTGGCTACATCATCCCTATTGTATGTTTTCTTAGGCTTCTTAAGGTTTTTTACATCTCCCGTATGATCAAACTTTCTGATTATTTTTTTTTAAACTCTGTCGACTAATTTCTACAGCGGGATATTTTTCATTGAACAATTCAATTGCGTGTCGGTAGGAAATGTTTCCTATACCATAGCATTTAACTAAATAAATACGTTGCTGTAAAGTAAGCATTATTACAATTTCAGAATTAACAGACAGTAATATTGATTGCAAATGACACTGATATGACACTTCACTTTAAGTACCAGACAGGTATTTTGGTTATAGTATTCCTTACGACATTCGAAAAAAACTGGGGCTTAAAAAATTTATTTAAACAATACTTTTTTTAAATCTTGAATCATGACTAGAAAGCAATTCTACACAACATTTTCTAATGAAATTTTCCTTAAAAACGAAAAATAACGGTGGTTTACTCTTAAGTAAAATTCATATTTTTAAGTTTTTGACCTCCCTGTAAACAAAAACTAATTTTTTTTACAACAAATCGTATTTTTCTTACAAGCAAAAATTTTTATCAAGAATAACTTTTTGTCGAAATATTAAAAATTAGGTACATTTGTGGTATAGGTAACCCCATCCAGGGACACCCTGTATATATATATATATATATATATATATATATATATATATATATATATATATATATATATATATATATATATATATATATATATATATATATATATATATATATATATATATATATATATAATATATATTCTATGAGTGGATTATATCCAAATCAAAACAACTACTCCCCTGGCTATATGCCTCGACGGGTATTGAATTACATGACAGGGACATCACCACTCCTACCAGATAGGGCTCTGGTTTGCATCATCCAAGGGGTTGGATCTCTCCAGCCACCCTTAGCGGTCCCATGTGTCAACGTAGACTGTGATACTTTTCACGAACGAAAGACGTGCCAGGTCACGTAAGTGGCTGAGAGACACCACAAACGTCTTGTACAGAGAGACCAGGACAGGATTCGAAACGTCCGGCGATGAAGCGGGAAGATTACTCTGTAGAGCTTCCTGGTTGACTGGTGAGTAATTCTACGTATCCGGCCCCTCACCTTATCAGTGGGGAATGGCAGTTTAATGGATCAAATTGATTCACTGCTACCGGACCGTGAGTACAGTAGTAGTATTTTTGAATCACCGTGTATACCAAATAAAAACCATGTATATTATGGATAACTTTTTTCCTTTGGTAGGTCAAAATGTTTTACAAAGGGAAAACGAATAAAAATAAATTCAGTTTGCAATGTTTTACCATCATTTATTCTTGTTGTCTTTTAGTTATACCAGTTTAATTAATTCCTATATACGCTCTAATTTTGTAATTTAAAAAGTCTTTGCTAAAACACATATTAATTTATATTTTGAATACAAATGAGTCCCTCCGTGATCTATGACCAAAATGCGTGGCTATACCAATTTTCATAAAAATGACGTGACTTTGTAATGATGAAATACTACCTAGTATCAAATAAATTTTAATAAAATAAAATGCTACAAAGAGGAGGTAAAAATTGCTGTTGCCCAAAGAATTAAATATATCTACTATTGTTTGGCTTTATTATAAAGATTGCCAAATAATAAAAAGATTATTAAGACAATAAAACAGACATTCTAACACTAAAATGGCAAGTTTTAACTGTTGATTTAAACCAATCAGAACAAGATTACGGATAATATCCATGTTTGTGGAATAATAAAATTGGTGCTCCTAGAGAGCCATATAAAAGTGTTTGATTTTTGTATTTTATTTAATACCTATGTGATTCAACAAAAAGTTGAACTGATCTTCTGTTAAAATGTGCGTTTTGTTCGCCAGCCAATTCTTAAATCAAGCTATTTGATGCACCTAACCTAAAGTAGTTCTACGTGAAATCCAGTTACGGATCCAACACTTGAGTTTTCGCTTTGTTTTCTTTAATATCGCCTGTATTTCTAAACATAATATTTGTACCATAACATTGGTACCACCACGAAGAATTGCAGTTGACGCCATTTTTAAGAACTACGCCAGTACAAAAGTAGGATATGTAAACACAGTAAACTGGCGCCAGTAATCCTTGCCTGTGGAAATCCCGCTTAATATCAATAAAGAATTTGTCTTTCTGTGACATGATAACAAAGCTCTGGTTACTGGATTTTGCCATTTCTTTGGCATTTATTGTGACAATGAAGTTTTATACTTACGCCAAAAATTGAAAATTTTAGTTCATGAAATTCTCTGATAAAATACGATGCAACGAAGATATAGCTATAATTTTTGGCAAATTTGTACTTGAAAAAAAAACTCTCGTGCACTACGTGCAAATTTCCCGGAAACTACTCAATTTTCATTGTACTTATTATATTACTATTAATAAGATTATAATCAGTTAAAAAGATTAATAATAATATTACTTACCATTTTCGTACAACGTCAGTCGACTTGTCGACTCACAGCCAGTACTAGAAACATCCATGCAAGGATCGATTTACTTTCAGGAGATTCAAACAAATACTCCGAACTCTCACCAAATAACAGTTTTTGTACACTGAGTTCGCGTTTTGCTAATAATGTTAGCAACATCAAGGTGATTAATTTTTAATTTTAATGAGAAATACCAGTAAAAAAAATTAAAATCAGGGTTTGACTATAGTCTCCTTACAAAAAAAAATTAGTTTTTTGATTTTAGGTTTAAAAAGATAGTACATAAGTAGTAAATGTTAGTCATTTCGGGGTTATATGGCCATTACAACTATTGCAATTCGCTGTGTCCTGATTGACTGATATCTGCCGACCAAGCTAATATAATTTTGTAATTCTCTATTAAATTTATGGTCTCGTAAAACAAATTTATACAGATTGGAATTGAGCGGAGGTTTATGACTGGAAATGAAATAAAGTTCCGCGTAGTTTCAGTTATTAGATTATTAAGGTAAAAATAATTTAAATAACAGTATAATTTGGATGTAAACTGAATACAAAACTAATTAGGCATGCTTTGTACACAGAGTTTTAAAAATAATTAAACAACGTTGCTGATGGAACTTTTCTTGGTCGATTTATCTGAATATCTGTCTTCCAAAAGAAAGTTTGATTAATAAGAAACGTTGACGCCACTGTTTTTTATCACACTAACAAATATCACAATGCGTAACATTTGCAATGTTATTTCAGTAAGGTCTCTCCCGGGAGACCTGCATTACCCTACCCTGGATATTGCGGGCCCCGTCGGGCCCCCAAACCTTCCGAGAATAGTGATGGACCTGTAGTAATTTTATTCAGAAGATGCTAATTTTAAAATGAAGGGAAATTGTCTGTTTTCTTTATCTAATTTTATTTTCTCTGAGAAGATGGATATTATGGACGGAGTCTGAAAAGAGATAGACTATTTGAATTGTTGGACAAAATTTTAAGAATACGTTTTCTTTTGATTAAAACTGTTGTTGATAGTAAAATTTAATATATAAATAGCAATATCAATGAATATTATCCCAAATAACTAACTAATTGGTAAGATACTACTAATAAACAGGGTGTTCGAAAGTATGGGTAAATATCTTTGCTAATAGTAAAGATAAAGACACCAGATTTTAGGCGTATCTTATTGCTTAATAAATGTACTTTTTTATCTAATTTAACTTTTTAAACCCCCTTAAGGGACGACGCGCTAGGGAGTTGAGGTATTAACCTATGCCGTGTGGCATCTCATTTTAAAGGTCTTTAAAAAAGAACCATTTTAATGCAAACCCGATATCTGTATCTTATTTCGTCTTTAAATGGCAAGCCTTTAAAAATTAGAAATCGTTTAAAAAATTTAGAATTTCCATACTTGTATTTCTCTTATTACTTCAAAAGTTATTCACAATGACCACCATGAACTTCTTGGCAGTAATAAAATCAATTTTCAAACTCACTTCTCACATCTTTTTAAAACGTGAGAAGTGAGTTTCAAAATCGAGTTTATTACTGCCAAGAAGTTCATGGTAGTCATTTTGAACAGCTTTTAAAGTAATAAGAGAAATAAAGGTACCTATTTAAATTTTTAATTTTTTTCACGATATTCAATTTTAAAAGGCTTGCCGTTTAAAAACGAATTAAGATACGGACCTCGGGTTTTGCGCCAAAACGTTTCTTTTTTGAAGACTTTTAATATGAGGTACCACACGGCATACGGTTGCATTTAAAATTTTTGACCTCAACTTTCTAGCTTCACCCCTCAAAGGGGGGTGAAAAACTTAAATTACATAAAGAAGTAGATGTATTAACCAATAGGATACCCCTAAAATTTGGTGTCCCTACCTTTACCAATAGCAAAGGCATTTGCCCATACTAAGCCTTTTCAGACACCCTGTATAAATATCAATATCAAGCAGTATTATCCCAAACAACTTACTATTATAGTTGCTAAGATACTAGTAATACATGACCTAAATTTAGTGAACATAATTTGGCACCTACATATTATTATATTTAAGTGATGTACAGGTACATCCAAATAAAAGTGAACAGGCGTTACCAAAATTATAATAATATGTTTCATATATTTCGAAAAGTCGTTTTACGTCCTAAAAACGTTAAAGCTTTCGACTGTGTACCTATTCCTAGACGACGAAGTGAAGAGATTCGAATTATTATAAACTTCTCGTAACTAAATAAGTTCTTTAATTAAAATAACCTGTTATTTAACAGGAAACTAAAAACTAAACTTTCCGAAACTTATTTCGATTGTAATTTAAATTCGTAATATAAACTTACCTCCAGAATATGCTCGTCTTGAGCTTCTCGGTCCAGTTTCCTGGCTGTTGTCGTTATGACTCCTGAAACATAAGGACGACGATAATTAGAGCTTGGAGCCAAAAGTAAGATGCCTTTAGCTGTAATTTGTTAAAATCCGAAGAAATCTATTTAAAGTTTACAGTACAGTTGTTATGTACAACCATTAAAACTGCAGTAAATTCAAATAAACATCTATCGTGTTTACCTCATAGAGCCAAAATTTGCGATAAATGAAGATCTGGAGGAGCAGCTGCATGTTACAAAGTTAGATAGCTAATTACAAGTTGCTTGCTTTTCAATGCCGTTTTAAAGATTTTTCATTTGTGGTATTAATTATGATATTAAATTTTCTAAGAAGTTACAAGTAAATTATAACTAATTTAAATTTAATAAGAAAAGTAGCTAGAATAATATTGAATAAAATATTTATGAATCTAAGTACCTACCTACATAGTTTTAAAAATACCTTATTTCACCCAGTTTTAAATTATTATTTAATTGAACATTATATTATTTCAAGAAGCAGGTAATGATTAACTTATTAAATAAGCTTGGTAATTTAATTAAAGATTTTAAAACCTGGGCCACTAAGGGCGAAAACAAAGTAATAAAAGAGCAAAGAAAGAAGAAAATACAGAATGATTTTCGAAATGCACGTGGGATACTTATAGACGTTGTAAAACAAGGTGGGAGCACTTCTAACGACGGCAATAATGTTAGAACTTTTTTTCGACATTACGAAAAATCAGCAGCAGTCACTGGAAAAACAATTCATATTTAAAGTGCCGGGTCTCTAGATGACTCATGCAAAATATAAAATCTCTAGGTAATTGGAGCACGCTTTACTTCGCACGCACTATAAAATAAAATAGCTACGCGTAAAATTAAAAAAAAAAGAAATATAATTTAATTATGGAAGTTATCTTTTATTCGACAAACTTCCTGGCCAGCGTCGTTATCTTTTACTGAATGTTAATTAAAATTTTTCTTTGACTCAAGAAGAATTTTATTGTTTCACCAATCAACGTGGTTAGCGATTCTAAAAGTTTGCTTTAAATGGAAAAATTAAATTTTCCAGTTAATTTATTATATTCCCGACACTTTAGGACCAGATTCACAATTGCTGTCACTGATCTAATTTAACAGTTAAAGGTTTAAATTGACAATAGGACATCCCAGTCTTGTTCTATAAATTTATTTCTGAGTTTTTTCGCAGATATTATGTATACCTGGAGTTTAAAAGAGGACAATTGTTCCAAATTTTGCAAGATATGTAAAAATGTCACTCCTAATAAATGTTTTTGCTTGTAAAATAAATAAGATCCGCGTAATGAAAAATTTAATGTTATATACAGGGTATTATTTAAAAATTGCACCCAAAATAAGAAGTATTTTGATTAAATAATTGCTTCATTTAATAAAGACACTGACAAACATGTCCATAGGTATCATTATTGTTTAATATGTAGAAACTAGTACTTTGGTTAAATGTGTGAGAGAGAATAGTTGGGACTTTAAATAAAAAATAACTCGTCACTTTTAATATTTAAATTTTTTAATGAAAGCTTGTACTTAGGATTTAATTTAAGACATGTTTCATTTTTTCGGGTAGAAAATGACAAACTAGTTTACCCTTAACCAAAATATCGTTTTTGTATTTTTTATGGTTCCTGTATAAACAAATAAAATTTTTCATAATGTGAATCTTATTTATTTTATAAGCAAAAACTTTAATTAGGAACGATATTTTTACGTATCTTGCAAAATTTGATCCATTTGCTCTTCTTCTAAACCCAATCTGCGGACATAGTGTAAAAAAAGACAATTTTAGCTCGTTAAAACCAAACTGATCAACTAGTCTCGCACACAGAAGCTAAAAGTTTGCTTTAGTAACAACAGTCTAACAAACTTGACCAACGAGTCTGTATTTAACATGAAGTTAACTAAATTTATTTATATTTATTGGCTTTTGAAATGTACCAATAATACCAGTTTTACTTGTAAACTAAACTAGAACAAACACTGTTCGAAACTACACCATCGCTTGATAAAGTTTGTTTAAATGGAACTGTACAGGGTTTTGCTACCACACAGTAAATTATAAAACACATATAAATGTTAATGTTTACATGGTATGCATTCATTACGTTTTAAGCCATTTTTGGCGTTAGTTTGGTTCGAAGCGGTTTAAAAACATTTTATTTTCTTGTTAAACGCTGACGTCATATAGCATGTTGAATGTTAAACCGTATTTAAAAACATTTCAAACATTGTGTTTGGTTGGGTTTGATTGGGTTTGATTTTCAAACATTGTGTTTGAAACACATTGTCCATCCTTCTCTTGTAATAGTCTTTGTTTCAATCGTGTTTTAAAAGTAGTAAATGTAGGTTATGTTGTTATGGCGTTTAAATTTTTTAAACTATTGCAGATTTTCTTTGAGACTGACATATTCTGGAATGTTCTTGTATGGTTGAAAGGGACTTCATTTCTTCAAAATGTTGGTTATAGCGGCACCGAAAGGCGTAAACCTGTCCAGTGAATCCCGCTCTTAAGTTCTAACCAAGCTAAAATACTAATAATTGTGTCGGGTTTAGTTTAAACACCCCGTACAACAAATTCTTCCATTTTTGATTTAGTGAAACACACTAACAACTTCGGAAGCTTCACAAAAAAGAATTTTTAATAATCCCTTTGATTAATTTCCAGTTGAATTTCATTAGGCAACCCTGCCTTGCACACTAAGCGACCTTTGTAAAATTAAGTGGTCCCTTAATTAAAGAAATTATTAATTAAGGTTAGTCATCACATTTCCTTTTTACGACCCTACGTCGCAATTAAAAATAAATATGCTGTCTTTCTCTTACGGAAGGGCGCATTGTTCGAGTCGGAGAACTCAGAATGCAGATAATTTTAGTTTACTAAGACAGTAGTCGGTTGGGTGTATCGATGCACAGCGTGTTTAATTATTTGTGACATATTTTCAACGACAAAGATTGTAACGGGGTTAGTACTTTCTCCGAGGTTTACTAGAAAGGTTCGACATGGTACTGGTTTACTTAGTTCGATTTTGACAAGTATTTGCCCTGTCATCGTTATAACAAGACATAATATTTAGAAATCTGACATACACTAACACAATTTATTCGCAATATTTTAAAATATGACATACACTTTAATAAAAGTGATCGATTTTAAAAATTTTCACCAAGATTAACAAAGATTTAGGACTGGTATATATTTAGATTTTCTGGTTGATCAGTTTGGTTAATCATAGAGTCATAATATTTAGAAATATGACACACACTAACTCAACGTATTCACAATATTTTATAATATGACATACACTTTAACAGAGAATAAATCGATTTTAAAAAATTACTCTGGGATTAGCAAGGAAGCTCTAGGACTTCAAACTGTTTTAATTTCGATTTCCTAGTTGATCAGTTAGGTTTTTTTGTTCTGTCGTTATCGTTATAAGACGTCATAATATTTAAAAATGTCACTATATACACCAACATGGTTTCTGCACTATATTTAAAAATATGACATACACTTTAGCAGAAAGGCGATCGATTTTAAAAAATTTACTCCGGGATTTACCAAAGAGCTCTAAGTTTTTGTTGCTCAATTTTGCTGAACAAAAAGGGGACAAGTTCTTTTTATCTTATTCTCTCTCTGGGGCGGAGCTTGCTGGGTTTGTTATTACACTATTATATTTCATCGTCTCTGAACCAATTTAAAAATTCTCGCCTTAGACCATGCGTATTGTATAAAGAATTTTCCAGGATTTAAAGAATCGATTCTTAATTTTAGATATTTATATGTACCCCTGACAAATAGACTTCAGTCATATATATACATATATATATATACATATATATATATATATATATATATATATATATATATATATATATATATATATATATATATATATATATATATATATATATATATATATATATATATATATATATATATATATATATATATATAAAAGGATTTTTTTCCTTGGGTAGCAGTCAAAATGCAGGTGGCCAATTAATTAATTCTTTATTGCTTAGTCGAGCTTTCGAGTTTCAATTTAACCCTTCTTCAGGACACACAATGTGAATTATTTTAAAAAAGGAATACAAAAATACTTCGCAGAAATGTTGCTAAACATATTTATGACATTCTACAATTAAAAAACTTTAAAAAATTGGTTCAAGATTGGCGATGATTGTCGAATAATTAATTACTACATTTTGGTTGCTGGATGATGAATCATTCATCATCCAGCAACCAAAATGTAGTAATTAATTATTCGACAATCATCGCCAATCTTGAACCAACTTTTTAAAGTTTTTTAATTGTAGAATGTCATAAATATGTTTAGCAACATTTCTGCGAAGTATTTTTGTATTCCTTTTTTAAAATAATTCACATTGTGTGTCCTGAAGAAGGGTTAAATTGAAACTCGAAAGCTCGACTAAGCAATAAAGAATTAATTAATTGGCCACCTGCATTTTGACTGCTACCCAAGAAAAAAATCCTTTTTTCTAACTATTCAGTCACGAATACACATCCCTTAGTATATATATATATATATATATATATATATATATATATATATATATATATATATATATATATATATATATATATATATAAATCTCTCAAAAACAGTTTATACAAACAGCTTAAACTGCTCAGGGTTCATAAAATAATTGCGAGGCCAATGATATGCAACTGTAGCACGTAGAGTGGTTTCCCAAATATAAAATAAATAATATAATAAAATATATGAGAATTTGGAAGAGATACGAAAAATGGGAAAATATGACAATATCTATTAGTTAAGAGAAGCATTTAGCTTTCATGATTATTATTTTGGCTTTCTAAACATTGTTGTTGCCTAGATATTTGCCATAAAAATTGAAATTTTGGTACAAACACATAAAATTTCTTTAATAAATCAGTTTTCTTTAGTATTTTCCTTTCTCATCGCTTCCCGATTCAATGTTTTGAGAAACCGAGTGATGGTGTATTCCCTTACTTCCATATTTATTAATCCTAAAATATACACTTGAATGGTACAAATTTTAACTCTACATTCCCATGTTCAGTGATTTATCACTTTCTATGACGTTCGGAATAGACCACGTACAAACTGGATAATGAATGATATTCATTCGCTTGCACATCCATGTAATGAGTGCACCTCGAGTAATAATATTTCACCGAGTAACGTTTTGTGGGCTAGGACCCTATGTTAAAAACTGTAGTAGTGGTCTAACAAATCGTCCTAATTATTATAGTTTGGGGGTCGATGTTCCAGTACATGACCAATAAGGGGACTGCTAAACATGGTATTAACATTTTAGAATGTATATCGAGTGGAATGTCAAAATATTGCTTTCTCTAAATATTAATCTACATGATTCAGTTGGTTTAAGGCCAAATATTAAACGCAATATACGTTTTTGTGCTGAGAATACGCGATTTACCTGAATTCCCCTACCCCAAGATACTACATTATAAGATGTATGACTGTAGGCTAGTAGGTAGTACACAGCCATAAGACCAGACTTATCCATTGAGGATTTAAGTTTATAGATTGCATTGAAAGCGGAATTCAGTTTCTTACATTGATGTGACAATGAAATTCAATTAAAAAGTACCCTATAAATATTGTATTGTGCTAATGAGCAATAATACCACTGCAAGTGCCCTGAATACCGTGCCCAGATATTGGAAGAAAGTACATACCCAGTGCAAAGTTAATCAAAAAGTTTCCATAAATAGGTATCATTAAAGGTCAGTATCGTCAAATTCAAGTAATAATATGTGGCTGTACGTGTATTTTTATGTTACAATAAATAATAAGCATTTGTAACGGAATTTTGAAACTTTAAAGATATACAAATGAAGAGTGCTGCTGCCTGAACACGTGCTAATATTACTGCAAATTGCGCCCTCTGTGGGCCAGACTGGAAATTTTTTATCCCAACCTCCTACAGAAATAAATATCTACATCAGTTTTAACCCACCCAGTTTTAAATCTATTAAAATATGCTACAAATAAATGGGTGGACGGCAAGTCGACCAATCTGACAAAATCCTTTTAAGGTGTTTGGCGATAAACTAAATTATTTTGCCCAAACTAGCTGTTAGCTTAGAAAACTGTTGCGCACCAGTTACAAATGACCTCAATTACCATAATTTACACTAGCCCAAATGACGGTTAATTTATGAAGGCGATTAATTTCGGAGCGGAAAATATATTCCTTTTCGAAAAATGTTCTAATTCCAAGGCTTCCTAAAGAGGATCTCTTAAATAAAAAATAGGGAACTTTTGCTTTCCATTTGGCCAATATTTATGGCTTTTTTCCTCAATAAAATACTGAATATTATGTTTGTAAAGGAAGCCCCTGCAGGCTACTGATATTTAGAGACATGTACAGTCGCGGCAAAAATAATTTCTCTTATGGCAAATGAGAGTATGATTATCACATAAAAAAGTGATTAGTGTTACGTGAAGTGCGTCGCTGGATATCCATCTGCCGAACAGCCAAGTTTCGATACTAGAGAAATATTGTTATAAAGACCAAGTCCAGTTATAATTTCCAACGTTCTCATGGCGTTTCTATAGCAAACAAAAACTTGTCCAATGCTATCGCAGGAAAATACTCACAATTAATTTCAAAATAATTAAAACGCGGACTTGTTCAGTTGGAATGATATTCTTCAAAAATATACATACACACAAAACGAGCGAACAGTGATTCTTGTCGACCGGGAAATGTCGTCAATAACGACAATTAAATGACATATTTTCAATATCAGAAATGGAAGCCAAAGCAGGATCTCAAAAAGCAATCACCTGTCGGTCGATGATGAAAAACACATTGGAAAATATTACTGCCATTTCGTTATGAGTCGACATCGTTCAGAATCGTCATTTAACAGCTAATAATAACCCACACGCTAACGTTGATATTTTAGCAATCAAACCTAATAAACAAGATCCGATAAGTATATTCTCTCACAATAATAAATATTTGTTACGATAACACGTTAATAAGGGTACATTACTAAAAAAATTATTATTTTGTATAGTACGGCATATTATAAGAGCTAGAGTTAATTTAAACAAAATATCTACACGCCGAGTAATGTATTACATTAGTATATCTAAATTCACTACAAAACTAATGCCGCAGAAAAAAGTTTTGTTCTTGTTTCCCAGTGTAATAATTTGTCAAAACAACAATATGTCTAAACAATATCCCAGGATTATGTCTGTTATTAATTAAAATTATAATTTGTAATATGTTTGTCTTATCTATATGTGTTATAACTGGAAAAAACTAAGTTTGTGATAAAGATTACATTACTGTATTTTTTGCAAGCAGAAGCATAAACTCAAACAAAATTTATTTATCAATAACCTAAAATACAGTACATACATTTTCAAATTTCATCTTAGATAAAGATCATTAACATACCGTTACCACAAACCCACAGAACTTCTGTGGTTGTGTACTTTAGCCCATCAAAAGTACAAAAAAAATACAAAATTAAACGCATAAACTCCCACTCAGCCACGAGCCTCCGTTATTATAATTATGAAATTAATTGGTAATGTTACGTATTCCTCCAATAATTAACTGATAAAAGTAAGAAAACAAATATAGATATGAAAGAATTTGAAAGCTTTTGACCAGTCGCGGAGAGAAAAACCGAACAAAAAAAAAGTTAACCAGGATACTGCGAAACAAAGACCGACACAGGCGCAAGGACTAATCGATGATATAATCGATGCAGGTAGCCCAGCTTTATGAGAGTATCTAAAGGAAAAATTAAAGAGAGTCAGAAACGTTACGTAATATAATGAGGCAGGTCACTAGACATCACCTCTCTGCTCCTCCAAAATGTACCTCATATATTTATTAAATTTATAAAATGGGAGCTCTTTAACATAATCCGGTAGGCTATTTCAAATATGAACTGTTGTAAAAAACTGTTGAGGCACTTTACAAGAATTTATGTTTCTTGTTTGGTAAGGATGATAAGAAATTATTCAAGTGCCGAATTTAACCATTTTAAAAGGGTATCTTTTAAACTCTGTGCCGAGTTTGATTATTTCTGTTTTGAATACCTGAGGCATGTGCCGAGTTTGTATTAGGTACCCCAAGTCATATTATTATACAATCTGATTATATTCTACATTCGGCAACATTGGAGAGACAGTCGCAATAATAAGAGATGCATGTTGATGGGACAGATTTTATTTCGATTCTGATTTGGCCAAAGCGAAAAAAAATGCAGCGTTGCCAGGCTTTTTCTTGCTTGATACGTACTTCATCTTCCAGTATCAGCATTCCTAACATAATGGTACTTCTCGTATTACGATTAAAATTACATAATTTACATTTATATTTAGATTCCGTAATTGGAATTTAATCAATATTTTCTTATATCCTTCTTAATAAACCACCATGCCCTTTTCCTCTTAAAAGGGTTATCTTAAGACGAACGGTAGCGATGAAATTTCTAAATTAATTCAACAATTACTACGGGCCGACGGTTTTGCTTTGCTTCGCAGTGGAGACGCCCTTAACGATATACATAACTAATTACCTGGGCTGCTGAAGTTTACACAGGGCCGCTTTAGTATTTTAGGATGTTCCTTAATATTTTCTTTGACTTATAGGAAATTTTCGTTTGCCTTAATATATGGAATGTTCCAGTTCAAGATTAAAACAACCATTGTGTAGATATACTTAATCCCATGAAAGATTTTAATGGCAGCCATTGACACATGTCAAAATATTTGTTAACTTATAATTTGAACGTTCCCTAATTCACAAAACACCTAGCGCACTAAAAAGTTAAAAATAATTATTTCCCTTTTATAGTTAACAGAGGCCGGGGTGTGCAGTGCGCGCTTCGTGCCGAAAGTAAAGCAACTAACAAACTGCGCCTCTCTTATAGGGTAAAAATATGCTGGAGCGCCGCTCCACGCGTCAAGCGCCGCTCTACGCGTCGGAACTCGAAATATACAATGTATTTTAAATCTATTAGCACATAGTGAGCAAGTAAAGCTTAGTGAGCAAAGTAAAGCGTCGTTTACTTGCTCACAATGTGCTAATAGATTTAAAATACATTGTATATTTCGAGTCCCGACGCGTGGAGCGGCGCTTGACGCGTGGAGCGGCGCTCCAGCATATTTTTACCCTTATTCGTTGAACGAAATCGTAAACGAATTCTCGAATCAGTTGAGGTTAAGAAGCGGCTTTACTCAGCTAATCCGAGCTAACAGACAACGAGATATTGGCTGAAATAACTTAAGAGTAAGTTACTGCAGAATTTAAACGAACCAGTCATAATTTTTGTTCGGGTTAGCAGAGATTTGCTTTGACTTATCAATAATTTTCGTTATGGCACTTGAATAAAAAATAACCTTCAAAAATATTTCTGTAATGCCAAATTTTCGTTGGCTAGTGTAAAAGTCGTTACTAAATTACAAAACATAAAATATAGCACTTAAAATCACGCGAAATGAAACTTATAGAAGCTAATATGCCCGTCTATGCATGCCAGTGTTATTTTTGGCTGTAATTGGTTAAAATAAAAGGTTGCAAATGTTGACTTTAAAGGTAATATTATTTGGAAACTATGTATACAGATTGTTGCTGCGAATTTTGGCTAAGGCACAACAGCTTTGTTACCTCCTACCATTAAAATGCCACGCTGATGGCTCGTGCTCAACAGTAGACCACTTAAAGTGGTAGGTATAAAGTTGAAATGATTTTAAACTTGTATTGAGCTGAGTCAATGCATACGATAGAGTACCATGGCAGAAACTGTGAAGGCGAAACGAGTTGGAAAAGTACGCAAGGATTTATGGTTAACCTTGAGCCGGATTATTATGGATGTCGTAACCCATGGAATAAGAGATAAAGTACACAGCCCTTCTTGTTGTTAATCTATTGAAGTGCGAAATGGGATGAGACTGTGTTGGAAAGGATAAACAGGAACTCTCAGGACACTAAAAATGTAGGAAGGTCTGGAGATGTAAATTATGCAGTAATTTATCTTTAGAAACACGTGTATTGGTTTATGTTTGTTTCAAAAAAAAATTTTTCGATAAATAAGTTTTCGAAACAAACATACATTTCTTCGGAAAAAATCGTATTTTGCAAGTATATTTTCTCCAAAATTCATTTTTGGAAAACAGCATTTTTTAATACACATTTTTTGAAAATACAGGGTGATTCAGAAATACTTTGACAAATTTTGGTGTGTGCTCGTTGACGTTAAACTATAATCCTTAACAGCTTCGTTTGGGAGATACAGGGCGTATATATATATATATATATATATATATATATATATATATATATATATATATATATATATATATATTGCAAAATTTGATCCATTTGTGCTCTCCCATCCGCAGACAGAGTGTATATAAAAATAATTAATTATCGAACATTTCTCGCAGATCAGTTTGCATAGCATTCAACTAAACATGCTGAGAGAAGTACAAAATAGACACAAGACCATGCGAATTCAAAATAATCGCAATTCCTCTCTGAATAAAACTCATTTGGACAAATTTATTCCATTTTACGTTTTACTGGCATTAAAGCAGGTTGTTAAGACCTGCAAAATTTAGTAATTTTGGATCTGATTACAGGATATGCCTTTTTGAATAGTTCATTTAGCTAAGTTTCCGGTTAATATTTTTCAGTCTGAACAAGCTATATGTTTGAGATTATTTTATTTTCCACCGACTCGACGGGTAGAAAAGATTACCCAGATAGGTATCTGGGCTAGATTGCCACGAATGGGACTTGTTTTGACGCTTTTTGTCTGGTATAAATAAAATGCGAAAATAATGGAATATGTTTAATTTATGTAGGGAACCCTACATAAATTAATACATACAATATACAATGTGAATATCCATCGACCGTTATGTGGTTTATAACTTAAACGAAAAAATAAGCGATTTAAATTAGTGGGAAGTATTCTTAGATAATTAGCGGTTAAAACAAACCCAAAAAAATTGGTTTTGTTCAGTTCGGTCAGTTTTTACCCCTAAATACGCTCCTCGATTACCCATTCTGAATTCATTTTAAAGTCTAATTATCCCTCTATAAGATAGCGTTTTAAAAAATTGGAAAAAATAGATAGGAAAAAATACGGAGTGATTTAACGGTGCCGATGTCGAGTGCAAAAAAGTTATAAAAATCGAAATTTAATCGGCGATTGCTCCCTTCCTATAAAGAATGAAGAAACTAAAAAATATGGATATCATGTATTTCGACGAGCTCTTTTCGACGGCGTGCATTCGATTTTTTCAGAAACCGTGAAATATATATATATATATATATATATATATATATATATATATATATATATATATATATATATATATATATATATATATATGTATATATATATATATATATCCGGTGCAGCACCGAATTTAGTTTCATCAGATACAACTGAAAAAAAAAGCCCAGCAAGATGGATGCGATAATTTAGGAAACAAACCACAACAAAGCTCAATATAATTTCTTCCGCCACCTTACTAACAATAAACAAGTATCACCTAAAAGATTATACCTTTACGAAAATTGCCTCTTAAGTTCGTATAATTTCCATATCGCGTGATGACAAGTGTTACTTAGGGTGGCCTTAAGCGGGCGAAAATAAATTTCCTCATTTGCAAATTGACGGGCCACTTCTGTAAATTACTTTCTTAATTGCTCTGTACCCGTAAATAAATTTAAACAACCTATTTATTTATGTAGTAAACAATATAACTTAAAAGGCTGCTGCAGTTTGTCATCATTTTGTGGTATTTTTTAGCCAATATTAGATCATGTGTACTTTGAAGTACTCATTACCCCACACCTGACACCAGGTGTCATGTGTGGGGTGTAAATAAATTTAAAAAACCTATTTATTTGTGTAGTAACCAATATAACTTAAAAGGTTGCTGCAGTTTGTCATCATTTTGTGGTACTTTTTAGCCAATATTAGATCGTGTGTACTTTGAAGTACTTCAGGTGTAGGGTTAAAAATTAAACATGTAAAATCCTAAGGTAAGTTTTCAAAAAAATTACTAATGATCCATACAACGATGGCATTGCCTAAAAAATGAGACCTATTCCACGTTAAAATTGGAAAATATTGACGCGAAGCGACTAAAAAAAGCAAATCATGCAATCAAATTCGCAATTACAAAATCCTACAGGAATTAACAAGTCGCTTGAGTGTCGGTGAACTGTGAAAAGCGATAAATTTGTGTAAATGAATTTGATTCAAAATGTAATTTCCAGTATTTCAGTGAATTAAGAAATTGCGAAGTTTTAAGATTTTATTTAAGATTTTTATAAATGGAAAACTAGGTGTTTCCTATTAAGAAGTTCGTGAATTAATGTAGGTAACGGAAAGTTGGCCTAGAGGGAAATAGCTTTCAGCAGGCATATTAGTGCGAGAAATAGTTATTTTCCGCACACTCGCAGAAAAAACTGTTTTGAAAAATGTTTTTTTGGATTTTTTTTAGATTCCCAAATATCTAATCCTCGCAACGCACAGTTTCACTTAACAAATCTCCATAGCTAAAAATGCTTCTTAATAAACCCCCCTGACGAAAGAAAAGAAAAAACCTAATCAGAACGCAGCCCTAATCCAACCAAAAAGCCATCTTATATCCCGACGCGTTAAAAAAAAGTCATTTAGAATATTTAAGGACATTTAGGGCCATCATAACCGAAATAAATGACTCAAAGATATACGAAATGGTTTTATTTAAACGAGGGACCCATTATCTGAAGATTCATATTGGACGCAATATTTGAAAATAAAGGAAAAGTGTTCCACCGGTTTGAAACGAGGGACCGGAGAATATTAGGAAAAGGAACAACAACAATAATGTACCGGAAACGCTTTTGAATAAAAATGAGGGGTATTTATTTAAAAGATATTTAAAAAATATGCTAGACGAACGTTTGTTGTTGCTCAGGGTAGCTTGGACGACCACTGCATTAACTTCAACCTATCTGAAAGGTGGTGTCTGCGACCTTCAAAAGGTTGGTAAAAAAAATTTCCGATAAGTATTTATGATACCACACATAATCACGATTCAATCCCTTTAACACAAAATAATTTGTGTTAATTTTTTTTATCAGAATCGAGCAAGCAGACGCCAAGAAGAAAATCGCTGTTGACTGCTACCTGTCTTAATTAAAAAAAACCGAATATTATAAAGCAATTATGCAACTTTAAACCAAAGCAGAAGCCACCGCCATACAAAATGTTCCGATGTAAGTTATAAATCCATTGACTGCCAGTCGTCGACAAACTATTATAAGTACAAAACTGTTCTATAAAGTCGATAATGCAGTCGTCACAAAGTCCTTCCTAGCTCATTTCCCAGAATTGAATCAACGTCAAGCCAATCAATTCCTCGTTTATCAATCACATGACTCTCCACGCCGCACAATTCAAACTAGGGTATCAATTGTACATTTCCAGCATTTGTTACGGAAACCTCTGTGTTATTGCGATCTAATGATTGTGTGTAATTTTGAAGGGTTTAGTTTTGAATTGTAGTGTATTTTGTTGCCGAATCACTATTGAAAAAGTTTGTGATTATTTACACATATTTTCTAATATCGTTATATACTTTTTTATAATTATCGTTAAGTGGGCCATTGACCAATCCAGTGGCGTAACGCAAGATCGTAAGCCCCCCCTTGAAATAAAAGAGGCTTTTTCAGTAGTAGTTAGTAGTGTGTGTTTTAGGTATTGTCAGAGCATAGAAAAAATATATAGTTTAATTGCTTCCTTGATTTTGCCGGAAAATTCAGAAATAAATTGATAGGACCAGATTTAGTTGTCGTGTTCTTGCGCTTGTCAAATTAATTCCTAGACTGTCAAATTAGACCAGCTTGAGCACTAGTGAAGCTGGCCGCTTCGCTCTTCGGAAAACGTAAAAAAAGTTTTTTCGACCACCAGACTCAGTTTTATCTAAAGAGAAATCCATATTTCATAGATACTATTTTTCTAAAGAGCTCCAAGAATTATACAAATCCCTGTAAAATAATTTAAGCATATTTCGCAAAAATGAACGATAAAAATCAGTTTTATTTTGTTGTGATTTGCATAAGGCAATCAAATCGGCATTAAGGGAATCGATACCGGCAAGAGCAAGTCGTTTGCGTTTTTCGAATGCTAAAGTATGGTGCTATTTTCACTGCGAACGTTTTATCTGGATTTACCGCTTTTTAATAGTTTCTTACGTGCCTATATATAATTTTAGAATAGTCTATTTATCATTAAAAATTGAGTTCATTTTAACACCATACATCATTAAAATCTTTTTGCCTATAAAGCTGTTGTAAAAGAAAATAAAAAATACCCCGCTTTTAAAGCAAAATACAACTAAAATTCAATTGTGCCAAACAAATTATTCCATTTTAAGTCGAACTATTCTGTTTGTTAAGAAACTCGTTGAAAGACCCTAAACAGGCAGATTTAATTAGCAAAATTAAAATACAATGGCGAGCTTCGCTCTCATCTAGCTTAATTAAGCTAAAACAATACGCCAAAACAACTTGAAAATGGGTCTTAGCTAGTTGCTAGTTGCATCTTAAATAAACCAGGGCGCTATACTCGATTTGAAATTGGTTGATAGTAATAAATCATTTTTAGCAGCCGATTCCATAGGCGCACCTACCTGACGTGCCGGTTTGAACCCTATTTACTTATCCGAATAATTTAGTAATCATTATTGTCATAACAGGTAAAAATAATTATGCCGAGAATTCCGGGAACAATTAATACACAATGTTACTTTTCAGGTAGTTACGAAAAATTAGGTACCTCTACTTATTGGTATAAAACTGTGAGTCATTTTAAGAGCGAACAAACCTAATGCGAGTATTCTAGGACACACATTTGGGTAATTTTTGAAAATGGAGAGTCTTTCAGGATTTATTCCAGTTAAGCGAGCTGCGAAATCAGCGCTAAGCATTAGTGAAAAGATTATTGTGCTTAATGTATTTAATGCACTTAGATATCAAAAAAGTGCAATAAGTATCGATTCTGCAGTGGAACTTTGTTCAAAGATGACAGGTATTGGAAAAGCAACCATCTACAGGCTGATGCGGGAAGAAAAGACAGGAACCGTGACGCCACCAAAACCATCTCCAGGAAGGCGAACAATACCGATCGATGAGGACGAAAAGGCCATCATAAGACGAAAGGTGCATTCATTCTATTTCAATAAGGAGATCCCTACTTTGGATAGAGTTTTAGGGGCAGTAAAAGAAGACTTTCCTGCAATCAAGAGAGATAAACTATGGAAAGTTCTAAGAGAAATGAATTTTAGATGGGAAAAACATAGTCGGAAGTCTCATTTGCTCGAAAAAGATGAAATAGTATGTTGGAGACGTAATTATTTGAGAAAAATAAGAAAATTTCGCAATGAAAACAAAACAATTTTCTATTTGGACGAAACATGGCTGAACGAAGGCTACACAGTTGGAAAAATATGGACAGACAAAAATGTGACTTCTCACCGGCAAGCATTTTTAGACGGTCTATCAACAGGAATAAATCCGCCCTCTGGAAAAGGAAAACGATTAATTATAACTCACATCGGTAGCTCCAATGGATTTTTAGAAGGTGGACTATTATCATTCCAATCAGTTCGTACAGGCGATTACCACGAGGATATGAATGCTGATGTTTTTGAGGAGTATTTCGAACAAATGATAGAGCTGATTCCACCTGGCTCCGTCATTGTGTTAGATAACGCTCCGTATCACTCCAGAAGATTGGAGAAGATGCCTACAACTGCTTGGCGAAAAGCAAAAATTATCGAGTGGCTTGTGGAGAAACAAATACAATTTGAGGACAATATGGTTAAAAAGGAGTTGCTATCAATTGTAAACACCCATAAACATCGGTTTCAAAAATATGTTGTTGACGAAATGGCCAAAAAACAAAATATAATAGTGCTTCGGCTCCCCCCCTACCATTGCGAATTAAATCCGATCGAACTGGTATGGGCTCATGTGAAAGGTTATGTGGCTAGAAAAAATACCACTTATAAAATGAGTGATGTTCAAAAACTCTTTGAAGAAGCGCTTCAAGAAGTCAACGCGGGGAAGTGGCAAAGATGTATAGAGCATGTACTAAAGGAGGAGGAAAAAATGTGGCAATTGGATAGTTTACTGGAGAAAACGGTCGAACCACTTATTATCAATTTAGGGGAAGAAGACAGTCCCTCAGATATTTCATTTTCTGATGATGATTAATTTAAAGCGAAGAACTGTAATGACTTACTATAAATTTTATAGAATTTCAAATAGAAACATTTTTCCAAATTTACTTGTTTATTAGTTGCTTTATTGTTATTAGTATTATATTTATTCAAATACAAGGGTAACAAATTATGCCACACATCCGAATGTTCACTAAATTATATAATTATTGTGTTTAATATAAACTTAAACCCACCCGAAAGCACGTGCATGAGTGCAAAACATCACAGGTAGAATACTACCGCTTATTGTTCGAGCCTCGGGTTAAGCTTTGTATTCGACGCCCTTATCAGATCTATAGGAATGGAAAGTTTAATAAATGCAAAAGGGTCTAGACTTTCAATGTATATACTATTTAAAACTTGGCAATTTAGGTGGACCACTCTGTGTACGTGTTTGACGGATTTTAATGATTTATTACTATCAACCAATTTCAAATCGAGTATAAGTTTGGTATAAACACAGTTACTTTTTTAAAATCCTTTGTTTTATTTTTTTCGGGATTTTAAAAAAAAATATACCAATAACGGAGTTGCACAGGGTGGCTCGTGTTAATGAATATGCATAATATACTCGACATAAACGTTATTTTTTTTGTATTTCCTACATAAATAGTATCATAACAATACTAAAATCTTAAAAACTAGTAATATACAAAATTAAACATCTTCGGCCTTCTCATTTACTGTCAAATTCTGATACAACGAAAGATAAACAGTATCGATACACTTCAGTAGGTCCAAAAGGTTTTCCTTTTTCTTTAAAATAATGGGTTTAGGACCATTGTAAAGTATCGGCACTTCAGGGACGTTATTTCCTTTTCGATTTATGTTAAAGCGATAAAAAGTCTCACTTTCATCATGTAAATATGTCATCTTCATTACCCCAGGCTCTAGCTCTTTCGAAAAGCGTAAATCCGTATGCTCACGTTTAACAAAAACGCTTCTTAACAGAGAAGAATACTGCAAAAAGTCTTCTTTCTGCATTTAGACAATCTTAAATTATTTCTTCCCACGTACAGTACGAACAAACTGAAGCCAATCATGAGGAATACTTATCTCCATCCCAACCCTTACCTCTTTCGATTTTTGCATGACCTGTACCACACTCTAGTCTTGAATGACCAACTGCTTAAAGCTTATACTTAATAGTTTTTAGATTTTTAGATATAGAAAGAAACCAGGAAAGCGCAGCTGCTACAATGTTATTTTTGTTCTGCACAGGGCAGGAACCTAAGTAAAACACAACTTGTGGAATTTTTTTGTGTTATAGTATCCTAGTAATTTTCTTGAAAATAACATTTTCGGGTTTGTAGTGATTTCCCTGAACGATTTATGCAATAAAAAATAGATGCATATTCCTGATTGGAATGCTCTGTATACTTAATGTATTCATATTAAAAATAAATTTTAGTAGGTGAATCTGCTTTGTTTATGTAATACATAAATTTCCTTTAAAATTTATTCCTCTTCGGATTTAAAAAAATAATAAAATAAATTATTATCCCTTCAGACCAAGGTTGCAACACAATGTTGCAACCAAGCTTTTGGTTTCGTGCATATATATCGAAAATAAAATAAATTTGTTGACAATAAAGCTACCTCATGACCTTTTACCATGCATTATTTGATTTTTGTTTTAATTTATAATCATTATAAAATGCATGGAATAAAATTATATGTTTACGATTTATAAAATATTAAATTTGCTTTATAAAATTTGCATTTAATTAAACACGGTTAAACAAATAAATAATTTAGCAGAATATGCAAAAATTGAGAATAAATTCTCTAACCACCTGAAAATTCCTTATACAATAAGGATTTCAACAAATAATGGCAAAACAGCTATTCTCCGGGCTATATGCCCCTCCGAGCGCTGAATTACATACCAAAATTTGCCATATTTTCTTCTAACACAGTTAGATAAGAAAATACTGTTTCAAATACAAGAAACTACCAGGACGAAGGAAGCTTTTTCTTTAGTTAGAATGTCGTCACCTGCAGACCGGTTTCGAACTCGTTGGTTCTCATCAGTACAGGATAGACGAACATACCAACCTTCCGAAAAAGTAATCCCTTAAAGCTACAACTGTCGTACTGCATAAGCAGTGAGACACAGGCAGCGCCATCCATTAGCAGTTTCAAGCATTCAGAGTAGAGTTTACCGTAAGGTAAAATTATCAAACGTATGAATGAAAGTCTACTTGTCAGGAGTACATATAAATATGCAAAAATTGAGAATAAATTCTCTAACCACCTGAAAATTCCTTATACAATAAGGATTTCAACTAGTGTTGGGAGATATATCAATCACCATGATCCAATCACCGTGAAAGACAAATCACTATCGGTAGCGGCGATCGAAATCTCGCTAACCCAGTTATTCAGTATTCAGTGATTAACAAATCTGCGTGCGCCACGGACGGTTCACCGAAACAAAATAGATCACGGCGATCCGACCGCGTAATCGCCCCTTGTAAAATAAATATTTCTCGGGATTGAGATATTGATAAATAAAATCGCTGCTTGAACGGTTGCGCCAGATATTATCGCTTCTTGCGTTGTTGATATATCTGATTCTTTAGATATTCACGTATGTTCAGTGATTTGTCGTTTATCGGTTCGGTCGGCCGTAGTCGATATTGTTGGTGAATTAGCCATTTATTCTTCATTGCGCGTAGTAACGATTATAGAGTAACCGATAAATTAGTTTTAATACTTTTAATTATAGCAAAATTCAACACCTGCAATATATTTAGATTCACAAAATGTCCAAAAAACAGAAAACCAGTGAAATTTTGAATTTTTTTAAACCAATTGAAGATGAAACTTTTCTGAAAAGTGCAATATTTGCAAAAAAAATACTCACATAAAGCATTCCACTAAAATTTAAAATAACATATTATGTCAAGTTATCCTTCTGTCTCAGTGTCTCAATGTACCTGAATTTTGAATTTTACCAAAAAGTATTTAAATATAAAAGAGAATGTTTTTTGTTTATATTTTTTATATTAGCTAAATATAAACGAGAATGTTTTTTTTTATTATATTGTCTTATACTATTGTTTCTAATTATTTTGTTATTTATGTTGTGGGTTATATTAAGCATTTTGTAATCTCCCTTAGGCTCCGTGTGCCCCCATTTTGAAGCTATTAAATGGGATTTTTTCAGTTTTAGATGGTTAATTTCAAATGTGAAAAGTATCTAAGAGATTATAATTTTATTAATTATTGTCGTATTTAGATTCAGCGTCACAAAAACATTTTCGGGTATACCTAGGTATACTCAATGTTGCCTAAAGCATTATAATTCTAATTTCGGAAAAAATGTAATATTTTTAACTTAATCTAGCGCAAAAATCAAGAATAAAGGTTATTTTCGATTAATATTCGCCACGTCTCTGACACTGGCCGTATCGAAAAAATACTATTTTTACCCTAATAACTTACTGACCAAGTCAAGTTATAATTTTAATTTTACTTCCAATTGTAGCTGCATTACCGAATATCAGTCTTGTAAAAGCAACTATGCTGCTCCTTTTCGCCTTAAAAATAAAAATCGCTGTAGTGAAAAATCACCGTTAAAAATAACGGCTATTCTTAAATCACTATCGCTGTTCTAACAGATATCGAAAAATCACTATATCTCCCAACTCTAATTTCAACAAATAATGGTAAAACAGCTATTCTCCGGGCTATATGCCCCTCCGAGCGCTGAATTACATACCAAAATTTGCCGTATTTTCTTCTTCTTCTAACACAGTTAGATAAGAAAATACTGTTTCAAATGCAAGAAACTACCAGGACGAAGGAAGCTTTTTCTTTAGTTAGAATGTCGTCACCTGCAGACCGCTTTCGAACTCGTTGGTTCTCATCAGTACAGGATAGACGAACATACCAACCTTCCGAAAAAGTAATCCCTTAAAGCTACAACTGTCGTACTGCATAAGCAGTGAGACACAGGCAGCGCCATCCATTAGCAGTTTCAAGCATTCAGAGTAGAGTTTACCGTAAGGTAAAATTATCAAACGTATGAATGAAAGTCTACTTGTCAGGAGTACATATAAATATGCAAAAATTGAGAATAAATTCTCTAACCACCTGAAAATTCCTTATACAATAAGGATTTCAACAAATAATCGTAAAACAGCTATTCTCCGGGCTATATGCCCCTCCGAGCGCTGAATTACATACCAATTTAGCAGAAAATCAATTTGCGTATACCCTGTTTTAAAGACAAAAAGAGTCATATACTTTTTGATTTTTGGTAATATATTGAAAATTAAGTATATTTGAGTCAATAGAGGCGTGAAAAGAAGTGAGTAGCATGGTTTGCGAAATACCTGCCAATGTCTAGCAATAAATAAAATTGAAATGGTTGAGTCGATGTCAGAAATTTAAAGAAAAGAGACCAAAACCTAGAGTAATCAACGTTTATAGATTTTTTAAAACCCCTAAACTAACAAGTGCTTTAAAGTAACCTCCGAAGTTAACCCAAATGTTGATTCAGTCTGTGCAGATAAAATAACTTTTTAACTTGAACTTGCGGTCATTAAAGTTAAAAGTTTATTAGTTTCAAAATTGAATTTAAAATGGAAGAAGTTTTGCAATTTTAAATTTAAATGGTAATTAATTAAGAGCAAAGTCAAGCAAAGAAATTTTTATTTATTTTTTCTTTAACTTACTTTACCTTAAACATGTTACTGTACTGAGTTGGATCTAAGAAAAAATTTCGGGAAAATATTTCCAAACATTTCCGGAGATTCGATAAACAGAGAGAGAGAGAGAGAGAATTTTTGGATTTAGGAGGCGCATCGACAGCTAAAGGTCATGTAGCGCCTTCCGATATCAAGAATGTAAAGATATGCCACACAGAAAAAAACATTATTCCATTACCAATACTAGGTTTATTGCATAAATTCTCATTCTGTGCATAAAAGTTATAAACAATAAATTCAGTTTAAAGCAGTAACAGTACCATATTTGGATAAACTGTACAGGGTGTCTAGTTTTTGACACTTTTGCAGGGTATCTCGGCTATTTTTAAAGATAGAGAGCTGCGTATGATGCTATAAACAGAATTTTTATAGCTTCCTTGGTTTCGGAGATACAGGGCGATTTTGATGTTGAGACTTGTAACCTTTACTTTGTAAGTAACCCTACAAAAAAGATCAAGGACGGAAAGATCGGGTGATCGTAGTGGCCATCTTACAGGTCTGTTGGTTCCTATCCATTTTTCAGGAAAATTATTTACTAAAAAATAGCGTATTATTCCGGCATTGTGAGCAGGCGCCCCGTCCTGTTGGAAATATATATTGTTTAAGTAAGCCAAGGGAACACCATCTAGCAATTCAGGTACATCTTGCAATATACGCAGGTAATGATTTGGTTGGCTTTCCTCATAAATTCCATAAGTTAGTTGCCTTCCCAAAATAAAACAAGCAACGCTGAAACCAAATCTTCCCTGCTGCTTCCGCTCAAAGTAAAGATGATGGTTTTCTTGATACCAATGCTATGTCTGGTATTGTGTCTATTGAAAATACCAGAGCTTGTGAAATACGCCTCATCGGACCATATCACCAATCTTCCAAAATTCATATTGGCTTGAGTTTGCTGCAAAAATCAATTGCAAAAAATGAGACGACGTTCAGCATCGCCAGGATGTAAATGCTGAACGATTTTGACTTTATACGGTCTAAATTTATATTTGTGTAATATAGTTTGTGTTCAAGCCTTGCTCACTCCAGTTTCTTTCTCAATAGACCTATACGAAATAGAAGGGGTTGCTTCTACACAGCCTAAAACGTTAACCTCGTCGATTTCTCGATTTTCCTTATAGGATTTTGGTCTTGGCTGCATAAGCGCACCAAAATTAACTATTTTATTTTATTTTAGAAAATATATCGGGAAAAGGTTGCCTTCTGTCGGGTTCTGTCTGGATACCTAGCATGAATATAGAAAAAAAGCCAAAGATAAATTTATATAATTGATATAAAATCGTACTACCTGTTAAACTAACATACTTTTTAAAATTCTAAATCTTATTTTAGACATTTTGTTAAACGAAAAACACTGTAATAAAGAACAAGTAGAGGTTTTGAGAACAATAACTTTTTTACATGATCTCTTACAAATTTTGACAAGGGGTCTGACTAGCAGGCATGAAAGTATACTATTATATTCATTTGTTTCAAATCATTATACTATGACGGCCAACTATGAAAAATTATACCCTTTTTTTTAATTGTAAAATTCGAAAGTTACACCAAAAGATACAATTATATATTTTTGAAAAGCTTATGAAAAAATCAATCGAATGAAAATATACAGGGAGTCCCATTTAAGTATCAATTTGAATACGTTGTTTGTCACATATAGCAAAAATACAGTCCCGTTTTCTAGTAAAATTTTGCTTTTTCTATTACGCAGTCACTGTGGCAACGTTGCAAACGTAATTTAACTTTTCGGACTCGTTGTCTTTTTAGTGTTAGTATTATTAGGGTCCGGATTGTTTTGAAACTCTAACTGCCCGGCTTTAGGTCGTATTACAAATAGTTTTTTTGCTGTGTGGTTAAGGTTCAGCTCCGCCGGGCCCGGAACGGTTCCTGAATATACTTTATTATAATGACCGGCTTGGGACACTTTGCATTATTGTTACAGTTATAATGGCGAATTAGGGTTAACTTACTGGAGGTAGTTGGAATACATGATATTAAGTATAAATTATTGCTTCTTATTCCTATACATATATAAAAAATGAATTTTCAAAAAAATATTTTACCAAAATATATTAGTTAAAAAAATTTTTTTTTTCTAATTTTGATATATTATAAAGTGACCCTTTTTAAAAACGATGCCGGTTTTGACTTTTCGTGACTAATCTCCCCGGCAAAAAAAAAACGCCATCCCAAAATGTTGGTATGGTTCGATGTTTTATAACTTTTTTATTTTTAATTCGATTTTCATAATTTTTTTAGCAGTTTATAAATTAATTGATTGAAATTATAGTGTATTTGTTTAATAATAAACTTTTTTTTGTCTAGGTCATGTTATACAGGTCTAAATAAAAATGTTGTTTTTTGTCGTAAGTTCATAACACTCTGCGGAAAAATTGAAGCACCAATTTTTCTTGTTGAGTTCATGACTATAAAGTTCCATGTATTTCTAACATTTTGTTTCTTTGTACTCATCTCAATATCTCTTTTTTTGGGTTTGACTGTAGGAGCTGTGCATATCTTCAATGTAACGATGGGCCTTCAGAGCTCCATTTTCAACAAATACAAGGTCGGTATGTGCTTCACTAGAAATACCTGCCCAAACCATAACGGAACACATCAAACATTACACTTTATTTAGCTTTTGCGTAAAATGTGGTAAATGCTTAACATAAATTTTACCATATAAAAACGGTACCTATAACAAATCAATTATAAACTCCAATCAAGCATTTTGTTTTCCAAAGGAAAAGTTTCTATTAAATCAAAACTCCGCCGACCAGAAAGGAAAGAGAACTTAAAACAACTAAACTTGTACAAAGGCAACATAGCTAACACAAAATAATAAAATCTTCGAAGTTTGCTATAGTTAGAAACTATAAAAAAAGGTCTTTCAGGGCTTTCAAGAACTCCTCGAAACAGCAACAGGAGAGCTTTCTATTGTTTAATCTCTGCTACAATAACTTAGAAACTTATGTTTTTTACTTTGACTCTGGTAAAATATGTACACAAGAATAAAGGAATAATCAGAGGGATAACTGTCGAGCGGCACGTTTGTTCTAAGCTTCTAACGTCGAGGGACCTTGAGTCAGTGTTGATGCAAAATTCTATGATATTGCCATAGGGAGTCCCTAGGAAATAATATGTTGTAATGTTAAATAATAGTAAAAAAATGTGATTTAGTCAACAATGTGCGAAATGCCTTAAAATATACTGGGTATCTATATCCCAGGGTATTTTGACGCATTTTACACAAATTGCTCTTATGCAGGAGTCAGCAACAAAATAACGAGGTTTTGCCCGTTTTGATAAGCTTTCGAACACTCTTCACATAATATGATGCATTTATGAATATTTAAATATTTTTTAATAAGATAGTCCGCAAAGTACCTTTGTCCGCTTGGCAACAAGAAGAGTCATCTTTCTGGCTACTAATTTATTCTTGTGATATGTACATGGTGTGTTAGGCAGTGTGCTGAGTCTATTGGGCCAAGGTCAGGAGAGCGCGAAGGCTACTAAAGCGCGGTAACATCAGCGTCTTCCAACTGAGCTAAAAGTAAGGAGGAATATGGGGCAGTGCCTTTTCGTTTAAAAAGCTATTGATTCAAATTCAAAAATATATTAAATCGCTTTCATGTTTCTTGCTTTGCTACAAATAAAACTGTAAAAGTACAACTGTCATAACGACACTTTAACGCTCATAATTTAATGTTTCATGATATCCACTTTTCTAAAAACCGTTGTGAAATAAATATACTCGAACACTTCTTATCTCATTTTATGGCTTTGAAACTTTTAATATTAGTTTATAGTTCTTTTAATGTCTCAACTTTTAAAATTCCAACATTCCGTTTTTGTTAAGAGATAAAGTGAACTAAATGTGAAATCTTTTCAGTGAGCCCCGGTATAAAGATAGTCTAAAATTTAACTTTTAAAAAACTGCTCAAAAATTGCCTTTTTTTAAAAACGTGTATTGAAAAAATCTGGCAAAACAGGTTCTTGAAAAAATATTTTCCGAAAATATTGGCATATCCTTTGTTTAAAGTTAGACGCGCTTTAAACGGTAGTTCTAATTTTATCTTTATCAGGAAGATTAAAATAATCTTGTTAATTTTCATATATATCAAATCCTCTTAGTGTGCTATTAAAACTAGAACAGTAATAAAAGCTTTAGGCCGTTACTGGGAACCTTATCTCAGGTAGCCTTTCTGTAAATGTCAGAGCCGGATTCAGTCGGATCCACTTTTTTTATCTGACAGCCCACGTATACGTCAAGCCTAAGTTCTAGCGCATCGTGGGCATCTGAAGAGAAGGTAAATGTAATCTATTGACACCAGATTTAAATGGAGGTTGGGACGAGAAGATAAAACATCTGCAGGCAATTTGTTTCATAGTCTGGGATGTTCTAGGATTTTGTAGCTGGACAATAAAGGGATGCATATGTAACGCGCCTCTTGTTGTTCTATTAGGAACAGTCAAGGGGAGAATTATAGCGGCTAGTTCTTCAGAGCAAAATCGGTAGGAAAGGGACAACCCCCCAACAGCGTAGAGCGCGGGGATGAGCGAGAGAAGAAAGTTTTCTTGTGAGGACTGAGTCGTTGATAAGTCGAATGACTCGCATTCGTTAAAATGTTTAGAACAGATTCTAGCATTTTTCACATTAAACTAATCTTCCCGTTTGCACAGACACTTCCAAACACTTTGTGTTTCTTTGCTTTTGGGGAAAAAGCTTTAATATCGGGCATACAGCCTTGCATTGATTGTCCACATCACAACCATACACAACACCCCTCATTTTCACTTTTAAACTCTTAAAAGTGATGTAAAAACACTAAAAAATAATCTTTAAACACAACGCGATCTTAACAAAGACGTGTTTCGTTTACAAAATATGGCGGAATTACTCAGCGTGACGTACATGGCCACGCCTACCTGCGCGGTATCATATCTTCTTTTATTTGTAACCGGTCTACTGCGCTTTTACGAAGAAAAATGACACTTTTTGAATGTTTCGTTTAAAAACGCATATTTTTCGGTAGAGTTATTCGCCATCTCAGTCTGTCCCTCTAGAGCCTACCTGAGATCCGCATTTTAGTCATTAGAATAAACTAAACTCACAGACCAACGCGGGACTACACTTTAACCACACAGAACAAAAACTATTAACCGGCCGAAATTTACATTACAGGTTTAAGTTCCGGTAGAATCCGGACCCCAATAACCATAACACTAAATATACACGCACATTTGAAAAGTCGAATGACCCTTGCGATGTTGTCAGATAACGCCAAAAATGTATTTTTATTTGTATTTTTTACAAGCTTTTATTTAATTTCACCTGTTAGTTTGTTTGTATGTATGCTGGTATTTTTAGGGCAAATATTGTAATCCAAATTTCGACTAGTTCTAATTAAGCTAGAGTTTTAAAATTTGGCACACGTGTATGTCCGGTGATCATGCTATATAGTCTATTTAATATTGTTCTAAATCCAATATGGTGGACGCCCCAAGATGGCGGATTACCCTTTTCTTCACAATCTTCCTGATATGGGTATCAAATAAAAGGGGTTGACGAGTAGAATGTTATAAATTATGTGACGTCATTCTAAACCCAATGTGGCGGACGCCACAAGATGACGGATTACTTTTTTTCACAACCCCCTTGACATGGGTATCAAATGAAAGGGTTTGACGAGTAGAATACGATAACAGGTAAAAGGCATTGTAATAACGATGCATTATTAGAAATTCATGGGTTAAGACGTAACTAAAAATTTGAAAATAAAATACTTTTTAAAAAGAATCTTTTATTATTTAGATGTACTAAAACGAAAAAAAAAGTATAGTTTTTTCATTGGGGCAATGCTGGCTTCTATTTATAAGTAGACATAGTTCGCGTGGGTGGATCCTAATGAAAGTAGTATCAAACTTTGATACTACTTTCATTAGGATCCACCCACGCGAACTACGTCCACTTATAAATAGAATTTAGCATTGCCCCAATGAAAAAACTAGACTTATTTTTTTCGTTTTAGTACATCTAAATAATAAAAGATTGTTTACACAAAGTATTTTTTACATAAGATTCTTTATTACTCATTTTCACCATACTATTTTACTTTATAAACAAGCAGCTTTTCAGTTGTTTTTTTTTCCAAATTATTTTATTTCCTTTATTCTTCCCAAGAAAAATCAAAAGAGAATGAGGCGAACACGAGGGGTGTTAGGGAAACAGATGCCGACGTGTAGAGATTAAATTAAAAACAAAACTTGCAATTTGAAAGTCGCAAAACAAGCCACCAGAAATGGAGCTGGGCCAGAATGAGATCGGGGAAGCAGATGCGATAAGGGATTTGATAAATCGTCTTATTTTTTCATACCAAAATAAAAAGAGAGAAGATTTATTATCATTGTGTGCAGACGAATGGTTATTTGTATGTATTTTATGTATTTAGTGGAAGAAATTATTGTCTATACGACACGCTGTAAGAATTTATCCATCGAGGCGAAGCCGAGTTATATAAGATTTACTTTAATTATTTTTATCGAAATGACAAAGTTCATAGTGTTTCGAATTTATTGTCGAGGCCATAATGCGGACTGATTTCTTTTATATAGATATACATTTAATAGTTCAAAAAATATTGATAAGAAAGATTAGCTTCTCTCTCTCCTTTTTCTCTGTCCTACACGCGCATAATGCACGAGGCACAATAAAAGGCCAGTTATGAATAAATGGTCTCGTCTCCTCGTGCTGTGAAGGTCAATGTTTATAGCAAAATACGCTCAATCATAATGGAGACCTGCAAAGATGTCACTTAGGATAAACCGGCGGATAAAAATCCCAATTCCTTCGCATAGCAAATCCTTAATAGAGCGATACACAGCATTACCTGTGGTTGGTGTGCGATCATGCATCCCTCGGGATTGCCAAGAGCTATCCTGCAGGACAGTTTTCCTTGCGTATTAGCCTTTTATCTAGGCTCCTTATCTGTATAGGGCGAGGTTGAAACTTTATGAAAACGCGTAGGTATACCTACGCACTTGTAATTTTAGTAATTTTGGTATAATTTTGTTCTGAACAGGAAATTATGGATGATGATCAAAAAGCCGAGACGTAGATAAGGAAAGAATAAATATATGTATGTATTTCGTCAGTATTTCTTTTTTTGTTTCGCTGTCAAATTCTTTTATTCAGTTTCGTTGATAGTTATTGCGTCACGAATGATATTAAATAGTGTCCAGAGATTTGTAATATTTCTCTTCTTGGCGAATTGTGCAACCTTTTGCAAATCCTTATACTGTTTGCGTTAGCGGGAAATACGCGATGACCTAAATTTGTTTCTCTTCGACATGGAAATTAAAAATTAAACTTGATTTCTGTCGTTTACCTACCGGTCCCTTTTAGCTTTTTAGTACTTATAAATAAGCTTGGTGATTGCTATTTTAAATAATCCAAGAGTTACACTTACAAAACAATTTTTTGAAAATTGTGTTTCGGACTCCTCAGATCAAACCAAGACATAAAATAGAGGTCTTTAGGACATCATTTTGTACGACACTAGCTTTTGCCCGCGACTTCGTCCGCGGTATAACAGTTTGACTCCATTACAAACTTTGAACCCTCATTCCATCCCCTTACACTACAAAAAATAACATGCAAAAATTGAGAATAAATTCTCTAACCACCTGAAAATTCCTTATACAATAAGGATTTCAACAAATAATGGCAAAACAGCTATTCTCCGGGCTATATGCCCCTCCGAGCGCTGAATTACATGCCAAAATTAGTATTTTCTTATCTAACTGTGTTAGAAGAAAATACGGCAAATTTTGGCATGTAATTCAGCGCTCGGAGGGGCATATAGCCCGGAGAATAGCTGTTTTGCCATTATTTGTTGAAATCCTTATTGTATAAGGAATTTTCAGGTTGTTAGAGAATTTATTCTCAATTTTTGCATATTTATATGTACCCCTGACAAGTAGACTTTCATTCATACGTTTAAAAAATAACTTGGTAAATTTCAGTAAATTTACAGCAACATCCTGATTTTATTTCCCTATATATTTTTGATAAAATTCACTAATAAATTAAGTAAATTTCTACATAACATATTCATTATTTTTTACTATCAATAACGTACACCTACAATTTTCCTTTTAAAATCACTTTATATATTACCGAAATACGTTAATTTCCGTATTCGGAATATAAATTGATTATATTTACCATTTAAAATTGCGTAATATAATATTTAATTTTACTACTCAATTTTGCTGCACATACTAAGAAAATTTGCAGCTGCTGTAGGAATTATATTTCTTTCTAATTTATTAATATTATGTAACGAGTTATTCGTACACAATTGTTGATCTTAAATACAAACTGCTGGAAATGGAAAAACATGTTTACTTTTCTTCGTAACTAAAAATATTTGTTCAATTTAGGATCGACAATAATTGCGGATAAAGCAGAACTCGTTACAGAATAATAAATTAGAAAACAGAAATAAATAGAAAGTAAATTTACGTGCACTGCTGCATTTTATAGCTTTTTACTAGAAAAAGTTGGGTATAAATAGTATATTTCATTACCAGTCCGGAAAAAAGGATTTTTCTGTGCGCGCTTGACAAATTCTCGTGTGAGGCGCAGCCGAACACGGGAAGTCAAGCAAGCACGGAAAATCCATTTCTGGACGTGTAATGAACGATATTTTTTATTATACTTCTTTGAAAACGATAACATAAAACAAAATATAACATAAAAAAATACATACATACAAAATAAACTTGGAATATTTTTATTTTCACAACTGTTATCGGAATTTAAAAAAAAAACTACTAGAGTAATTAAAAATTAACTATTAATAATGAAAGATGCCACTTTTTCAGGTTGAGAGAACATTTTATTAGAATGAATTTAATTGACAGAAAATTAACAACGCTGACAATATGGTCTTTGGCAGGTATGATGCGTTTTCATGGTAACTTTCAAATCATTTAAAAGGTGATTTAAATTTGTCTATGTCAGATAAGATTGACAAAACGTCAAAAAATATTTCAGAAATTCATCTAAATATTCAAATATTTACGAAATAAAATACAAAATAGGTACATATTAAATATCAGATAGCATATAGACTTTCTTGAGTTTAGTTTATTTTCCTATACCTATATTTCTATTTTAAAGCCAAAAAATAGTCGGTATCTTCATTCAGTGCACTGAAAGAACTGGAGACCAGGAAAATTTTTTCCGTGCGCTCTTTCCGTGCGCTAGCCCGAAAAAGCCCATCTTACATTATTACTAAAACAGATGAAAATAAGGTGTTTTCAAAGAAGTATAATAAAAAACTATTTACAAAACAGGAAATCTGTAACAAAAGAAAAGATACCAATGATGGAATGCTAAGCGTATACTGATGGAAAAAAGGCAATACCTATATACAAATAAATAAAATAAATATATGGTTCGGTTTTTACAGAACATATAACGGAAAAATTGGGGCTAATTTGTGACGTATAATATTTCGGAATATAAACTGTATTTTTAATTTGTCATTTTACTTTACTTTGCGAAATTAAATGTTTTATAAATGATTTTCTTTTAGGAATTAAATTGGCATAACTTCTTTTGTGATAACAAAATAGCATAATTTATTTTGGAAAAATAAGCAATATCTTATGGAACCAAACTGTAATTTTACAGTCATTTTTTGCAGTGCAGGGGTTGATTTATTAAAATCTGTAAAACACGTGTTAAAACATTATTTTTTAGAGTAGGTACTTCTATGAAAGTTCGACTTGATAGTACCAGGTAATATTTTTTCTTCAGGCAAAGTTTGAACCCCTATTTCGCCTCCTTAGGGGTTGAGTTTTGAAAAACCCTTCCTTAGTGTATGCCTATACTATATAAGAAACCTCTGTGCAAAATTTCATGTTTCTAGACCCAGCGGTGTGAGCTGTGCATTGATACGTTAATCAATCCGCCACTTCGTCAGTTTCTTCTTTTATATAGAGAATACATAATGTAGGTACATCTATTAGATACATCGAAATTATAACATACCTGTTGTTGAGTTGATGGCAAAGAATCCTTCGGGATTTCCAGAGGCAATTTTGTAAGATATCTGCTGATGAGGGTCCTTGTCTCTATCAGTGGCTTTGATCTGCAGGATAGAGGTTCCTGCCGGACTATCTTCTTGAACGACCGGGTAGTATACAGGGAGTTCACTAAGGGGGACGTTGTCGTTTTCGTTAAGAACTTCGATGTAAACCTGTAACAAAAAATATATAGGTCAAGTGCAAGGGTTCTGTAGTTTTAAGATGAGTCCGAAGCCTAACAGTCTACAAACATGCTCTTTTGTGCTTAGGTTTGCTCAGGTTTACGGAAATTTTCAGTTTTTAAAAAGTAGTACTACATTCGGAGGGAGTGCTGAGGATAATGAGTTTTACATTTTTATCGTTCTAATTTTTGTAAAATCAATAGGCATGAAAACACTACCAAAAATGCCACGTCACCTCCAGTACTATTATATTCTACACTCAAATAGACTTTGGAAAAACCCTTGAAATTTCCAGGTTAAAAAGAAGCAAAAAGTAAAATAAAAAAAAAGTCTTTTTCGCCGTTTACTTTCGAAAAAACGGTTTGCGATCGATTTTCTCTTGCCGCAATCTTTACGGGCAAAAACGGACCCAATCTGTTCTTTTTCGCTCTTTCAATACGTTAACAAAGGCCCCGTGTATTTTATGTTATCGCATTTCGGAATGTCATTGTCCAGGGCAGGGCTAGGAATTATTGTGGGAAAAAGGTGGACTCTCGGATTGGTAAGTAATTCAAAAACTATTTTTTTTTGGCAATATTAAGCCATTAATTTCTTCCAAATCCGTGCTTAATAATAGAGATCTATGTAAATAGGACTTTTTTTTATTATAAATTGTTTATCTTAATAAAAATATTTACTCATTTTTGCTATTTTTTCTTTATTTATTCAAAAGCTTGTTCTCCAATCCATTTATTGCAAATTATTGGTTAGAGGGAGTATTGTTACTAAGAGGGATAGAAAACAATTTTAAGTAGAATAAAATAAGAAGATTAATGTGGCTATGCTAACACTGTTTTTGCTTAATAAAAACGAGATTTTTGCAAATGCTGTTTGTGTTCAGTAACAACAAAGGCCTCTTACTATAAAATCATAAAGCTTACATAAGTATTTTGCCAGATAAGGAATTTATTTTTTATGGCAATTCCGATTAAACTTTCAAAGTAGACAGCCAGAAATACTTGCACAAATAAAGGCGGCTGTAATAAAATGTTTGATTATTCTTTTTTATTGGCAACAAACAACGTTTTTATTTGTCTTTTACTAATGCCCCTTTTGCTAACAAGGATAGAAAGAAATTGGATTCCGTTGGGAATTTTATCAGGAAAGAATAGAACTTTGCGATGACTAATCTTTCAAGGTATATAAACAGCAATACTTCCACAAGCGAAGAAGGTATGATAAAAATTTGAACATATTATATTTTATTTGTCTTTTTCTAATGCACTTTTGCCAACTCGGATAGAAATAAATCTGATTTCTTCTTGATTTTATTTATCAGGAAAGAAAAGATGAATATTCTGATTGTTAAAATATGTTCTGGTGTAAACTGTCCATGGAACTGACCAATAGGGTGAATTCTTGTTCAACTATTTTTTTCTGTCATCATTCTCAAATTGAATTGGATACTTAGAGTCGAAGCTGCGACAGTATCTATAGAAGAGAGACAGTTCACCCACAGCAGGTTTCCTTCGGTTTGGTGATCCAGGTGCTTCTCCTATGAACGTCTTCGTGCAATTTCTGTATAATTCCGGTACAATGGATCTAAGATGTTTTGGTAAAATCCATAAATAGCTTTGGCTGTGATTCAGTTACAGATTTATTTATATGAAAGAATTATTGATAAACTACGGTCCTGGAAGAGTCTAAATATCGCCTTCTTCAGAAAAAATTTATAGTTTTAGCGTTTGGTAGCAACTCCAGTGGATGTTCATGCCTGCATTCGGTAGAAAATTCAATTTCTTTCATCATAAAACACACAGATTTATACTTTTATGTTGAAAGTACTTTTTATTCCTTTCAGAGTAAAACTACAGTAGTAAACAAAAGATCTGCGACATGCATCTTGTACTCGAAAAATGGAAAAATGATTAACTAAAACGCTAAAAATTAAAAACACAAAAGTATTTTAATTTTTTCATTTTAAAAATGCATGGCTGCCCTTAACCAACTTTAAATGAGCCTAAAAACCACTCGCAATTTTTTTCCTGGATATGATAGAGGGACCCCCAGGAACACAACACTTTGTGATTTACTGATGTTAACCCCTTATCACTGTAAGGGGTTAACAAACAACAATATTAAAAGCTAAGACAAAAGTACTTCTAAATGTGACAGGAGCTGTCACATTTAGACATTAGAAGAAAGAGAAAAAAATTGATCAAAAGATATATTTTGTTTTTAATGAGCCTACTGTACAGGGATATCCAAATAAAAGTGAGCAGGCCTTAACACTTTTTTATTTTTAAAGATGGGAAAAAATGTTAATGAAAGCTTTGGGGATTTTTATGGATCATTCATTATATTGTCACCAATCGTTTTTTCATCAACCCTAACTAGTCATACTTGCGGCTTAGTGAACGGAGTCCGGTGCGACGGCGCGGGTCATTAAGACGCGCGCAGGCCTATCGGCCCGGAGCGGGGCAAAGGGGGTCGACCTGGTAGGTGGGATGAGCGAGAGACATCAGTCGATATCAGTTGATACCTGAAGCCAAGCGAGTCTGCGACGTCGAGAGCCACTTTCCCCCGTCAACGTGCTTTTAGGCAATATACAGGTTGGATTCTTTCTGGGTTGTTTTAAAAATGTGTAAAATATAATATTTCTTTTAATTTAATAAATATAGCTGCACAATTAATGATGAAGCCAGTGGTTTTAATAAGATCCCGTGACAATATCTTATTCGCAAAACAGTTGGGCATCGAATAGAAAAAATATAGTATAAAACATGGATTTTGTCGCTTATTTTAAATTGGATGGTATGTTTTGGTGCTTTTATCAGATCTTTGAATTTTAGGAGAAGTTCTAGAAATGTATTGTATAACATACCCTATGCGTTTTTTCAATCGTTTTTGAAATATTTCACATTAAAAATTATTTTGCATAAATATGCTTTAAACGTAACTATCCAGGTTGCGAACGAAATACCTGCTAACTTTTTAAGTTTTCTTCATAGGTAAATCAAATTTAATGTCACTGTTGACAATAATACTTTAGTCACCGGGAAGTTATAATTTTATTTTTATGCAAAATGAGTTATTCTACTAATGAGAGATACAAAATGTTAAAATTATATTTAAAAAATAACAATAATGTTAAAGCGGCTCAAAGACAATATGAAGAAAGTATTGAAGAGGGACAAAGAACTTCATCATTAAACGCCATAATAAAAACAAATAGAAGACTAGAAGAAAGAGAAATTCTGGGCAATGGAAAAAAAAAGAAGAGAGAGAAATGAAGAAAGGGACCTAGCGATTTTATTATATTTTCACGAGAATCCAACAAAATCAATTCCTAATTCTGTGCGGTATCTCAGATATGGAAGAACAGATACACTTGACTTATGGAACAGTTCAAAGAACGTGAAAGTATTTTAAGTATAGACCATATAAAATTATGCCAGTTCAAAAGCTTAGTGCCGATCAAAAAGAAAGGACCTTTGTGACAAATATTAACGAAATGCGGCAAGATCCTAATTTATTTCATACTATATCGTTTGGACAGACGAAGCAACTTTCTCAATTGCGGGAATGTTTAATAGACGAAATGTTCATGTTAGGTTGGATGAAAATTCCTTTACCGTCGAAGATATTGCTTTTCAGGGGCGTAATTCAATCAACGTTTGGTGTGGGATATTACAAAATAAAATTCTAGGATCACTGTTTTTTCGGGGAGCATTAACTGGCCAGCACTACCTTAATTTTTTAGAAAATTAAATCGAAGATATTCTCGACGAATTCTCACTTAATAAACGTCGACGTATTTATTATATGGCAACATGAAGGAGCGCCTTCCTATAACATAATTGAGGCTCACAATTTTTTAAACCATCAGCATAACGAATGGATCGGTAGATCCATGCATATGCAAATAGCCCAGACCTCACACCTTTATACACATTTCGTTGGGGTCATTTGAAAAGTGTCGTATACAGCAATCATAATGAAAATATTGAAGGAATTCAAAGGAAGGTGAGAAATGCAGTAAGACATCTGAACAAAAATGATGCTGAAAGTATTATAAACAAACTTCAGAGGCAGAGAAGAATGCATGAAAAGTGCGAAAAATTAAATGTAGACAGAATGTAGACATGTAGAAAATTTCTTTTCATATTTATTCGCCAATGTTTATCAAACCCATTGAAATATAATCTGTAACAAAAGGGCGCATACTTTTAAAGTTTATCTTTCACCACATAAAATATAGAGCTCACGAAGATAAAATCGTTTATGTGAAAACTACGCTGTATTCAGTTTTTCAAAGAGTACAGTTCGAAATAATCTTGGATCGTTGCAGTAAAGTGTGGTCTTTGTTGGCGATAACGGAAGCATAGTTGGTGGAATACTTTGACAGCGCAGTGTTCGTGATTAATCGTATCATTATTTTTGGCTGCTCGTAGAAAAGGAGAAGAGTTGGAAAGCGCGGTTGTTAAAATACTTATAACAGTACAAAATAATATCATGACGAGCTCTAAACTTTTTTTTGGTAGAGAATAGAAAGTAAAATCACAGAAGACTAAATCTGAGCGACACGGTGGACTAAATGGCATGAATGGTTTAGCTTGAGACACCTTTCATTATAAATGATGACTAAGTAATAATAACGATTGTATGGTTGCTTATGTGGATCTTATAGAAAGTGTGCGCAGAATGGGTTAAGACAATAAAGTCGATTGATGTTAAAATCGAAAGAATGATGTTTTCTTTTCCAACTACTTATCCCTACACCTCGAAGATATCACACATCTCTCAGAAAATCGAACCAAATAATAATGTTTATGATATACCTCCTTTATATAAAGGCTTTTTTCAAAATCAGTTAGAGGAGTTTGGGAGATCCGACAAAAATTTCACTTTGTTGGCCAGTGAATTAAAACAAATCATTCTGTCAATAGGGTCTTATTTGGTTTTTATTATTCTCACTTGGTGTTTACATTTCGTGAAGAAAACGACAATTTTTGGCTGATACTAAATTTTTTTATTTTAAACCCTTGCGCACCGAATTTTGTGAATTCATTTAGCATCTTTTAAAGCATATCGATAAAAATTTAAAATAAAATTTTAACTTTAACACCCTGTTTCCCTCTTATGATCAAGTTTTGTACTAAAATAGGCTAGATTAAATATACCTAAATTGAGCCAGTTAAGCCATTATTAAGGCATGGCCGTTACCAAACACCCTGTATTAATAAGTGACAGGGGTAGAGGACAATTGGATCCTATAATGGGTCTGATTTGTAATTTTTTGATTATTAGAAAGTCCAAGCAAAATCCAGCTGTCACTTTACATCGAAATGACATGGATCCACCACTACACACCTCAGAGGAACTTTTTTGGAATACGAGTATTTGACAAATTGACATAATCCTAAGACTGTAATATACCTATTTTAAGTTGTATCTCATTACCTCTAACTTGGAGATGACAACTTAAGGCTTTATTTGCCGATCACATCCATTTATTGCCAACTTAATTTTATGTTAGTATAATTTTTTTCTTTACTTTTCATTTATATGAATATTTTCACAATATTAACCGTATATTTATGGGTAGTTTTTAACATATTAATAAAAGTTTAAAGATATTTTATAATTTATTTTTGTAAAACCATATTTAAAAAGAATATTGAGGTCCTAGTGACAGAAAAACTGACACCATAGATCTCTTAAAATATTAATCCTCTGAATGAAATCATTATACACGTTAAAATTTTAAATAATTGTCTAAAAATTGTTTGCAGGATATGAATCTATACTAAATATAGGTACTCATAATGTTATTGTTTGGGTTTGATGGTAGGTGGTTAGGTAGAATAGCGATGGCTAGACCTTGCCACCATAATGTATCATTATTTATAATTGCTTTCTTAAAATAAAAGACTTGTTTATTTATTGTTAAAAATTTTAGAGCCGAAAAGCCATGTTAAAATGCAATTAAGTTGGCGACCATGGACGCGATTGGAAAATGTCACCTTCCATGTCAAACTCTCTGGTTCGCTTGGACATGAATGTGCTGTAAATATTAGCTGAAGTCGATTAAGTGAAACAGACCCCATTTATTCGGCTTTTGTATAAAGTAAGACAACAAATTATCTTCTAGAATTCAAGAAAATAATACGAACTCCAAATTACATTTTTTACATGCAGAGGGAACTAAATGTAACAAAATAAACTTTTCTTTTTTACCTGCTTTAACGAAAAATTCCCGAGGATATTTCCTTTCTTTGCCTACTGGGCATAAATTCTATTATAAAAGTAGAGAATACAACAAAGGTTATTTGTACAAAGAGGATCGCTGGGTTGTTTTAAATACTTTTTAAAACATATAATTTTTGTTTGTGAAAGATCACTTTTACTATACAATTCTAGGATGAATTTTGTTGTCGTTCGTAGGTGTTCTATTCTGCTTGTAGTCTGTCGAATGGCATATTATATCTTTTTAACTTTCGACCGACACCAGTCGTGAAAAATATATTGTAATGAGCTTATCCAGCTATCTTTAGTGTTCCGTAAAAATTTGAAATTTTGCACAGTGTGGTATATAGACGTAAAGTAAAGTATAAAAGGTTAAATTTTGATCCTGAGGGTTAATTTAGGGGGTAAATTGGGAAATGGAGAAAAAGAGTCAAGGGCAAGGGCATCAAATGAAAACTTATTGAAGCACGAATCCAACAATATTTTTTTAAACATTTTTTGGGAAAAACGCTTAAAGGTTGCTGTCCCCCGCGCTCATCACCAAAAGGATGGCTCAGAAAAATCTGAAAAAAATCATGAACAGTAAGAATTAGGTGTAGATTAATCCATAATCTGGAGACCCTAGTTATGGTCGGCCTTGTCTAAACTCAGGCCAAACATTGGCGGGCCTAAAGCTTGAAAAAAAAAACACTGTCCAGAGTGATTCATTCGCAGCTGCTATATGTAGCACCAGTCTGGCACACTGTCACCGAAAACAAGAAACTGACAGAGAGGATCAAAAGAATCCAAAGAAAGATGACAATCAGAGTATCCAGTGCATACATAACAATATTCGCGGACGGAGTAGGAGTTATAGCAGGCATTACACCAACTGACCTACTCATAAAAGAAGGACTGGGGAGATATTGAGGAAGTGCTGTCCAGACGGCAAGGGCAGATCTTATAAATAATTGGCAAGAGAAGTGGGACACTAGCAGAAAAGGACGATGGACATGAAATCCTGCCTGGGATATGGCTGTTTCCGCCAGTATCTGTTTAACCAAAACAGAGCAAATTTAGAACAGTACATGTACTGTCCAGAGCGATGCCGAACATACATTGTTCCGATGCCCTAGATGGGGGGGGAAAGTAGACAATTATACACACGAGCGATGGGCAGAGTTTTTAACCCGAGAAACATGATGGAAAGCCTAGTTACTAGGCTTCCCATGTTTCTTCAGAATGTACTAGGCCCTAGTACATTCTGAAGAAACATGGGAATCAGCATATAAAACAATAAGAAATATAATTAGGACGAAAGAAAGAGAAGACCGCTGAGGAAAAATCTTGTGGACAGAAGAGATCCCTAAAGTACTGCGGTTTTCAGGGCAGAACAAGGGGGAAAGTTTTTAGTCGGTAGGCGGCTCCCTAGAGGGACCGAATCCGATACAGGCCGGCTGCTAGACCAGCAAACCGGTACCGTCTTATAGAAGGCTCTTTACCCCTCTACAAAAAAAGATATGCTACCGATAGTTTGGAAGGAAGACCGTAAGAAGCTATTTTGTTAGTGCGATATCTGGTCAATTTTCGTGTGACTAAGTGAAGGAGATCAGTTGTGGATATTAGGTGACAAAATCCATACTATCTGTCGCAGATAAGTTACACTTCCTTTTTAGTTACACTTCTTCAATTTTGACTATTAAAAAAAATTCTTGGGTTAAAATTGAAGGAGTCTAAAAGTAGTCTCTTTTAGGTGTATATAAAATAGGATACAGAACGAAAGTAAAAGTGATTTATTTCGTCAAGAATACTTTTAGTTACATAAAAACGGTTGATTGTCTTGAAGTCGTACACTTGTTTTCTAGTGCAAGTGTCATACTGTTCAGGATTTCCATGTACTCTCTTAGAACTAAAAACTGCCTGACCCCTTTGGAAAATGTCGTTCGATCCAACTGTAGCTCTTCAGGAATAATATCCCTAGTAACATTCGGCGGTAGAGGTTTTCCATACAGGCAGAAGTATTGCTGAATCTGACACAGCAGCCTCATCATATTTTCGATTAGAGCTTTAAATGGTGGTTCGTCGCCGAAAAAGTCTAAGTACACCGAAATTTTTTGAAGCATAGTGTAGCTGGCTCGTAGGATATCTACCAAGGGAAGTTTCTTCTTCAATAATTGCGTTTTAAAACTGTTGACGTCAATGTTTTGCAAATTTTGGTCAGCAAGCAGTTTCATAGTGAGTTCGACATTTTGATCAAAGTATTTCTCCGAGTGTTCTTCTCTAGTAATGTAAACACCATAGGCCATTCGAGCTATAAGATCTACAAAATGATAAAGTAAAATTTCGTATCAGAAACGCCCCAAACTTACAATACTAGGGAACATGTATTTGTCTTTTACTGTGTAAATCGTATAAGCAAGTCACTACAAACCTAAAAATATTTCGAAGAAAATTACTCAAGGATTTTAAGTTAGTGTCAAAGGGGGTGCCGCTCCGCCAATGTGGGAACAGCACTCTAGGTTAGATCTTATTTGCGAAATATAAAGAATGTAGCTAAATTGAAAGGAGAAAAGAATTTTCTGGCTTGAAAGAGAAAACCAAGCTTTTTAGCTACTGCCGTGGCTCTTAAACTAAGGTGTTTGTGCTAGCTGAGATCATGTTCGAAAGCGATGCTAACAAAATCGAACGTTTTATTGTTTTGCAGAGCTGGGCCATTCATGTGGATGGATTAAGCGTTGATGGATTATTTGCGTGACTCGGAGCAAGATTGTTGGAGGCGTTGAAGTGAATAAGGTTTTTGAAAGTTTCTGACTTTCTCCATTCCTTTCCTGACAGCAAGGAGAAGGGAGATAGGTCTACAATTGGATGGAAGAGACTTGGAAGCTTTCTTCGGGACAAGTTGAACATGAGCAAAAATAAAATAAATCTGTCAAAATAGCACATAAACGCAGTTTTACCGAAAACTTTACATTTTGTAGCACATTTACATTTACATTATTATATTTATTGGGGTTTAAAATGTACCATACTAAAAAAATTATTGACTGTCGCACTAAGTCGGACTATATCCAGCTCTTCGCGAGAATTTTTGCGACTTTTGAGGAATATAACTCTTTCTATCGCCTCAGCTCTGCTAGAATCGAAATCTACATTAAATTTTCCATCATTCTAGGCATTTTTGGAATTACTTGAGGACGTTCAGATTTTTGTCTTATCGTAAATTGATTAAAAAATTCCGTCATTTTTTGTGAAAAAAAAATCATGAAAAACAGCGCCCAACACACCTAAAATTTATCCAGCCATCTTAGAGCATTTTTGTCTCAATAAAATTTTCAGAAAATGCAAAATTTTAACCTTTCTAATAATCAACTAAAAGAATTATGAAATATGCCCATTATTTGTTATAATCAGTGCCCCACTTAAAATCACCTAAGAGGGTATCGGCCGTTTGTCCCTCGTCCGGCTTTTTGAACAATCTTTCCATGACGCTTTTGCTTCTTTGGACGCGCATTGTGTCTTTGCAAGGTTTCACCCAAAACGGTTCATCAGGCTCATCATCGGAATCTCGATTAGGGTTACTTGTATGAGCTTTAGGTTCAGGCACTTCTGTTTTTGGCGGTTTTTTCTTCCTCTTGAATAGCGAAATTTTGTAGGATTATATTGAACCTTACATGTTTCTAATGTGTCATTGTCATACGTGTCAATTTTGACTGTTAGGTAACACTACAGGTGTTTTGTGATGAAATAAGTTATTTCTTTTTACTTTTACTGGTTTTACTGACTACTGTGTTTAAAATAACCCCTACATATGATTATATTGACAATGAACCTTATTTTGAAAACAGAAATAATCCAAACTGCAGTTTAAACTAAAATATTACAATATATTACAGTATGATATACATTTTTTTTTCGAAATTCACAATTCTTTTATATATGATACCCATAACATTATCAGTGATTCAGCAGATCATAATCTTATAAATAAGTTAATAAAATAAGTTGCTTAGTCCCCTTCCTGATGCATGATGTTTCCGGACTTTACTGCATTATGTGGCATCAGTAGGGAAATTAGGGAGCTCACGCGGGCGACATGGTGGTACTGGAAGATTAAGAAGAAAACTGACAGCATAATATAGACAAACTTAATGAAGAACTAAAAAGAATTAATATGAACAGAAATACCCAAAAAACGAAATCGATGAATATTTGACAAAACAACAAAAGACGTGACATTGGAACAGAGGAAAGGAGCATAGAACAGGTTAAGGAATTCAGATATCTTAGAACTGTAATAGAAAGAAATGGGAAACAGGGAAAAGAAATAAATGATAGAACAGCAAAAATAGGAAGACTGTATCATGGACTAAGAACAACATATATGCGGCAATCAGAGAGAAAATTTCCGATTCAAGTACATAGTTTGGGAGATTGTAATATATTGTAATTTGATTGTAATATATATATATATATATATATATATATATATATATATATATATATATATATATATATATATATATATATATATATATATATATATATATATATATATATATATATATATATATATATATATATATATATATATATATTTCTTAATACTCTTTCTAGTTTTAATTTTATAATATCTTTTAAGTACAACAAATTGCAAATGATCTGCTACGAAAAGTAACCAATTTGGGATTATGATGTCTCTTGTTGTAGAACATCGTATATGAAGGCGAAAAGCAGCAAGAGGTTAAGTAGCTATAGATCGTTGTCGACATACTAAAACTCTAATATATATAACTTTGGGCTATAATAAAGGCTTTAAGGGACAGTTCGTGCTTTACACTATGAACAGGAGCGTAGAAACTGGCGCAAAAATCAAACTAGCTGATGATATGATGATCCACACACTCTTTGAAAATATAGAGCACACAATTGTATAAAAATGATATGCGTGATATGTCAAGCAGAATAGTGCAGGCTAAGGAAGCTTTCGGCAGGTGTTAACAAGTCAATAAATTAAAGGGCTAAAAGGATCAGGGAAAGAAGAGGAATATTTGAAGCGCATTAGAGAAAGGAAGAGACAAAATGATCAGATACAGTCTAAGACATGGCGGTCTAAAACAATTAATTGCGGATGGAATGGCAGAGGGTAGACTAAGTAATTAAGATCAAATAATCGAACATATAGGTAAAGTTAGCTATGTAAAACCAAGGACTTGACATAGAATCGCAACGAATGGAGAGTTACGTCCAACCAGTTGCAGGATTAAAGGCTCCAAGAAGAAGCAAAAGAATAAATACAAATATCGAGCTTTGCCAGGACTTCTGTATCTTGTTCCAGTTCCGGTCCTGTAATCTTTTTGTTTTTTATCTATAGTAGCCTGGAACACCTGACAAGAACGTCTCTTTATGAGGCTCCTTGTGATTTTTGTTTGGAATAAACTCGAGTTACGCCCATGGCGAAGCATATAAATCTTCAGGAAAAGATTAGGTCCAGCCGTTTGCTTTTTATGGCCCGCGGTCAGTGCGATATGATATATGATTATTGTTATATATACGTACGATGCACATCTTCCTTATTTTTATTCTGGAAACTTTGATGTTATGAAATGATGGATATTCCATAAGGCCAACATTAAATGGAGCATGTATTACATTACCCAATCAAACTAAAAAATGTTTCATACAGGGTTTTATAAAAATGGTTTAATAAATGGACGGTGACTCCTGGGGCAGTCTACAGATATTTTCTGGTTTACCGATTACTTTTCCCCTTCAAATCGCACTTTTTTTTATTTCAAAAACACTCTAAACCATCCTATAGCCTACGATTCCAGCCGCGGCATCGCCAAACTTAAATATTACCTTGACATCTCATTTTTTATCAGTAGTGAAAAGTTTGAAAAATTATTTTCTTCAAAAGTTTTGTAAATGAATGGGGACCATTGTTTGGTAAATATTTCGAAACAGAAAAATACCAACCTGTTTTGATTAACTTAATTCGAAAATGTGCCTCTATAATTTGGGGGCGCGTGTGTCTTACCACAACTTCATAATTTTATCTAGAAATTTTTCGAAAAATATTCATTCCCGGGTGTCGAAAATGTATCGACACTGTGATTTGTAAAATATTTTGAAACAAACAGTTTTTAAGTGATTCTAGTAACTAAATTCGAAAATGTGTCGCGAAAGTTTCGAAACACGTGTGTTTCGACAGAATTTTATAATTTGAATCGAAAATATCTCGAAAGGTTTCAACGATTTTCTAAAGTGACAAACTTTCGGATAAAGATAAGCATAACGATTACACTTGAACTAAACCTTATATTGAATTAAATTAGAAAATATCATACTTTTCTTTTGGTTCCGTATATATTGTACGTAGTGCTGTAAAATAAAAAGGAAACTTAACAAGGAAGGAAAACTCGTGTCGTCGACGGGATTATCGAAACTTTTACATTTTATTGAATTTTGTAGACGAGTTGTTTTTGGTTTGGCAGAATGGCTGCAAACTCGTTTGTTCTGTAAACTGCCTGAAGCCGCAATTCAGCTATTTTTATTGACTTTTTGCAGTAAAGGTTTCCGTTTCAATTCGCTGTGGTTATAAATTATAATAATGAACAATTATTATTTTTTGAATAATTCAATATCAATATCAATATCTTTATTTATGTCATTACACAAAAATAGTGTTCACACAAGTCATAAAAAGTTAAAAGTAAATACAGTTAAAAGTTACATTCAATTAAAATACATTAGAATAAAATCAAGCAACGCTACAACAAAACTTATTGCACTAACAAAATGTATTTAAAATGCTTTACAATAAAATTAAGTAACGCTACATAAAACTTGTTTCACTAACAAGAAATTGACTCGTGTCATAGAAAGCGTTTTTTATTAGAAAATTGGCCATCCTTTTCCTAAACTGTCCCACTGGTAGGTCTCTCACCGCAGGAGGGAGTCTATTGAAGAATTTTGGTCCAAAAAAACTCGGTCCGTTCTGTGTTCTTTTTAAACGACATTGATTTGATAAGACGTCATTCTTATGGCGTGTGTTGTAATCATGAACATCTGACTGGGACACATACATATTTAGATTTTTCCTAACATGCAACAGACACTCCAATATTTATAAGGAAGGAAGAGTCAAAATTTTATTGGTTACAAAAGCGTTCTTGCAGTCATCCCTGTAGCACAAACCAGCAATCAATCGCACAGCCTTTCTTTGCAATTTGAAAACTCTTTCAGATTGGGGCGAATGCCCCCACACAAGAATTGCATATGATAGTCTGCAGTGGAAAAGACCAAAGTAGGCTGTTCTTAATGTAGTGTAGGATACACAGTTTTTTAAATTACGCAATAAGAATATACAACTTTTCAATTGTTTCAAAATTATATCAATATGTGTATCCCACAGCAGCCTCGGGTGGAGGTGAACTCCCAAGAACTTTATGCTCTGTGTATCGCCATTCACAGTGCCGACATCTCTCATAGAAAAAACAACTGTATTTGTTTTGTCAATGTTTAAATGGAGCTTATTAGCAGAGAACCAGAGCTCGGCACTCGCCCGCAGTCCAACAGAAGCACCCACAGCATCATCCACAGTCTCAGCAGTAGCAGAGACAGTTGTGTCGTCGGCAAATAAGGTAAACTTAAACTTAATAATGACTTGTAAAATTGAACAACACCTGATGAATTTATTGACGGGTATTTCGTCCTTTGACTTTTATGACAACTTCTTAAACCGTGGCAAACTTTGTATCAACTGTACAAGTCGTACGCAATATTGTTCGATTCTGTAACAAGGGTTTTTCCAAGATTTTCTAGCACCCGCGGACTGTTCCGTAAACGTGTGCCAAGCTGGTCCCACAAATGTTCTATCGGGTTGAAATCAGAGCTCCTAGCTGGCAAGGGTTAACGATATACACGGTGTCCAAAATAAGGAGGGCCAGTACGGGGATCTCGTTAATAGTGAGAAATACAAAATTGGTTAAATGGGAAAAAAAGTTGCGTTATTAAGTATGCTTTATTATTTTTTATTTTATTACATTTTCGGATTCTACGTAAGATTCTAAATATTTTTTATGTAACATGTAATATACCTATATCGGATAGTTTTGGAATTATACAGGTTTAAATTTTTCATTTTTTCGGACATGTTAATTTCTACAGCACAATAACGGAAATAGATATCTAATCTAAACCAATGTTTATACTTCTCTATAATTATCGAAACCAGGCAATTTTAATTTTACCAACGTTTAAAAGTACTTTGTACTATACAGAGAGGCTTAAAAAGTTAGACATGAGTGACATGAGTGAATTTTATTTTTTAAATATTTTTTTCTTATATTAAACGCTATGGTTGTAAATATTTTTAATACAATTCTAATAGCACAAGATATACCTGACCAGATTTTTAAATTTTTATGGAAGCTTAAAATTTCAAGAACAAAAATGAATAAATCAAATATCTGTTAATTAAGTAGGCTTTAAAAACTCTAAAAGAAACAAAATAATTAATATAATGACAGCAAATACTTCATTTTTAATTAATTAATTTGATACTGTTATTCTGTTTAAGTTTAATTGGTCAAAAATAAAAAAATGTTGCTATTGCATTTTTCTTTTGACAGCCTGTTTAAATTCTAACAAAACTGTGAAAACTCAGGTTAATTTAGTTTAATTTAAGAAAAAATTTCTAAAAGCATCTCTCTTCCATGTCTATCGGTTTTAAGCTGTGAATGGCAATTTTTGAAAAAAGTATCTCAAAGTCCAATTTTTGAGCGACCCTGGATAAAAACCCAACCTTGCAATACATTTAAATAAATTTTAGACATTCATAACAACAAAAACCGGAAAATTAAGAGTTATTTTTTAATTCATAAATCGGCCGTTTTTAAACGTAGAGGGGTCAAACTTTGAGTAAAACTAGTAATTTATAACTACTTTATGTGTGCAAAACCCCGACACTGTCTGACGATTAGTTTTGCCACAATCGTCATTTTAATTTTTCAATACACTATTTTGCAACAGGTCTGGATGCTCTATGGATCGTCCGATTTTAATTATTGAAACGGATTTTTAAAGCACAGGTTTAATTAAACAAAACGTATATTTTAATTTTTCCATAAAATGCTACGAAACCGGTTGGAAATGCACGTAAAGATGCGTGAAAATGGCCGAGCACGCGAAAGCAGTGGACTAGTGGGTATTTTTACGTGCATTTTCAACCGATTTCGTAGCATTTTATGGAAAAATGAAAATATACATTTTGTTTAATTAAACTTGTATTTTTCAAATCCGTTTCAATAATTAAAATCGGACAATCCATAGAGCATCCAGACCTGTTGCAAAATAGTGTATTGAAAAATTAAAATGACGATTGTGGCTAAACTAATCGTCGGACAGCGTCGGAGTTTTGCACACGTAAAGTAGCTATAAATTACTACTTTTTTCCAAAGCTTGAGCCCTTTACGTTTAAAAATGGCCGATTTATGAATTTAAACAAAACTCTTAATTTTCCGTTTTTTTCCAGATTTTCTCCGTTGCTACTTATCCGATCGAGACGTTTGACCTCTCATTGTGTTCGTATTTCTATTTTCTACAAATCGTCCATTTACACCATTAAGATGACTTCATTACTTTCCATTTTATAAGCAAAAAACTAAAAAAATCGCGTTTTTTTGCATAAAAATGTTTATAATAAATTAATGGAAAAAATTTCAGAGTTGGAAATATAACAGAAATCATCTACGGATCGTCTTTTAGACGATGGCACAGGTGGATTTCTAATAGGATTAATGTCACGACAAATCGCTCTATTGCTTGGTCTACTTGCGCAAATTTCGCTTTATTTAAATGTAATGTTCCTTATCCATGAAATTTCCTAACCTCTAAAAAATATTCAAGAAAATACATTAATACTGGAATTCACTATACTAGCCATTAGAGCACTTTTATTTGCATGACATGTGACGTTACAACCAATAGTATCGCGTTTTGCAAGTTTCGACTTTTGTATGAAAATTTGTAGTAGAAAATCTTTTTTTATTATTAATACAGACCAAAATAAGTGGATAAATATTTAATTTACGTTGAGAATACAACAAAAATATTTCAGGTTCATTTGGATAAAATGCCTAGTCCCTATTGTCTATACCGCGGCAATATCCGGCGTATGACCTTCCTAGAACTTCGCTTTTTATTAGAAACTTTGTCAACAAAAGCTCAATTTACGCCCAAACACTCTCCGCCGGGATAATTACATAACCTCAACGTAAACGCGGCCCATATCGCAAATTAGAGCCGGGATTTGTGGTTTCATTAATTCCCAGGGATCGCCGATATTCCTGTAAGTATTTTATGGACCAATTCCGCCCGACTGCAGTTACCTTACTATAAATGGTAAAATTTGCTTGTAAAGCGACACTGAGATGATTTTTTTTTGAAAAAATTTATTTTAAAAATACATTTAAAATAAAAAAATTTGCACGCAGACGTCCCGACGCATACGTAAGGCGCCTCTTTTTCGAACATGTAGTATAAAATTATTGATTTTAACTTTCAAGCCCAATACATTGGAAATAACATTGACCTTCAGTAACAGAAGACGACACCATTCATTCACTACTAGCCTTTTGCTTGATTTGGTTCATACATTATTCATGTGTAGGACAAAGAAAGAATAAAATGGAAAAGGCCACCTTAAAATAAAGTATAACTTATTAAAAGAAAGGATCATTTGAAGGAACATTTAATTTAAATAAATTCACTGCAAAATGTACCTATGCAATTTGGCAAGTGCTAGTCTACATATACGGTATCTTTTGTCTTTTTGCAAATCCCGATAAAGTATTTTTCTCCTCACAACAGAGAAACTGTATATTATGCTATTTTCCGAGGAACGAAAAGAAAAAAGAACTATGTAGACCACACAGAATAGTTTCTTTACAAGCTTCCTCGAGCGAACAATATTGCTAAAAAGGAGGAAAAACCCGAACCAAGGTGTTCGAGCTATTCTTTTTTCTGTAAAAACAACAAAGTTAAAGGTCGGAACGAAGTGATTTTTCTCAATTTCCCGCAGAACTTACTGCGGATGAGTCTTGATGTTTATAGTTTCATTTAAGTTTTTTAGAAGTTTCTCTTAGAGCAAGGCAAGGTCTTTCCTCTTAATAAAGTGGATGGCTTTTTATCGTGCGGTGATTTTAACGGAAAAACGAAAAAGTAGTTGGTGGTAATTGCCTGGGTTAGTTGCTGGGTGACTGTATATTGACTGGTTGCCACACAACATAAGAGACTTATTACTTCATACTTTTTAGGAAGAAAAAAGAGAGAGTAAAAATTACTTTTACGGCGATTACTCCAGTCTTTTGCCGGCAATGTTCTCTATTCATACTCTTATTTCTGTAAATAATGTAACGAATGGAAATAATTGAAAAATTACTTACTTCTACTGAGGAAAATAGTGGGACCACTCCATGGTCTTGAGCAAATATGGTGAGCCAGTAATGATTTTTGGTCTCGATGTCCAGAATGGCAGTTGTTTTGATAATTCCTGAAAAGAAAAATAAAAATTAAAACAGTATGTCTAAAATAGCATTTCGTTATTGAGATCTCATTGAACTTCAGCATTTCCCGATCGAAGGAGTTCAGTTTTAAGGTTTGCTCCGGATCCTCTTGTCAAACATTTCCCAAGCTTTTAAAGATCAAAACTCAATTTTCAAAAAATCTGAATTTTCGAAAAAATATATAGAGTGAGGCCTAAGAAAAATGTACGGTATATATTAATAAAGTACATACTAAATGTATAAATGCAAAGTTTTGGGAACTGAGGGAGAACCCTAATATTATCTCTCTTATCTCTTGAAACTTTCTAACACCCCTCCATCCCCAAGTAAGATATGTCGTGAGTGTATTATGTTTAGTAACGGAGATGTGAATTTTTTCCTCAACTTAAAGTTTGCTCAAGAATTTCATAATGAGGCAGTTAATCTACATTTTAAGTCCTACAAAAGCATGACTGTAAAACTGATGTAGAGACTAGCTTAACATTACATTATATTAACTTAAGAATATTAGGGATTAACCATAAATAATTTTTATGATTACCCAAAATAATCGAGAGTTTGTTTGTAATCTATTATTCTTTTTGTTCGTTTGCAAATCATCCTTGCATCTTCTTCATACTATGATAGTTTACATCAATATTTCCACAGAAAAAACATTATTTTGGAGGTTTGGTATTTTGCTTGTATTTTAATACTGAACTCTGACATTTTACCATATTATTTCCTTTTACTGTAATGTTAACATTTCTCAATAAATAATACGAATTCAGGATATCGGATATTGCAACAAGACCACAGGAATCGAGAATATACATTTTATATATAAAAATGGCCTTTTGGATCGAAGCCCTGTCCATATGCTAAAAAGTTAAACTAATGGTACGGAATCTCCACAGACTCAGTTAAAAAGGATTGAGGGCACCGTTTTTAACGTATGGTTGTTTAAAGCAGGTCGGACAGTGATGAATAGCGCTATAGATCAGCTGGTCAGTGGAACAATTTAAGTTTTTTCGTTGGAAATATTCGACGACTGAAAAAACTACCTTAATAAACAGCTCTGATTTAAAGTAGGCTAATTTGTGGCTGAAAAACGCCCCTTTTTAATATATTCCTTATGACGATGAAAGAGCATATTTAATGTTAGTAAAGAAATGAATTTCAATGAATTAAATTTATTTATTGTTTTTTCTTCAGCCCTATTTCACCAACAAAAAAATCATTCTTTATATGATATTATATGAAAGTTTGATAACTCATTTTACTCAATATTCAACATGGTTTTGAACTTTTAAAGACATATCCCACGTTTCGTTCGCCAATGGCATTTTCACCCCATTTTCATCAATCTGCTGTTGTCGCAAACAAAGAGAATCTTTGGCACAAAAGATGACAGACGGTAAAAATAGTCTCTCAATCGGCCGCACTGGGCTTTGATACGTTAAAAACTTGCTTTGTGATTAAATACTTAGTCAAATAGTGTAGAATAATAGGTATTCGAAATAGGGATTAAAAAGATATATACAATTTATTGAAGAATTTTTACATATATACAGGGTGGTCAAAAAAGTGTGAACCAAATCGAAAACTTTTTCTGTCTTCCAGTTCGTTGTACATTATCTTGGTTTTCGTTAGGTTCATCTTTAGACCTACTTTATTGCATGCTGTATTTAGTGTGTCAATTTACTGTTGAAGTTCATCAGGGTTCTTGGTGATTAGTACAATGTCATCAGCGAATGCATAGACCTTTGTCGTCCCAGTCTAGCTTAAGGAAGATTTCTTCAAGTGTAGCCATTAAGAGCTTTGGAGATATTGCGTCCCCTTGACGTACTCCTTTATTGGTGGGGAATTCCGGAGATCCTTCGTATATCATGACTCTGGCTTTAGCTTCTTTGTATATGTTTGCCAGGGTCTCCATAGACGGTTTGTCGACCCCTTGACTAGTTAGGGCTTCTGTTATAGCTTTGGGATATATCGAGTCGAACGCCTTCTCGAAGTCTGTGAAGACTAGTGCTAGTGGTATTTCATATTCCTTTGTTCGACTGATGACCTCCCTTAATGTGTGAATGTGGTCGATTGTACTGAAGCCACTTCTAAAGCCCGCCTGTTCCCGTGATTGTGCAGCATCTAGTGTGTTCTGTGTTCTGGTATGTATGATCTTTGTGAATACCTTGTATATTATTGGTAGTAGACTGATTGGTCGATAGTTTCTTATGTCTTCTTTACTGCCTTTCTTATTCGAATTATATTGGCGCTATTCCAACCTTATATAATATATATATATATATATATATATATATATATATATATATATATATATATATATATATATATATATATATATATATATATATATATATATATATAGTAAAAGTAAATGCAAAGATTAATTTCTTCGCTAGTGCAGCAAGAAGGCCGTAAATGAAAAATAAAAATAATGAGAACTATCCTTGATTCTGGTCTGGGTGACCTCCTGCTATCGCAATTTCTGGGCCCTTACCCATCAACGGGCAGGCTTACACCCAGGGTGGCTGAAGAACAGTCCACGTTTTGACCAGAATCAAAGAGAGTCCTTATATCCAAAATGTTCGAAAAGGATGGGTAAGATGTAGTGGCTCGCGCCAACTAGTTCACCCAGTGTTGCTCCAAAAATGCTTGGCTGCTAACACAAAACATACTCGTAAGTATATGTCGACATTGTCGACGTCGAATTTCTTCGACAGTACAAATGCACCATTTGTACAAGAATAGTAGAAAAATGGAAGATTTCTTGGCCTATAGATAATGTAGTAAAAGTAAATGCAAAGATTAATTTCTTCGCTAGTGCAGCAAGAAGGCCGTAAATGAAAAATAAAAATAATGAGAACTATCCTTGATTCTGGTCTGGGTGACCTCCTGCTATCGCAACACTGGGTGAACTAGTTGGCGCGAGCCACTACATCTTACCCATCCTTTTCGAACATTTTGGATATAAGGACTCTCTTTGATTATGGTCAAAACGTGGACTGTTCTTCAGCCACCCTGGGTGTAAGCCTGCCCGTTGATGGGTAAGGGCCCAGAAATTGCGATAACAGGAGGTCACCCAGACCAGAATCAAGGATAGTTCTCATTATTTTTATTTTTCATTTACGGCCTTCTTGCTGCACTAGCGAAGAAATTCATCTTTGCATTTACTTTTACTACATTATCTATAGGCCAAGAAATCGTCCATTTTTCTACTATTCTTGTACAAATGGTGCATTTGTAGTGTCGAAGAAATTCGACGTCGACAATGTCGACATATACTTACGAGTATGTTTTGTGTTAGCAGCCAAGCATTTTTGGAGCAACACTGGGTGAACTAGTTGGCGCGAGCCACTACATCTTACCCATCCTTTTCGAACATTTTGGATATAAGGACTCTCTTTGATTCTGGTCAAAACGTGGACTGTTCTTCAGCCACCCTGGGTGTAAGCCTGCCCGTTGATGGGTAAGGGCCCAGAAATTGCGATAGCAGGAGGTCACCCAGACCAGAATCAAGGATAGTTCTCATTATTTTTATTTTTCATTTACGGCCTTCTTGCTGCACTAGCGAAGAAATTAATCTTTGCATTTACTTTTACTACATTATCTATAGGCCAAGAAATCTTCCATTTTTCTACTATTCTTGTACAAATGGTGCATTTGTACTGTTGAAGAAATTCGACGTCGACAATGTCGACATATACTTACGAGTATGTTTTGTGCTAGCAGCCAAGCATTTTTGGAGCAACACTGGGTGAACTAGTTGGCGCGAACCACTACATCTTACCCATCCTTTTCGAACATTTTGGATATAAGGACTCTCTTTGATTCTGGTCAAAACGTGGACTGTTCTTCAGCCACCCTGGGTGTAAGCCTGCCCGTTGATGGGTAAGGGCCCAGAAATTGCGATAGCAGGAGGTCACCCAGACCAGAATCAAGGATAGTTCTCATTATTTTTATTTTTCATTTACGGCCTTCTTGCTGCACTAGCGAAGAAATTAATCTTTGCATTTACTTTTACTACATTATCTATAGGCCAAGAAATCTTCCATTTTTCTACTATATATATATATATATATATATATATATATATATATATATATATATATATATATATATATATATATATATATATATATATATATATATATATATCAGGCGCGGCCCGTCCATAAGGTCATTTGGTCAATGACCCACCTAAAATTTTCAGTGATCTACCTAATAATTTATTTTTTAATTTTTTAAAACCAAAAAAGAATCTTTTGTTTCAAAGTTCCATGCTAAAACTCCCCAAGAATGAATAAAGTCAAGCCAGCCATCGTCAAAGGATATCCAAGCTTGTTCCGGGCTGGGTCATATTGTAAATTGATCTTATAGGTTTATTTGGACGATATAAATTCATTAAAAGCAAGAGAGAAACAGACATACGCGCTTTAGGAAGTTAAAAAGAGACACAATTGGTCGACGGCCCACCAATAATATCTGGCCACTCCCACTATGGAAATACTCTCAAACCGCCCCCTAAAATATATTATTTCAAAACATTTGGTTCGGAAAAAGAAAAACTAATTAGGTACCTAATATGCGCATTGTAATAACAATTTTAATTAGTGGTTAAACATAAAAAATTATAAATACGATTTCTGTCAGGCCAGCGCTAGCCATCGAATTTAACGGTATCGGACCGATTTGCTTACATAGCTAGCGTAGCTCAAGGGATATAACCGCAGCGAGGTAATCCGACGCTCGCGGGTTCGCACCTGTGTTGGGGCAAGAACTTTTTTTTTAATTTTTTGTTATTTAAAAAATTAGATCGGCTCTAAAAGGTGTATTGGCAACAAGTTCTTCCTCGATAAAATATTTTTAAAATTGTTGGCAATCTCATATTTACTACAGCTTACATCCTGCACGTGCGTAGACAAATATCGTATTACTATGTCTAGTCGCCAGCATTATATGTAGGTATTAAAGAAAACGGAGTTTCGGCAACGTTCCTAATTTTATTTTACGAATAGTCATAGGTACTTTTAGCTCAGAATTTTTTTCTATTTATATTCTGGGCTTTTAGTACAAGGCGCGACACCTATTGAGGAGAAGCTAAACTTATCACAACGAAAACCGCTAAAATCTACAAACTTAGAGTATTAAAACACATAGAAAAAAGCCATAAACAGAAGAGTGATACTGAAAGTCATAAACATCAAGAGTAGTAATGTTCAATATTCTGCAGTACCTATTCTATGATTTTGGCGGTGTTTATTTGTAGGTAAATAATTTCTTGGCAAAACTAGGCACATTATTAGAAAACCTCCCTTAATTAAAAAAGTGTATTTTGCTTGTTGCGTTGATATCACTACTTGCCCATAAAATTTTGACCCACCTGTAAAAAAACTCACGGGCCGCGCCTGATATATATATATATATATATATATATATATATATATATATATATATATATATATATATATATATATATATATATATATATATATATATATATATAATTACATATAAAAACTAATACTATTCTATTAGAATTGATACGTTATATATTTTGTAGCTTTTTGTTATTTTGGCTAGGCATGTGTTTCAAAGAGCTTATTGGAGTTTTAGCAAAGCTTTCCTTAAAATGGGATGCTTATTCTGGGATTATATAGCAGGACAGAGAATGAAAAAGAAAAAAATAACCTGAGCAAATGTGCTTTTGTCCGCTGCGGTTATGTTCGAAGGCCATGCCAACGAGATTCGTTCGGCGAGATTCACTGTTTCTAAGGCCGGTCTAATGATAATTCCCGGTCTAAATTAATGAGTGCAATACTACTAAGTTTTGTGCTAATAATCTCTTTTTAAATTTTTACTATTAATTTTTACTATGCATTTTCCATAATAATAGAATTAAATTTATCAACACGTTCCAAGAGAAAAATTGTTTGGATTGTATGCACTTCTTTTAAACCCATGTGTCCGCTCCATACATCGTTGTAAATATGACCAGTGCTTTGTAAACGAATCAAAACATAATATGTTAATATATAACGTATTCTCGAAAATTTACCGCAAAGCAGACTAAAACTCATCCTTAGATATGTTCGTGAAAGCTCTGGTCAAGATTTATGTCCTTACTTTTATACTAAGCTAAGAGAATTTCCGGCGATGTAAGCAAGTGTCCAACTCCGGTCCGCGCGAATTTGGGTCCGCCATAAATTTTATATTAAAACTTTATCCGTCGTGAAATACTAAAAAAGGATTTAAATATCCATTTGAGTAAGATAAAACTTAGGTCCGAATTTAAGTATATTTCGAGTGGGTAAATCATTGCCATAAATCTTTGACTCATAAAAAGTGATTCTAATTTAATATTTTCACAATTTCTTTTAGCTTTATGTCTGAGGGTGGTTTCCTAAGTATAAAAGACAAAAAAACACGATTTTTCTCGGAAATGTATGGCCTTCCTAACTACTTGTTTCGTACATAAGAACTATTACTGGTAATAGAGTAATTGTATTTGTGTGTACAGTACTAGAATCAAAAAACAACTTAAACAAATCATCAAATAGGATTTATTAGGTTTTTTAACTTTAAATTTTCGTGACAACTAACAATTTTTACATTATTTATCTTCCACATTTCACTATTGAACCGGGAATTTACGTTTAAAAATTTAATATCGCTAAAAGCCCATAATCCGGAAAAAAATATTGACCAAACGTAAAACAGAGCATCGGCAATTAATATTCTAATAATATCCTGGTGTTAAAAAATCCCAAAAATCGCTTTTATAACGGTCGAAAAAAAAATTAATTGCCGTATATTCGAAAAGTGCTCGTTATTTAACATTCGTATGCATCCAGTTGTTATTGAAAGTTCAATAAATTGTTTAATGAAGGCTCTGTTTATTTATTTGGTCCTAAGTTTTTATTACTTTTGTTCTTATAAAACTAGAATTGTTTTAAAAATCTATTTTGCTTTTCAGTAATATGCACTTGCGTGCAAAGAAATCTACCCACTTTACACTTTTTACTTCGAATGCGTTTTCTCAGAAACCAAACATCAGTTAAAGAAAAGGGTGTCTTCCCAGAGATGTAAGACTGCTTGTGTACAGCCTGTCCCCCAGAAAGTTACAACTTCCTTCCATTCAATTATAGACCTCTCTCTTTTCTCTCTGTTGTCTGCAAAGTTATGGAGACAGTCATTAACTTGCTATAAAGTCCTAAAATATCTCATTCATTATAGACAGTGTAGATTTTGTCACCAAATGTCCACATCTGATCTACGTACCTTTGTCACACACCACTAGAACAACTCTCTCCAATTTCATGGCGAATGGCTAACTTCCATTCTATCAGCGCTGATGCACAGTGCAGCGACCTTATGGGAAATTAGGACAAAAATCAGAACTCGGAAACAAATTAATATTATCAAGTAATTTGTTTACCCCAAGTAGGCTATTGGTCTATATTAAAAAAACATTTATTTTCTAGTGTAAGGATTTGAACTTATGCGCCCAGAATAACGTATTAACTAGAAATGATAGTTCAGATAAATATTATTAAGTGTAATATCTAATGAAAAGAATATATTCAATAATTCAAGGAAAAACAAGTATAGTTATATGTAGGTGTAACGATAATATGTATATTATTTTAACCCTGAGTCACTTTTACTTGCTTCGCTATCTTCAAGAGTAGTCGTGATATTATAATATGCTGACAAAGGATGAGCGTCTCCTGTAAACGCAATGTATTCTTTAATGGTAGTGTCATTAGCCAAACGTTTATCTTTTTTATTGATTATTTTTCGATGAAAAGCTAGTAATCTGTAGAAATCGAACCCTTTATTAAAGTAATCGCTTGGGTGGCTAATTCTGAGGTAGTATGAATTTTACTAAACCACAATGATACATCATCGATTGAATTCCGACTCAAGAATAATATGAAGGTTGGTGTGGGGACGTTTAAAACTCTCTGTACTTCAAATAAGTATTATATTTCAGACAAGAACGATGCCCTAAAATGCAATTAGAGCCGCCAAAATGAAAAATTTCATCCATTTAACAAACAGACATCTCCAATTTAGAAATTTCAGAGTACAAAATTTCAGACAGATTAAAAAATCTTGATCAAAGCATTAAAAATAACGAAAATAAATAATAAAAACCTGCAGCGAAATCTCATTAATCATTTTATGTTTTAAGGTGGAATTTTAAAAAATAATTTGTCGGAAGTTATTTTTCATGACTGACTACAAAAAAGATGATACGCCAAAGGCAGACAGCCCTAATTGAAATAATTATGGCCGCCATTTTTCTATATAAAACAAGAATATTTTAAGCTTTATAAATGCCTTTATATGCTCTTAATATCCAGGAAGGTTGTAAGGACTTAACATAATATGATCACGTGGCATGAAGCCACGTCATTTATTTTCAATTTCAAAATCATTGATCATTTATTTATTGACTATCGCCGTGTGTTAGCTAATTTCATCTTAGAAGAAGTTAGAAATAATGCAGACTTTTGCAATAAAATTATCTTTTCCGGCGAAGCTCATTTCCATCTCGGAGATTATGTGAACAAGCAAAATTGTAGGATATGGGGAAGTGAAAATCCTCTAGTGATTGAAGGGGAACTTTTACATCCTCTTCGAGCAACCATGTGGTGTGCATTGTGGGCTGGAGGTGTTTCTTCATGAAAATGACGATGATGAAACGGTTAATGTTAATGCCGAACGGTATCACAATAAGTTAAGAGTTTTAGAATATGCACCTTAACATATAAATTGAGCACCACTGATTTTTTGAAGGTGTTGTTTCTGGTGAAATCAGAAACAGTTTGTAGAAGTTACCATGTTACCCGAATATCGCAAACAAAAAGATCTGGGTCCCAAACAAATAAACTTTTATAAATTTTTTCTATAGGGCTCAAATTAAAATCTTTAACTAAAATGAGATAAATATCACAGAAAACCAATTTGCCTTTACATAATGAATGAAAAAACATTTCCAAGGTTATTAGGTGAAATTGTGAAGGTATATGTCTGAATAATTAGAAATTAAAATGGCCTTAAACTGTTGCTTTCCTCTTGATCATAGCACAAACATGTTACATACTGCTTCCCTCAGGTGTCATGCTACATGTAGTTTATTATCCTATATTCAGCCCCACACTGAGCCCTACACTTGTTGGGTTTCTCCGAGAAGTTACACTGTCTCAGTAGACAAAATCACACCGGTACTATGAAAGGTGAATCCTAAGTTGGATTCGAAAGGTAGATCCAAAAGGTGATTCCGAAAGGTGATCCCGAAAGTTGGATCTCAAAGGTGGTTCCGAAAGGTGGTTCTGAATGGTAGACTCTAAGGGTGTACCCTAAAATGATTTTATAACCGTATAATGTCACATGACAAAAGCTTTGCTAAGAAAGGCTTGGATAAAGACAAATTATCTCTAGTTACGAGGGAATCACAAACAAAAATAAATCCATAGTGGATTTCTAAAGCGCCATAAGTACATTCTAGTCACCCATTATCCTTACTGAATTATTTACTGAGAACTGAAAGAAATGGAACAAATTCTTAGCATGAGGTGTCTACAAAGTAGCGTAGATCTACTTACAGTAAATAAAATAAACCATCGTCAAAACAATACAGCAATAATCCTTTTTCCAGATAGAACTTCCCTTTCAAGAAATAATATTACAATACATAACATATACATATATAATCCAAATCTTAAACTTTCAAAAATTATGCCAAAGAAAGCCTCTTTGAAGAATGTCTACGTGATTTTCAACACATACGAAACGAAAAAAGCCCTTATTCCTCGTTCTCTCTATATTTATATCCTCTTATAAACAAAATTTACTTTTTCATTCACGACGTCAAAAAATCTTAGATGATAATAATTTAAGGCAACCTACCATCAAACGGATAACCAAGAAACGTGATGTCTGAATAGTAAAGTTTATTTATTCTCTAAAAACTTTGTTTGCGGAATGACGAACTAACGGAATAACAGAATAGCGAACTGTCAAAACCAGCTATTGAAAATGATACCAGATATCGTGATATACTAGTTATAAAGCCAGAGAATAAAAAAGGTATAAAGGACTTAAATGAACAAGTTTACCTAAATACTCTACTTTCTGATAAAATAAACAAGCATATTATCTTTCTAAAATCGTCGGTTTTATTGAAAAAGTAAACATTTTACACATATTCCAAAGAAGCAAAAAATGACACCGGTTTAACAAACATCGTGAAGTTACAACATTTTAATTATGTATTAAACAAAGAGTCTCGATAAAATTATTTCAAATAACAAAAAAATAATAAAAAACCTGCAGTAAAAATTCATAAATCATTTTCTTTTAAGGGAGAATTTTAAAAAAAGTAGCTTGTCGGAACTGATTCTTCACAACTGACAAAAGGGTAATACGCCTTAGGCAGATACGTTAATTTAAAAAATTATTATCACAATTTTTTACAAAAGATTAATATTTTAGGTTTTAATTTTTACTGAATTTAAATTCTGTGCTTTAATGTGGTTAGGGTAGATTTATAAAGTATATTCCCCTATACACGGTGTCCGATAATTCATGGTACACAGCAAAACCACAGATTCCTTATATAAAAATATTAGGATTCAACAAAACTTACCTATGTTAAAAAGGTGATAATAATCAACGTTTAAAGTTCATTTTCAATTTTTTTTAATTAACTTTGAAAAAAGCCAACGTTTTTTCACAAAATTTGGTATTCGGGGGTTTTATAATATGGGAAATTAAATTTTGTGAAAAAACGTTGTCTTTTTTCAGATATTTAAAAAAATCGAATATGAACTTTAAATCTTGACACCCTGTATCTTGATTGTTATCAACTTTTTAACATATGTTAGTTTGGTTAAATCCTAATATTTTTACATAAGGAATCTGTGGTTTTGCTGTGTACTATTAATTAGCGGACACCGTGTATATATGTAGATACATCACTAATTCGATTACAATGTTGAATAACAAACATAGGTCACCTTTTTGTGGTGTTTGAATACAGAACATATTGGTTTATTGTTATTATCTACTTTTTAATAAAACTGTTAAAGCTACTTTTCAAAAAGAGCTTTAACAATTTAATATGACACAACAGCGGAACTCAAATTGATATAAATCGATTCTTTAATGCATTCAGGGAGATGAAAATTTATTTTAAATAATAAAGAGTGACATTCGGGCGACAACATAATAAATGCAATCATAAACTAAAAATATTTGTATAAATTAATAACGTGAACACAATTTATTTGTATGAATTTGGTGAATTGCTTTATTGGATTTTTGTTATTTTGTTTAAATTTACATTTTTTTATGATATTAAACTTCAATGGGCCAGTTTTAACGGTTATTATGGCATTTAATATTTGCTCATAATGATAATATTGGGCAAAATACGGTTCGATTTGTACCAATTACTCGATAGATTTTTATGCGAGTAAATGATATAATATGTTACTGGTAAAAAAGTGAGTGATATTTAATAATATAAATGTATTAAGAGCGCTACAAAAAACGGTTATTAATTTTTGAAAAACTAAGGATTTTGTAGAAAAGCAAAACTACATAATTTATACACTTAATATACTAAGGGATCATGTTCATCTTACTGGTGAATTTCGGGTCTTGCCCTAGATAGGTTCTTCTTTATAATTTATTTTTTTATCTGTAGACTTCAAGCCTAAATACTACTAATATTTTCGCTCTGTTTAACAAAGTATAGGATTTTTACAAGAATTTTTGTCATAATGCCTTCAGGGCGTACGAACGACTCCCCAGGTCCTGCAGCAGCTACAACCTGTATAAATCTTTCGGGATGTGTGCCACGTATAAATCACAGCTTAAGGCGAATTTAGAATTACGCGTAGCGGATACCGTGAACCAAAGCACCTGCAAGTTAATGTTTTGTTTTAGGTAAAAAATAGCGCATCATAATATCACATAAAAATACAGAGTGTTACGAGTGTTAAATTCTGGTATGAAATCAGCGTAGAAATGACTCTTCGCGATGATAAGCTAGATATCGCCCCTCAAAACAAAATTTTGACCACTTCGCACTACTGGTAACAAACACACGGCCATAAATGTACTTTGGATTATTTTCGGTTTCCACTAAAACTGTTAAAAAAAAATAGATGTCAAGGTAGGTAATATTTAAGTTTCGAAACGTCAAGCGGATATGGTGTGGTTTAGAGTAATTTTTATAATAAAAGATACATAAAATATTGGGAATGTCTGTAGACTACGGCAGGAGTCACCCGCTCTAATATATGAAACCATGTTCATAACATCCCCTACATAGAAATGTGTGTATAACGTTGCCAAAATATATTAATAACAATAGCAATATTAATAAAACGGAAAACATCTCCACTATATTTTCCTTTACAATATTTTCCACTAACAGCCAGTCCTCAAATATTTAACATAAACAGCTGTTTTCCATTACAAATCATGTATTGTTTTGTTGTGTGTGGGAAGAATCACTCAGGGCCATAATTCATATTAGTGTCAGTTTTGAGTAATGCCGTTTCTACTCCGTCATCAATCCTCTTTCCATATTTTGTGTGTTTCGTATTCCAAGTTGTTATTTATGTGAACATGTTTAGAGCAGATTTTGTAAACTGTATATTTTATGTTTTTGAATAGAGAAGGAGAGATATGTATATAATAAGAAGAGATATTGAAAAACTTACTTAATAGGGAATATACATGTAATCCAAGTAACCCTGAATTTTTTTGCATCTTTATATAAAATAAATATTTATGGCGGTAGCTTTTATCCATTTATCTAATTTTTTCCCAATTTTTCAACACTATCTCATAAAGGAATAATCACACTTTAAAGTGCATACCGAATGGGTCATCCAGGAGTGTATTTAAGGGGTAAAACCGGATTTTCTTGATTTTTTCCGACAAATCCTATTTTTAACCGATATTATTCCACACTATTTACCTTATTTAGTGATTCTTTTTGGGCTTATTTTATCCGCTAAGTATCTAAGAATACTTCTCACTAATGTGAATCGCTTATTTTTCGTTAAAGTTATAAATAAATAGGTTTATTTGCATCGGGGACATCTAAAATTTGAAAATTTTTGAATTTTCGAAGACTGCCATGAAGACGAGAATTGCAGTTTATTTACTCGAAAGTATTAATATGATGTCAAAATTTCGCAGAAATGCCAATTTTTGTTGCAAAATTGAAAGGTTCTTGGACCGATTTCGGCTTGAAGAATACATGAATAAGATTTTAGGGACCTTCTACTTTATGTGCAGGTATATTTCATTGGATGAGTTACGCATTAAATGCCATTTTTATTGAGATTTCGATGGCTCCACAACACTGGAATTCGCCATGTACTCATGATGAGTCATAAGTTCACTTTTGACGACACAGTCAATGGGATCACGTTTCACAAGTTTCGAAATTCGCGCGAAAATTTGCAGTATAAAATCCTTTTTTTTTTTTGTTTATAAAGGCCAAAATAAATGGATCACAGCAACCGCCATAAACATTTAAGTTATGTAGAGAATATTAAAAAATATTTCAGATTTATTTGTGTTATACGCATATTCCCTATTGTACCAAAATGTTTTTGACAATTTTAGGCAAAGGATGGCCATCTGTAAGAATAGCCGGGGGACATTTGGAGAACATTATTTTTAAAATATAACTGCGATGTAGGTAAAATAAACAAGCATTTTATTAATATAATATACTTATTACCCGGGTGATTCGCAAAAAAAATTAAACTTTTTCGTTATTCAATTAAAGTTTTAGACAGTGCGTCTTTTCCGGGAACAAAGATATTTTAATCAAGTTTTAACAGAAATAAAGAGACTAAGCAGAAGAAACAAAGCGTACCGGCTTTCAATTTTCAATAAAAAACCAATGGGGTAAGCTAAGTAGGGAAACTCAAGACTGTCTTGACTCGCCCCATAAAAAATAAACAGTTTTTTGTAAGAAATTGAGTTTTCCGAAGTCAAGTTTTCCAAGTTTAAAGAAATTTAGGGCGAGTTCTTAATAACGAAATTTCGAGGTATATGAAAACATAATTTAACCTAAACTGACGCAGTCGTGTCGAAATAAGTTTACTGTTAGGGACTGATTTTTTCTTTGAAATGAGATTTCTTTTTAATAAAATAAAAGTTTGACTTTTGCTCAATTTGCTCATTTCGTGAGTTTTATTAAAAATGTTGTATCAAAGTAGAATCGTTAGAGCAAATATGATACGTAAAAATCGAATTACACACGAAGTGGAACAAAGTTCAATAAATAAAGCAGTTTATATTAGATAAACCAAATAAAGGGTGTTCCAATAGGTACTATACAGTGTGTCCAAAAACCATCTTTACGGGATGGGAAACTTTTATTTTTGACTTTACGAAAAAAAGGTTATTCTTCATAAAAAGTTCTGCTTGTTGAGAAAATGACGCCTAAATCAAAAATTTTGAACCAGCGTTTACGGGGCGTCAAAAACGTAAAAACGACAAATGCCGTAAAAGAAAAACTATCTTTAATTTAAGTCCAAAGTACACTAACGTAAGAAAGAATCGAGCAGAACTGAAAAGTAATCGGATCTGAAATTTGACAAAATAGCTTTATGTCCATTCATAGGTACCATTCAATTTTTTAAAAAAGTGTTTGGAAGTACATGTTTTTTAAATAACATATTACCAAAATTAAAAAAAACTACTCTTTTTACTTAAAATATAAAAAAGTAATTTCAAAACGTTTTTCACTCATCTAGTTTATTTGGAAAAGTACAAAGTGAGGTACCATACCACCAAGACAAACGTTTGGTGTGGTGTTTTTAGGAGCAAAATTGTAAGGCCGTACTTTCTTTGATAAAATATTACTGGTGAAATTTGCTTGAACTTTATGAACGCGAAATTATTTGAATTTTTTTATCGATAACCACGGATATAAGACACAATTTGGTTTCAACATGATGATGCCCCATGTCACAGCTCTGCAAGAATGACAGAATTGTTTAACCGGATATTTTCAGAGGTGGATTGGACGAAGGTCAGAATTTGCTTGGCCACCAAGGTCCCCAGGTATAACTTCCCTGGATTTTTTCTCATGGGGATTCTTAAAAGAAAAAGTCTATGCCCACAGACCTTCTAAAATCATGGGCCATTTAGAGAAAATTATTAGAGAATGTCTCCAGGAAATTTCCCCGCTGTATATAGCATTTATATCTAGTACTGTAATATTAAATAAATAAAATCTGTTTTAACACTAATTAATAACTTTTATTTGCTGCTTTAGAGTCCTCTGCTTATCTTAGATTTAATATACCACACGTGGTATAATTTCGCTTCTAAGCCAAGAAGATTTTTATAAATACATTAAAGTAGTACATTAATAGGTAGACTTGTTTTATTAATAATTGGCAGTATTGAGAACTATAAATATTATCATAACACTTTATGAAAGCCCTTAAATCCTCAATTTATCTATCGGATATTGCTTATTTGAGTGGAAGAAGCAAGAAAAAGCTAAGTAAAGGATAAAAGGACTCTCTGCTTTCCCCAATTCGTACAAATATTCATTTCCGCCGCGTCTAAACTCCTGAATTGGTTAAATTCGTCTTCTCTATCTATACGACGAGGGTTGTATTTAGAACTTTTTTATCAAAGTCAACAACTTTTGCTTTATATTGATTAAGAGACAATAATACTAAATTTTCAATTTCCGTTAATTTATTTTAAGCCAACGAAAGGCTATCCTCCCCCACCTCCTTTGTAAGGAAGGCTTTAGATATGTGGCATATTTTTAGCATAATAAACTTACCTAAATATTGAATATAGCTGAGTTATCAAGTTAGATCATGTTTCCTCTGACGCGGCAAGAATTGTTTAGGGTGGTCAAAGACCCGATTCTTTTTTTTAATTCAGAACGTTCGATCTTGTTTTCAGCGCTTTCTAAATCGATCTCAGCTGGCGCAAACACATTACTTCAATAGCCACGTCAGCAACTAAAAAGCTTGGTTTTCTCTTCAGAGCTAGAAAATACTTCTTTCCTTCCAACTTACACACTTTTTATGTCTCCAAAATAAGACCTAGAGTACTGTTCCCACATTTGGGGAGCGACATTACCTTCGACACTTAACAGTCTTAATTCTATCCAAAAGAGACTCAGTCCTCACAAGAAAACTCCATTTTCTCTCTCATCGCCGCGCTGTTGGGGATTTATACCTTTTCTACCGACACTTCCTTTCCTACCGACACTTCCACGGATTTTGCTCTGAAGAACTTGCCGCTATAGCTCCGCCTTGACTGTTCATAACAAAACAAGAGGCGAGTTACGTATGCATCCCTTTACTGTCCAGCTACAAAAGCCTAGAGCATCCCACTTCCTTCGCTCATTCATACTCAGAGTCTCCGAAATATGAAACAAATTGCCTGCAGATGTTTTCTCTTTCCCTCGAAACCTGCAATCCTTCAAATTCCGTGGAAATAGATTGCCTTTTCCTTCTCTTTTGTCGCCCATGGTACGTTAGTACTTTAGCTTGAAGTCTGTGTGGACTATCTCAGATAGAAAAAAATATCTAGTACGTCTCTGCTTCATCGCTACATATTGACAGACATATTTTCCGGCAGCAAAGAGGGGATTTGAAAATCGAATTACTCGTGCCCTTTTAGGATATACACTGAGCAATCTTTTTGCCAATTTCGCCGAATATGATTTGTTGTACCTGCAAAAAAATATTGCTTTTTTATCGGTTGCAAAATTGAAACAGACGTGAATTGGACGATTTAATTTTGCTTACGAAGGTAATAACAGTACGTTTGATTTCCGTTAAATCGCAGGGAAAGTGTTTTGAAACGTATCTCGTACACCCTGTTCTAAAAAGTTTTTGTCTTATTCGTAAAGTTATGGAAGTCTAAAGAGATCGGTGAAAATGGCTCTTTCACTGCTGAATTTCCTAATTTTAATTAATAATATCTTAAATAAGGCCGTATTATAAGTATTTTACAATAATAAGAAGTGAACAAGACCTGAATAAAGACCTGTTAAAATTGCGTTGAATTCCTTGACCTTAGTTTCTTGAGTACTGATGAGATGAATATGCCGTGTAAATTTTTCAATCCAGATTTTGTCCACAGAATAGATTTCTCTGACGAATCAACATTTTTTTTTTAAATGGAAAAGTTAATAAGCATAATTGTCGATATTGGGCCAGGGAAACTCCTCAGTGGATATGCGAAAATCATACCCAGTTCCCCCAAAAGGTAAATGTTTGGGCTGGTATAATAGGTCGGAGAATAATTGGCCCCTTCTTCAAGCAAGAGACATTAAATGGAGAAAGATATTAGTATCTTCTAAGCAATGAAATTGTCGCGGCTTTTGCACAACTATTTCCAAATAATCAAAAGTAGGTGTTGCTACTTTATTTTACCAGTTGTATTAATTCCTTGAATATGATTTTTTAGGCAATAATCAAGCAACAAATGATAAAACATGGTTTCAGCAGGATGGTGTCCCACGGCACTACGCCCATAATGTTCGGCAATATCTCGATGGTGTTTTTTTAGAAGATGGAATGGACGTAGGGGTACAATTGAGTGGCCATCTGGGTCTCCGGACTTGACGCCCCTCGACTACTTCTTGTAGGGTCACCTCAAAAATGTTGTTTTCAAAAGTAAGCCAAATGACCTCAAAGACTTAGGATAGAGACAGAATGTAGAAGAATCGAGGAAACTGACATTCTTCTAAACGTTTTGCATGTTTTTCCGCAGTATTTGGCTTACTGCCAAGAAGTAAATGGACAACATTTTATACATTTGATTTAGTTTTCTTCATCAACTTTCAATTTATTGATTCCTGTATTGTTTATTCTTGTACTAAATATCCAAATAGTATAGCGCTTTTTACGTTTCTAGTTTGACAATTTTTTTTATTCCAGTAGATTTAGTTAATGGATTTCTCTTAGGATATTTGTCATTAAAAATATTACAAACTTCTTGTTGTGTTCGCATTCTGTCCCCATAGCCCATAACCCAGTATTGTTAAAATTTCAATTCTTTGAGTTTCTGTTAAATTGTCCATTTTTTGTAAATAAACGAAACGGACAATGTGATACTAACTGTGTGAAAAAATATGAAAACTAACAGCCGATAAATGTATGCTAAATAAATTATATGATAATATTAATTAGTTTCCGAGTTCTGATTTTTGTCCCAATTCCCCATAAGATCGCTGCACTTTGCGATATAATTTTTTTTATTTGCCTGTATCGATTGACTGATTGAACACTAATAACGTATTTATTGAAAACGCGAAGTGATTGAACAAGCTCATTATCTTTAAAACAAACTACCGCGAGTAAAATTGCAGCAATCATTATAATCACCCAGAACAAAAGACTCATTAACGAAACTCTTTTTGTGCGTTTTATATTTACCTACAGCCAACAAAAACAACATTTAAAATTCAAGGGGGGTCCCTCTAATAAAAAAAATTATCGCTGTAACGACGCGCGCGGTGAATTTTATACCGCAAGCCTATTTCAGAGATTAAAGGTAATCCCTACCGTTAAGCAAAATTAATTTTAAAATCTCTGGTATCTTTATTCCCTCGGGTTGTAATTTTGATTTTGAGACAATAACCTTTTACATTTTTATTAATTTCTTCGTTCGCTTTTGTCGTCGTGCCATTAGACGTAAAAAGTCCTTTCGTATTTTTTTATACAAATTTTTAAGTGGCCTTTCACTACAATTTTATTATATACATATTGTCACGGTTTTTTTTTCACAAAAATAAAATATATAATATATACAATATATACTACTTTTGAACGTTCCAGCTACGGCATGCGGCAGCTGTTCATCGGTGAGCACTAGGTTATGAGTTAGTAAGTGTGGTACACTTTTCTAAAAAGGCGCCACCCTCTCTGTATAACTTACTTTAAGTGAAGAAGAATCCCCAGACTGGGAGATGAACTCTTAGAAGATCTTAAAATAAAAAGCAGATTACGACTGACTAAATTTAATAAGTATCCCAGTACTTATTTAATTGGAAAAAAGAATCAATTTGAACACTAATTAGAAAATACCGTTTCTGATCGCAGAATTTCAATTCTTAAAATACCCCCACCCCAACTTAATTGCGCATTCGAATGGTTGATTGATCAATCAAATTGACACGCACAAAAAAATATAACACTAATATCAAATCAGAAAAGTTTTGATTGAGTTTGATTGAGAATAATTTGTGAAATTAATATAATTTTAGAATAGTTAATAATACGCATAAAAAGTATAAAAGTAACTATTTAAAGCATGGCAGATCATATTTGAGTGATAGTAATTCATACAAATCTATGGAATATACTGGCCCTTGACTATCAGCATATTTCTTTGGCAGGAAAAAATCCATAAATGTTTGTCCGGAATTTCTCAGGAACTAACCATGAAGCAGGAAACATAAGTAGATGGGAGGAAAAACATACTTGAATATTGTACACCAGTGTGTACCCCAACAAAAAAAACTCTAAAAATATTTTGAGAGTTTTTGAATCAAAGCAGACATTTCTTGAAGAAAATACAGGAACTTGAAGGTAGATAAAGGCATATTCTAATGAAAGAACTGAATGAAGAATGAAGGCGTGGAGAAATACGACTAATATACACTTTTCACCACTCAGCATCAGCACAGTATCCAAAAAAACTGTTAACAAGGTAATAGAAACTCTTAAGACGCGAAAGAACCATTCTATAATAAAAAACTTAAGATACAAAAGCCCATTCTGGGTTAAGGGATGGTTCTCGTGTGTAAAACACCACAATCCACACACGGACTTGGAAGTGTCTCTCTTAGCAACAGGAAACAAGTCTTTTTGAAAATCTCGATCAGAGTACTCTGAAATAGTACCTCGATATTGATTTATTCCAAGTTAAAAAAGGATAGAGTTCAAAAACTACATTGTATATGCATATTAACATAAGTACCCAAATTTCATACCAAAGAAGAGATACGCATCCTCTGTTATATTGATTTTTCACGATATTTTTAATATCATAAATTAATTCAGAACTACGGTACTAACTTCTGGCGAATGCGCTAGATAACCAGCAGTACCCATGTATTACCTTAAAACTAAATATTTTAAATTAATATGCTAATTTACAATTAAATTTACATAACGTTGTAGCGGAACGCTACATGTATATATATATATATATATATATATATATATATATATATATATATATATATATATATATATATATATATATACATATATATATATATATATATATATATATATATATATATATATATATATATATATATATATATATATACAGTGTGTCTACTTAAGTTCTCTACATATGGAATACTTTCTTATTATTAATTTTATGAAAAAAAAGGTACTCTTTATAAAAAGTTCTACTCACTAAAAAAATAATATTAGACTAATAAAGCAAAATAGCATATACAGAGTGGTCAGAAAATAGAAATATTTATAATTGACCCACGAGAGAAGTACCCTTACTTTTTATTTTAGAGCAAAATTAAATTAAAAAATGTTACTTAGAATTAAAAATTAATATATAAGTTCAAATCCGTTGCTTTGTTATAACAAATAATTATAAAAATTTAGGTTTGAGCCTTTTAATAGTGCTATTGGGACGTTTTTACTTTACTCTTGGTTTGAACATCATTTCTATGGATTGTTTTATTTGTTTTATAGTATTTTAACACTTTGAAATTCAGAATCTTTAGAGTTAGTAGGATTTCTTTCTTTAAAGGTAACGATTTACCTGTTTCAATATATGCAGTGAATTTCATAATAATTGGCGTCAAGAACTCTTGCTAACAAGGGTGAGTATTTCTTCTTTGTAAAAACTCTTTTTTCAAAATCATCTTTAAAAGAGATATTATCCATACAGAACATTAATTAAGACAAGAACAGAAGGCCCGTGCTTAATTCGCATTCAAGAGCGCGGTCCTTCTAATAATGAAAAACATCTCTTTTACAAGCTAAACGATAAATCCAACTTCGCGAGGGTAATCTTGGGATTAAACTTAATCCGAGTCGTTAAAGAAAATTAATTTTAAAACCTGTGGCGAATTCTCTCTGGGAGATTTAATTATATTTTTGATAAAAAAGCAGCCCCGAAAACGTTTTTAGAATATACATGTTTATTTTGTTTTACTTAGGAAGTGGAAAATATATAATAATAATAATAATAAAGATGTTTATTTATGCCAATAAAAACAATGTAAAATATAAATATAAAATTGATAAAAGTAAAAAAGAAAACCAAAAAATGACAGTAGTATACTAGTTGGCATAAATGGGTAGGATTTTGATTTATAAGAAATCATTCTTCCAATCCTACCCCTACTAAATAATTTTTTATATTATTTTTCAAAGTTATATAGCTTAAGCCCCTAAGACTAGGAGGAATAGTATTAAAAATTACAGAAGATGTATATTTAAACGAAGACTTATATTTTTCAGTATGATGTTTAGGTATTTCTATTGTGTTCTGATTTCTGGTATTAACATTATGAATATTATTCCTGAATTCAATTTTTTCAAATAAATATCTAGGTTTCTGAGTTACAATTGAAGACTTGAAGTAAAAAACGGGGTATGTGCCAAAAATTTACGAATTGTGTTTCTTCCGTAAAAGTGGGATATGTGGCATCGCCTTTAACGTATCAAAAGGGTTGTGCAAAAAAAAATTGGGAAGTGCCTAAAATCTTAGCCGCAAGATCGTGCATGTGTCAAGTGTCAGGTTCTTATCGGTAAATAACGGGCTAAGTGCCAGTCGGGGATCTTAACCAATTAGGGATAACATTATTATTTTTCATACATTTGTACCTTCAGTGGCGTAGCCAGGAATTTTAAAGTTGGATTTATCTCTGTTGCTACTTACGGAATCCATGCCAAGTTCAGGGTTTGCATAGTAAGCCTACTAGGAATGTTATGGTAAAGAAAAAAAAGCATTTTGTAATTTGCGAAAAAAAGTTGAAATTTTGGTTCGCTCCCCCTGGTTAAAAATGAGCACGCTTAGGTATTTTATTTACTATTTTTTCTAAACAAATTTTACATCATTTTGTCGAGAATTTTAAAATTTTAAGAGAAAAAACGTGTTAGTAGAAAATTATAGTCATTTTAATTTTTAAACCGAAAATATAATTTAAAAACAAATCAAATGACTATAACTTTCTACTAGCACATTTTTGTTCTTAAAATTTAAAAATTCTCGACAAAATGATGTAAAATTTGTTTAGAAAAAGTAATAAATAAAATATCTAAGCTTGTTCATTCTTTAACCAAGGCGGGCAAACTAAAATTTCAACTTTTTTTCGCAAATTAAAAAAAAAAATTTTTTATTTACCAAAAAATTCCTAGTAGGCTTACTATTAAAACCCCTGACCCCTGGGTCCCATAAGTAGCAACAGAGATATACAACTTTAAAATTACTGTGTCCGACCTGGATACGCCACTGTACGTTTTTCAAATAAAATAATATAAAAGCCACTTTGTCCCTAGTTCAATTTTTAAACCATTATAAAGGGGTGGCTTTTAACCCACTATATATCGAAATTAGTAATGGCACTTAGCCCATTATAAACTAAAATTAGTATGGCACTTACCACCTTCTAGGAATTTTGGTATTATTTTTTTTTTATTTCTTGATTGAAAAGATCTACATACAAAGTAAACCCATTATGTTGTTATTGATATGGTTAAATTTATTTAAAAAATAATGGAAGTAGGTTTTATATATACAATTTTAAATTACACTGTTTTTTTGAAATAACTCGGAATGATTTTTTTGGCACTTAGCCCGTTATTTACTTCAACTCTTCAATTATTTTATATATAAAACAGGATAAGTGGATTTCGCGTCTTTTTTCTAATTTAATTATATTATGTTTGTTAAAGGTAGGTGATACGTGATCATATTTTTTTAGTCCTACTGAAAAACGATTTATATATATATATATATATATATATATATATATATATATATATATATATATATATATATATATACATATATATTTATATTAATTATTATTAAACTCTATTAGGTTTTACTTTAATAGTAGTCCGGTCTAATTTGACAACCAAAAGATTTAAACTGAGAAGTGTAGGAATAAGACAACTAACTTATATACTATGAATTTGTTTCTGAGTTTTCTCGCAAATTTATAAAGAAAAGGGCAATTTTAGTATGTGCTTTCGACAATAATAGAACTAAATTCATTTTAGCAATCCGTTCTAGGATGTAAATCATTTGGAAACCAAGAAAATCGCCGAAATATCACAATAATTCATGTTTTGAAAGATCACGGTGAATTTACAATTTTAATTTTATGCAAAATGAGTTATTCTATTAATGAATGATACAAAGTCATATTTAAAAAATAGTAATAATGTTAGAGCGGCTCAGACAATATGAAGAAAGTATTGAAAAGGGGGGAAAGAACTTCATAATTAAACACCATAATAAAAACAAATAGAAGACTAGAAGAAAGAGGAATTCTGGCAAATGGAAAAAGAAGAAGAGAAAGGAATGAAGAAAGGAACCTAGCGAGAATTCTGCATTTTTTGTAAACGCCTGCTATCAACGGAATCTAGAAAAGGTCCATATATGTGATCACAGAAATTAAAGTGAGATAAAATGATATTTTCACACATGTTGATTTTGAAGTTAAGGAAGGATAAAGAGCCGGTTTTTCACAGTTAATTTCAATAAAATATTGTAAAAGGTACGAAAGTGCATATAAAGTTTCTAAAAACTGACTGCACGAGAAAAACAGTGTAGTTATTGAGGAAAGCGTACTGGCATATTTTGTAATGCAGAGTTAAAGTTTAAAATATCCTGCAAATTTGTGGTCTAAATACTCGATGCTAAGGACAACAATCAATTTGTACTTTTAACTTTAATTTAAATAAATAAGTTTATTACATATTTATATTATAGGTCCTCCTTTGTGAGTAAATATATAAGTACAACTTTACTTACTGCCCAAGTGCGGTAAATTGCATTTTCCTACGACCTCCTATGAAGTGAGTAAAAAAGCACGGTTAACTTGGCGAGAAAGTGCCTTATATCACACGCGTGTTGAAAAGTACACTTTACAACACGTGTGTTGAAAAGTACTTGTCAACATGACATTTAAATAGATGGATAGATGGTGCCGATTTCATTTGTTTTATTTTCAGCACACTTGATGAAAATATTAGTGTTGAAAGTGAGGGGTTTAAAAGACAGAAATTGAGGTTTTTTTGTAAATATTTTTGTGGTCGTAGGAAAAATATTGTACATTACTCGTGTAAAAGCAATTTTCGCACACTCGTGGGATTATCGCACTCGGCTGTCGCCTCGTGTGACAACATTCCCACTCGTGTGAAGAATGTCACTTTCAACACTTGTTATGTAATATACTATTATCGGCTAGATACTGGTTGTGTACTTTGGTTGCTAGGAAAAATAATAATCATTTAGTAAAATCAACTTACCGTTTCTGTCAATAATGACAGTAAGTGACAAAACACATTACTGTGCAAAACATTTGTTAAACTAAAACAACACATGAAAGGTAACATCTGAAAACAATAAAAATAAATATTCTACTGCGTCTTTTAGATAGTTCATAAAATGTCATATCTCCTGTTTTAAGAGAAACAATGCTGCAAATATCGTACATTGCAATATCAAAAACAATTTATCACAGCTTGGCGATATAAATTTCTTGCTATAATGTTATCTCAACTAAAAACAGAAATATTTATTATATCGGGCTGAACAAGAGGTTAAGTATGTTGTGTTACACGACTTATATCTACAGCTCTTTTTTATTAAAAATAACTTAAGACACAAAGATATATTGAGAAATTACTATTTCTAATAATATAGAGGTTGTATAGAATGTATTTTGTTGTTAGAACTTTGAACCACTCCTGTAGTTAAATAAAATGCAAACTTTTAAAATTAGTGCAAGAGTCAAGGGTTTCAATATTGGTCTGTAAAGTTTTCAATTCACACAATATTTTTCTGTGCTTATCAAAACACTGCTAATAACGTGTAGGCAACACACATTTCTGTTATTTTTCTCAGATAACAAAACACACAGTCCTGACGAGAACTTGGCCTGTTTTTTAACATGTATGTTTTTGGTGGGATTTTATAACTTTTTGTTCAGATACCAAATGATATTTATTTATTATTAGTATATGCGTATATTCCAAGAAGAAATTTCTAATAATGGCTCTTTGTCTATAAGGCTCTTTCCTGGTACCCCTGTTTGTTGCGATTACCATAAAATAGAGGTACTTATTTGAAAATAAATCAGAAATTTAAAAAAATCCTGTTTCCACCCGACATCGAACCCGGGACTTTCCGCATGTTAGACGGATGTGATAGCTACTACACTACGTACACACCTACCTTTCTAATCACCTTAAACACTATTTATGTTCCAAATTTTAAAGCTCTAGCTCGAAATTTTATAAAAAATTTAAACTGTTTTCGATATATCGCCCTGTAACACTTTAAAAAACTGACCCTGTATATAAAATTACCTAGTATGTATACACTTTCAGATTTATCAGTATTGATTTTATTTCTACGACTTGTAACTTAAGGATTCAAAGAAGGCAACTAAGTTCTTTGACCGGTATATGCTAGTAAATATTAATATTTAGGTCCGCTATTTTTAAAGGTCAATACGAGCTCTCAATTCCCTAGTCCCGACAGGCATCTGACCTTCATAAATTATACAATCGAGCTCCCGAATAAAAATAAAACCCCCTAAATATTTTATTGCCAAACCCCGAATAATTCGCGATACAATTTTATGTTTTCAGACAATATTTTCCCGGATAAATTGCCCGTACCCATTTCCAAATATTTCCAGTTTTCTGACATTACCAAAACTCTAAATATTTAATTCCAATTCGAATAAACCCAAGAATTTACTAAAAAGGATGTATTTTACTGTTATGGGACCTCGTTGAAACGGAAAATGTCTTTTAACAACTTCACAACGAGGTTTTAAAGTCGTGGTAAGAGTTCGTAAAGTTTATTTCGAAATATACTAAGCCCAAGCTATAAAACACAAGATTACCAGGTTATTGAAACCCCTTTTAATATGTAATGAATATCAAAGATTACTTTTTATCTTTGAGTAGTCGCATTATTTAGGAATGAAAAGGTATACTTGGAAAAAGGTCTAAAACTGAAAGGATTAAAAAAAAGGTTACCTAAACATTTCCTTATCAAAAATACAAATGTAAAGTCTGTTCAAAGATACACCGTTTGGCAAATTGCAATAATTTCCAAACTGCTCCGTTGCCAAACCTGTATTTTCAGGAAAAAGCATAACGTTTCATTAATATATAACTACGCTTTCTAAATACTTTGCCTGTGCCGATCTTATCTGCCAATCTGGCAACTCTGCTTCGGGTACATTGATATGGGATAATATCAGCACAGGGTTGGACTTAATGTGATTATTTAAATAATTTTTAGTAGGTAATAAAACAATTTGTTTTAATATGCATTTGCTGTAGTACAAAAAAATACCATCGTATTAATATAACAATTATTCAATACAAAAGATATCATTGGTTTTAGTAAACGTTTAATTGTAAGAATATGCATCTTTTTTAATCGAAATAAATTCCTATTATTATTGCAAAATTTTTTAAATTTGTTTTACTTACATGCAATAAAACACTAAAATGAGTTGCTCCAGCCTCCAAAATTGCACAAGACCCATTATTTTTGAAGTACCTTTAACGCAATAAACAAACAGGCTGCAAGCTTAACGCGTAATATCCATATTTTTTAGTTTTTTCATTCTTTATAGGAAGGGAGCAATCGATTATATTTCGATTTTTTGATTTTTTTTATGACATCAGTACATTCGAATCACTCTATATCTTTTCCTATCTAATTTCTTCCAACTTTTGCAACGCTATCTTACAGAGGGATAATGTGGCTTTAAAATGGATCTAGAATGGGTCATCCAGAAGCTTATTTAGGAGGCAAACACTGTTTGTTTTATTTTTTCCAACAAATCCTATTTTTAACAGGCAATATTTTATAATATTTCTCTTATTTACCAATTCTTTTTGGGGTTATTGTCTTCCCCCATCATCTAAGAACACTCCACACTAATTAAAATTACATCTTTTTGTTAAAGTTATAAATAAATAGTTTTTTTTTGCACCGGGGCAGAAAAAATGTAAAAATTGCAAATTTAAAACGACTGCCATGAAAAAACAACTTCCTTTATATCGAAATTAAATACGATTTGTCAGAATTTCGCAAAAGTGACAGTTTTTATTGCAAGATTGGAAGGTTCCTGGACCGATTTCGGCTTGGAATATACATGGAAATGATACAATGGACGTTCTATTTTGCATTCCGGTACATTTCATTGGAGGAGTTAAGCATTAAATACCATTTTTATTGATTTTTCGATCACCCTACAATTCATTATAAAATATACCGAAATCCATTTCTATACGTAGAAATGTATTCAAATACGAAATGTCAAAATTTCTCAAAAATGTCAGTTTTTGTTGCAAGATTGGAAAGTTCCTGGACCGATTTCGACTTGAAATATGCATGAAAACGTTTTTATAGACCTTGTAGTGTGGATTCATGTACATTTTATTAGATCAGTTACGCATTAAATACTATTTTTATTGGTATTTCGATGACCTTACACGGCGGCATAGAAAGTAAAAAATAACCGGAAGTGCCTATTTGTATTAACATTCCGGGAAAAACAGGCCGGCAAACATATCATTCCCTGTTAATCCAAATGCTAGGAGTCCATACAAAAAGGCCTCATGTTGCTATCTTCCCGGTACAGGTTGAATGCCTCTAACGCCCCTACTATAATTAATTGACTATTAATTTTAATAAATAAACGTTTTTTGTTTAGTATTAGTTGTAAAAATGCACTTTGCTCAAAAATGTAAAAAAAGGAGAGAACAGACCCATTTCTAAAATTTCACGTTTTCACTTACTTCCCACCCACGGGTGAAGAGTAAACTTTTCACCCGTGGTACAAAAGTAAAAGTCCATTCATTATTGCAAAAATGTTATAAAAATTAGTAATCTACGCCGCTGACATTTACATGTATGCAATAACTAAATTGAGAAAGTTGGCAAGGGATGAACTAAAAGGGTTTTCTAGGCGCTTTTTCGTCTCCGCATACAATTTTTATAATAAATATTTTATAGTTCGGCTTTATATTCCAAAACCCCGATTCTAAAGCTTTCGAAGGAAACATTTTCGAAATGTTCGGACTAGGATTTATCGTACGGTTGTGTGAACATCAAAAATTGATAGCAGTTTTAACGGCTTTAACTATTTCAAGGAAACTGTTGGTTTTGAATAGTGGGATCAGTATACAAGACGAACGCATATGGATTTGTGAATCTTTGGTTTATGAAACTTACATAAATTAAAATGTGTCAAAATGACACTTCTAGGTTAAGTTGTTAGAGAATAGCGCCAAATTTAAACCCCGAAGTCATTATTTCCATTTCTTGGTTACAAAAATTTAAATTGAGAGTGGCAACATCGCTTTTTCTTCGTAGTACGTGCCGTAGTCTCGTTCGTTTATGACCTAAACAGTTGTTAAGGCTTTGTACTTTCATGTAACGTTTTTGACAGGTCGCAATGTATGTTGCAGTAAAATTTGAAATTTTAACTGATTTTTGGTTTTTCTTCCCATTTAGAGTACTAGAAATTTAGGCAGCAAAAAGTTACCAACAATAACGCAACGAGAAGAGAAAATAAAATCAAAAATAAACTAGCTTTCCCGAAACTAAACGTGTTTTTGTTCAATATAAATATCTCCTTTAACTTCAACCACCTGCAGCCACACTTTACGAACAAAATGGCGGCTCTGATACTGCTAGTTATAAAGAAAATTTCATAGTTCCATATAATTAGGGCCGTCGACTAAGCTTTGTTAAAGTTAGCAGAGATAAATGGACGATTTTTAAATTAGGTTTATAAACCTCGTTTAGAAAATCTTTTAAAGTGAATTGAAGAAGAAATGAGTGCACTTAAGTATCCTAAAAATAAGTTCTTAGAAAAACACAACTATAAAGTGGATAAAATAAATTGGAAAATAAAAAGGTAAATTAATGGTAGATAGAATAACAGAGGATACGAGTAAATGGTCTAAAAATCAGTAGGAAGAAAACTGAGTAGATGGCCTTCAATGGAGGAGTAAGAGTAGAAATAAAGGTGCAAGATAAGGAATTTATATTTACAGTAATCATTTTGCTTTCGTAAACAAATTTGTTACTTCTGTGTGTTTTGGTTGAAGTTTTTATTAAAACACAACAAAATAATATCGAACAGTGGAAGATATTGACATTTCATTAATTATCTGTCTGAAGAAAATCTTTTGAAAATGTATAACCATGACTAAATGAAGAAACCCTAATAGCCGAGCATTATTTAATTTTGGGTTTATTCTTTTAAAAAACATCTTTCATACTGGTATCTTTTTTTAATTATAAATACTTGTTTGGGGTCCAATCCTTTTATCTTTGATCTTTTAATTAAAGAAAGAATATTAAAATTAAGTCCTCCCAAACGAAAAAATTTCAACAGTATCTAAATCGACCTTCTTTGCCTTTGGCAAACAAATTACGGAGTGCCACCTTCTTTTTAGTGCAGTAGATTTTGTATTTATATATTCTTGGAAAAATTAAAGAACTAACTAGTAACTAAACAATTACAATTACAATAATGTAATATATTTCTCCCAAATGTTAAAGTAAAAATTTACTGGTGGAAACTTTTCGTTTCAGTTGTCAACTTAGAAAATATATTGTAAAATTGTTTTCGAGATTTAAGTGTTTTATTTGACTCGCCAAGCAGCGTAGCTTGCAGTTAACTTTTTATGTTTGCTTTACGTCCCAATGTTATCTAGGAGGGTCTCTGTTTTTAACTCGGCTAATAAAACAGTGTCGCCCTTTTAACCCCCCCCCCCTACTCTTCGGAATTTAAGCTAGGACATTTTTCTGGTACGGATGCGCAAGCTACTCGAATTCGGCTCGACTTGTTGCCTTTTTAAATTTTAAATTCTCAGGACTTTTAAATTTTGATTTTTCAGAACTTTGAATTTTAGGTCTGAAGCGTAAGTTTATCAAATCCTTCTTTATTGCGGAAAAGCGCGCGGCACTCTGATAAAAATAAATCTACACTGGAATTTTTTATTAATAATAATAATAATAAATGCCTTTATTTGATAATTACCAAAAAGGGGAAGTTCACACCAGATTGTATGCTCTACCACTTTTTTTTTAAATTTATTTATAACATTAAAAAATATAACAGTATTAAGAAAAGCTAATAAACTAATAAAATTCTAAAGAAAAACTATTAAAACATTCAATTTTGTAAAATACTTTTTAAGGCGTATTTTAAAATTCCTTAAAAAACTGTTAAAAACATTCAAATTTTTAAATAATGCTTCTTCAAATGTATTTTAAGTAACTGTAATTTCTTGCTTTTCTTTGTTGTTTGGAAGGCTATTATAAATTTTTATGCCATTGTGTAATAAAGACTGCATGCCAAAATTGCCTTTTACAGGTGCTGTTTGCAATAATTCACTTTGCCTCGTGTTATGACTATGTAACACTTTTATTTAGATGAAATGTGACGTCACAACCAATAGTATCTCCTTTTACAAGTTTCGAAATTTGTTTTAAAATTTGTAGTAGAAAATCATTGTTTTTTTTATTAATAAAGACCAAACTATGCAGAGAATATAAAAAAATTAAGTTTATTTGGTTTAAATGCATTTTCCCTATTGCGGAAATAAAGTACCAAAATCGTCTACACTACAAGTTACTTAAAAATCTTTCTGTTTGAAGCTTTTCGTGGAATCGCATTAGCTTGTTCTAATTTCGGTCGTCTCTCCCACTTTGGAGAAAATTATCCGGAATTAGGACCTCTTTTTATCTGTTTGTATTATTAATTGCTCTGGATAAACCCGAATTAAAATACCGGATTTAAAATGGAGTAGTATATACGATTCGTTGACTACGGGTGGAAAATTTTATTCTCCAGGGATAACAAAGGGTTAACTTGTATAGCGCTAAATGAAAGTAATATGGAATATTATAATCTAATACCTCTGTTTACGAAAATAGTTTTTAAACTATTGTTACACGATAATAATGTTTATTTACCTTTTGCGGCTTGTTCAGATTTGATTAGGTTTCGTTAAAGATTCTGTCCATAAACTAAAAAAACTGAGTTAAGTTTCGAAAATAAAGATTTCAAGATTTTTCGCACACCCATAAAGAAATATGCCACGTTCATGTTGGTCAAATGTTTTAGGACACACCACCCCTGAACATTAATTAAAAAATCAGCACAACCACATAAGCTGTCACCACGAAACTACAGTTGGTCGACAGAAAAGTTTTATAGTCTATCCTGGTAAACGTTACTCGCCAAAATGTCTCTGTTAACCGGCAAAGTTAAATTTATGACAGTTTTGAAACTCTTATATTTTCGTTTACTTCCTGTTAATCTTGTTAATTTTGAAAGTTTGCAATTGGTTTTGTCGTTTGAATAGGGTTTGTTTGGTGGTAAATTGATGTTTAAACTTTTTATTGTGTCTGTAAAATTAAACCTATAAAATACAGTACAAAACAAATAAAAAGTATTATTAAAATCATTATTCAACATGAAAATAACCGTACGTGTACTGAAAGGAAAATCGCCAAAAGTTCAATCATTTCTACAAAAAAATTTCAAGAAATAATTATTTTTCGAAAATATTTCTTCAAAAAATGAATTTTTAAGCACATTTCTACGAAAATAAAATTTTGCGGAAACACATTTAAAGGTGTTTTTTGGGAAATTTCAAAAATATATAACTTATTAGGATTTCGTTAACAATTCTATCCAGAATTAAGGTAGAAAGTTTTAATTTTTATGGCTCTCTTTTCAAAAAATGTTCATGTAATCATTTGTACCTGCTAGTATTACTTTATCCAAAAGAAAATTTACTAGAGGACTCATTGAGATACAACAAATACATTGCTTGTAACGTTTTGAAACTAATATATTACATTTCAAGATACGTTGTAATAAATAATTTCGAAACCTAAAATTAGGTCAATTGATATTTTCTTTTAACTTACTACCCTAATATTTTTCGTTCATATTGTACGTACTTACCAATTCGTATTTGCATCGGACACGTAATATGCAGACATAAAATGAAAAATGCGGCCATATTTTTGCCCAATGTGCTGTTTAACTTGTTGGAAAGGTGCTGTTTTAAGGTTTTATGACTTTTATGTCTCGGCGGTTTAAATTTATTAGGGTAAATTACTCGGTATGATGTGCCAAGTCAGTTGTGGCATGTCAAACAAATTGTTGATGTTTGAGTAAATTTTTTCAGCCTATGGCAATGTTATTAAAACAATTTTTTGCAGGATATGAGGGTTGGATTAGCTTAAGTTTGGGTGGGTTAGGTTGCTCCAATTAGGGGGCACTCCGATGAGGAAGCCCCGGGGATATCCATTAGATCTTGGACTGAATAGGGTGGATTGGATAGGGTGCTCAAAAAAGTTTACACCAAATGAAAAACTTTTTTATTTGACATTTCTCAAAAAATTTTGTTCTCGAAAAAAGTTAGTGCTTCTTCCGAAACCTCTAAATATGATGGTAGTTTTTCTGACATTTCCGCACTAAGGTCAAACATTACCAAAAAGTGAAAATCGCTGAAGAATAAACTACCTCTATTTTTAAAAATTGATGAAAACTGTATTAAGAAAAGTTCCTTAGGATTTCATAAAAGTCCAAAATTCAAAATTTTAAGTTAAAATTGCAAAGAAAAAAGTTGGAAATATTTTTCACAGGACGACTCTGACAGTGTGCAACAAAAATCTTTAGAATTTTAACTTCAAATCGTATTTTGGGTTTTGATGATATTCAACAATTTTTAAAAATAGAGGTAGTTTATTATTTCCCAGCCACGTAGGGTATTGGAGATCCGCAAGAACACAAAAAACAGTTTTATTCCAACACCACTACCAGTTTTCAGTGCATCAAAGCAAGGTAAACAAATCTTTTACCCAACTCACACACAAAAGTTACAAGTACTTAACGTTAATCGAAAACTTGTAAAGTGTAAGCACCATAGTAAAATCTCGTTAAATTTAAAACCAACCACTAGTGGTTTTATTTTGCAAAAACTCATTTACTTTTAGAGCTGATACTTTTAGAAAAAAGCGTTTGAAATATTAGATAGTTGATGCGGGTATATCAGGATTACGGACAAAAAAAATCTTAGAAGAAAATTGTTATTAAATTATTTGATTGCTATTTTTTCTTATTTTGGACAGATTGTAATGAAATTTTCGGCTAAAATTTTGGCATATTTTAAGTGTATTTACGAATTTTTCGGGGTGTATTTCTAGGCGACCGAATAAGGAAATGTGAAAACTATCGTAGTATCAGTATCAGTAACTAATTCAATGAACAGACTCAATATGGAAGAATACTTCGCGACCTGATAGAGGACGAATACCATCCTTTAGAGGAGGAAGAGCAGGAGGGCTTTAGGGCTGGTCGATCCTGCAGGGATAATGTCTTCTACCTCAAACAAATTATTAAGAAAAAAGTTGCAACAAATTGAGAAGTAATTATCACATTTGTGGACTTGCAAAAGGTTTACGATAGTGTTCCATTAAACAAGCTTTGACAAGTATTGCAAACATCAAACATCGGTCATACTTCAGTGAAAGCCTCACAAAATCTCTATGATGGATTTAATTCAATAACAAAAAGTGGGAACAAACTGTATGAGAGCTTTGGTGTCACCATAGTGCTTGGTTTTGTAGGCGGGGTTGCACGGCTTCCCGGTGGATTGTGTGTGCGATCCCTAGTGTAAACTACAAAACTGAGGAGATCTGGAATGATGCTCGAACATCGATTCCGATACCGGGTGTCATGCTCCCACATTGTTTCTACTAGCTATCTATATATCGGTAGCAGCTTTAGTCAAGTGAGATCTGTTCTTGCATTGAAGTGGTTTCCTATAGATGGCGCTCTCGTATGTTCTGTGCCTCCGTTTTTCAAAATGATATACTTGAATTGGCGAAGTTGCTATTGGGAAAGCTGGCTAAAGGCTACGTCAGTCTGATGATGCCCAACAAGGGTGAAAGCTTACTGTCTGGCAGCCTGGGGTTGTCCATTAGATCTTGAACTCCCCGTACTTTGATGCAAAAACATAACTTACTGTCTTTCAGTCCGAATAGCCATTATTTTATTATATTTTTAGTTTATTACTACGACGGACGTTGAATATATATATATATATATATATATATATATATATATATATATATATATATATATATATATATATATATATATATATATATATATATATATATATATATATATATATATATGCTTGTTTCTAAATCTAAGGATTTGACTTTCGTAAGTTAGAAGTTAGTTGTCAATATATGTAAATAACAGTTTAGCTTGATGAAGTGAAACAGACCCGTTGTTTTTTACCCTCCCATTCCCAGAAAACGACTGGGCTTCAGTTTCAACCAAGCGAAACCCAAAGAATCCCCATTTTATGACGGTCTTACCCCGCTTTATTAACCTGTATTATCTCTGGCGAGCCCGAGATGGATACTTTTCAAGGGCAAAAATATGAAGGATTCAAGAACAAAGCAATTTGTAAAAAAACTAATTTACCTTTATCTGAAGCGGCTTTTCAGTGAATATACTCCTCCTGTTTTTTCGTCGGTTTTTTTCAGTTATTTACGATCTCCCGAATAATACCGGCATTATATTTTACTTACGGAAAATTGGTCTCTTGGGCACGATTCGAGCTTACCTAAAACAAGAGAAAGGAAAATTAGGAACAAATCTTGCTTAGCTTTTCTTGTGACTACAGAAAAATAAAACAGACGAAAAAAAATCGACCGGATGTTATTAAGTACGTAGAGCAAAGTCGGAGGGTGTTTTAAATTACACACAAAAAACCCTAATGAAGTTACACTAAGTAGTAAGAGATAGTCATTATTAAACAATGGTAGACTATGTTCGCTATTCGTGAAAGAACCTTATTCTATTACCAATTATTTCTCTGATGTCAAAATCATGCCAAAAAGCAAATTATTCCATAGCTGAATAATTTTGGAAAAAATTCCCTAGGGAGTATTCATTATAAATTAAATAAAAATTAAAGAATTTAAGAAATTTACCAGGCTTATTTATTACAAACTTGACCCACACATTTACATCATTTGTTTACATTATAATTAAGCGTTATACGTTTACGATAATTGTAAAAATTAACACCAGGTATATTATTAATTAAAACTTTTTTTTTTCTTTGGAATGTAAATTTATACAGGTTGTCCACGTACGTGTACCCTGCAGTATGTAATTAGAAATGACTTTCTTATTCTCCACTGAATTTTCAAAATAACTCTTAGTGACTGCTGTATATTTCCATCCCCCATGTCGAATAATGATGGATATTTCCGGTAAAAATCAAGCATATTTATATTTCCCTCAGTAGATGCGACTACAAAGGAACTGGAGGTCTTTTCTTGGGTTTGCTTAGATGAGCCAAAGCTGTTTGTTTATTTAATAAAGGAGCAGATTACTTCCCTAACATCTGGGAATTTTGAAGATATCACTAGATTAAAGATTGGTATCGATAATTTGAAAAAAGATTCCATATATATGCATAAAATAATGTTCTTTTGTTTAAATTGGTTATTTTGTCACGTAATAGTTATAGTAATCACATTTTCAGATTTTTATAATAAATTCTTATATATCAAGTTAACAGGCTATAATTTTTAGAGGGCTGGAACTTAGACTGTGAATTAATCATATGTGCGATTTTTTGTCTACTGGTGAACCTATTTGAAGGTGACTCGTGCAACTGAAGGCGAAACGTTTGAAAATTTCTACATTCGGACCAACGCCAACGTACCAATCGTTTAAATCAAATCCGAGATGATCTTCAACGAAGAGACCGAGGATCTATCACCAGATATAATTTAGTTTCGATTATGAACTTTACAATTTTGCTTGGAAAGAATTTTATTTACCTTAAAGCATGATGCTTTCATAGCAAGAAACCACGATTTTCATAAAAAAATAGGGAAGTTTCAATTAAGAAATCAGTCATTTCATTTAAATTTCTGTATTAAAAATTGAAGATACACAAAAAATGTACTCTTTAATTAAGAACCTAAACTTTTAGGCTAAGAAAATTGAGAAATCTTCTATTTTACAAAAAAAGACCCTTACTCTTAGGCCAAACGCATATTTTATTTATTCAGAATCATATAATGGTTTTATAACAATCCTATTTTTCAGTGTATGTGTAAATCACTAAAACTGAATTTACCTAGTTGTATCCCAATCAACTTGTTTTGTTGAAAAGATAGAAAAATACCAAAAGAGAAAAATCTTCGGTGATTTTCTGTTTTTCCACAACTTTTTAATTACGAGGCATCGAAAAGGTCACAGCGGCTTTACTTTATCATCCAACGACATTAAAAATCCTCCTTAATCCCCCTTTATTGTTCTTTCATTACTGTTCTATTATGTTCTCGAGCGCCGGCACTTTTACTTTAAAACACTTCCTTCTTTCTCTTCGATAATGTTCTTTGTCTATTTCAGGTCAGTGGCGTGACATATATTTTCTGCCATGCATATACATCCAAAAAGATACTCCTAAGTTGAAGAAAATTATTTTAAAATACAGTAAAGATCCCCTAACTGCGAACATAGTAATCTTCAGGATAAATTTATCTATTGTCGTTATATTTTTAAAACATAACTCTGCTTTTTGATAAAATAAGTAAACACGATATTTTTCTAAAATTGTTGTTTTACTTAGAAAGTAGGTAAATCCCAAAATACCTACTAGGAAACACATCATAAATTAAGTTATTAACAGTTCGATTTCTTTGTATTTAAGTTGTAAAATCTGTAGTGCAGTTACTGTGTACTGTGTTAGTATTTAAATGGATCACGTGACTTTACAACAGTTCAGTTATAAGTCGGTAAACGTAGCGAATATGTGCGAAAATTATTTTTCAATAGAAAATTTTTCAAAAACCTCTGGAAAAACCATTGACTTTCACCAAGAGAAGACGATACCATTTATTTATAATTAGAGTTTTGTTTCATACATTGTGCAAGTGAACAAAGAAAGGGGGAGAGAGAACGCTATGCATCCGACTTCACGCGCCGTCGTTATGGCTTTCCGAGCCGTCTGTATTTCACCGAGCAAACCTTTGAAAATACTGCTCCAGACGAAAAGAATTCATTTTCCACACACTAGGCACTGCTGACATACCATTTTTAGAGTATGTGAATAAAGCCCTTTTAAGAAAAACCAAAAATAGCTTAAAATTTTAATACCACGCGCATACTCCGACCTCTCAAAAACGTTGCACACAAAATACTACGCCTTGATAACTGTTTAAGCCATAAATGAACGGGACTACGGCACGTGCTACGGAGAAAACGCGACGTTGCCACTTTCACTCTAAGTTTGGCACCGTGCAATAGAAATAAATTACTATACATTTGTATATATATATATATATATATATATATATATATATATATATATATACATATATATATATATATATATATATATATATATATATATATATATATATATATATATATATATATATATATATATATATATATATATATATATATATATAGATATATTATATACAGGGTTATTCCTGTTAATTCTTTTTTAACTGTGTATAGAAGTTAAAATAAACACAATTTTCAAATAACTTTTTGCAAATAGATCAGCATTCATGATTTTGCCGTTGTTTACCTGAAATTAGTATTATTCTGTGCTGACCAGTTAGAATTTTTTTAGTATCTTTAACAACTGTTTTATACAGTGTCCGTCATAAGGTTGGCTACATATAGGAAGAATTATTAATATTTAAAAAAAATTAATGGGGGTTGGTTTCTGCATGTCCGACAACTAAAGAATCTATTTATTAATCGCTGCACCGGTTTGGCAGGAATTTGAAAGAAAGTTGACTGTGATACCGAAAAATGAGTCAAATTAACAATATATCAAAAATTTTATGAAGAAAAATTGTTCAGAACACACCGAGGATCTACCGCATCGCTACGAAAAATTATAAAAACTATTGTTTTACTAACGAATACTAAATTTCGTCGTCGAAGCTAAAAATAGGGTAGAAAATGCTCAGTTTTAGTTATTTTTAAAATAAAGGACTTACCACTCCGAATTCTATTAAAAATATTGCTTATACGAAAAATTTATTCAGTCTTTCTTGGCATATATTTTCGAAATCATTAACTAACGGAAATTCTATATTCAGTCGCGGTATGGATTTGAATTTCCATTTTATTAGTAGGCTGCCACAGACTTAATAATAATGCACATTTTAAGAGAATCACGTAGATAGTTTCGTATATCTCGAGGTATATCTAAAAGATTAAAAAGTCAAGTTTCTCGCCTAGTCTATGTTCTTTTTTCTTCTGCAAGTCGTAGAGCCGTGGCAGCATTATTAACGTATAATAAGCATTTATTGCATATTAAAGAAATACTAGATGCTGTTAACGGATTTGCTAAAGGGTGTGCTCTTGACATATTCGGTCTTAGTAAGAAAATTTTAAAATCGCTAAAAATGGTTTAGCTATCTGAAAAAATAATTAATAAATGTTGCAGGTTGCTCTCCTAAAAAATTGAAGTTTAGAAGGTCACCTTTAAAAAGGGTGACATTTCAGAAACCAGTAAATATCGCCCTACCTCTATAACTTCTGTTCTATCAAAACCCATTGAAGCTGCTCTTAAGAGCAGAATATTGAGGTTTCTGGATGGTAGTAACCTGCTGTTAGGATCTTAGTTCGGATTTAGAATGGGCTTATCGGCGACTCAAGCAATTGCTGAGCTGGGTGAAAAGCTTCCTTTCAATGGGAGCAGGGGCATAGTTTCAGGTTTGTATCACTTCTTATCTATCTAACGTAGTTTAAGTGGTTGAGCATGGAGGTATGAGGTCATCCTCTTTGGATGTAATAGCAGGGGTACCCGAGGGTTCAATCTTTGGCCCCCTCCAGTACATACTTTATGACCCCCTCCACCTGAGCCCTTCTCGTGATATTCAATATGCTGATGACACAATCCTCTATGAAAGTTACCAAATGTTGAGTGCCTCCTGATGAGCTTTAAATTTTAAAATGTGTCAAGATGTAAATGTCGTTATTTTATATTAAAAATAAACACCCTGCAGACCACGCACCGCGGGGGAGGGGGGGCTGGCTCGATGAGGGGCCCACGTTGCTTGGGTCCCATTGTGCTTTTTCAGTCACTGTAGAGAGGGGGGCCCAACGTTTGCTTAGTGAAAATTCAATACTGAAAATTCAACTGCAAGACGTATTTTTATTGCAATCGATTCTACAGTAACTGAAAAGAGAACTTGCATTATTGATTGAAATAACTCATACAAATATGATTTAAATTATAATAATGTACTATAACCTACAATAAATAAAACATAAAAGTAATGTGTTTATCTATTTTATTCTGGGAATTTTCTACCGAATACCATTCGTATATAAAAATGTTTCAAAAATTCTGAAAAATTGTGTTGCCTAAAGAAAACCGCATTCGTTTAGTTTTTCGTTGTTTCAAAAAATAGCCCTCCTCTTTCAGAGTATATTGTTAAGGTGCATATTATCTAAATGGGTCATAAAAAGCTTCTTAACATATTGGGATAGCGAATAGACTTTTACACTTTGAAACAACGATAAAATAAACTCATGCAGTTTCCATGCATCACACTTTTCTTCAGAATTTTCGATAATTTCTATGTACTTATGGTATTTTAATTGAAAATTTGCTATTTTAGAAGTATGTTTTTTTTCGAAATAACATTGATTTGTTTAGGTTTGACCCTGATCTTTTTCTGTCTTTGTTTCGTTAACATTTTCCAAACTGAATTTACCTAAAATTCAAAACAAAATTTCGAAACAGTGAATTTTCAAAAGACTGTTTTTTATGGCATGTCGTCTTTGAAACAATGAGTTGTCACTTTGTTTTAATTCAACCACTCTGCGTTTCTTAAACCACCATCTATCGACGAATTCTCAAGGATTTTTTTAAAAATCTCTCACATTTATTTACGTAACTAACTTTAAAATAATTTTGTTTAATTTAATGTACGTACTAAGCCGTCAGTGTACGAATTCAACTCGCACTTGACCGTTTTGTTTTTAATAAACTGAAATAGTCCGGTAACTCTAAGCCAAGCAAGGTTATTTTAAACTCTTTCATGGTAGACATTAACAGGCAAGAAAGAATGTAACCCTCGGAAAATTGTGTTTTCGGAAAAGCTATTTCCGAAAAAATGTACTTTCGTTTTGAAAAACTGTTTTTTTTTAAGGTTTTTTATAGAACCGCAGGAACCTGTATCAAACCCGCCATATTGCTGTAAATTTCAACTGCTTCTACAACCCTAAACTTATTTTTCTGAGCTTGAAACTGTTTAAGCAGATCGCGTGACCTTTTACATGTCTTGCTATTGGTATGTGGTGCGGTTTAAGATTGTTTCTATAGATCACATGTCTTTACAGAATCTCGAATTTGTCAAGAAGGTCAATAAAAAAAACTACTAATTATGACGAGTGACATTTCCACTTAATCCCCTTCACTTTTGAAATATTCTTAGAACAAGCATTTTACAATGGGAAGAAACTGTTTCGTTCTTAACATCAAACCAAAATCGTATAGCTCAGAGCGTCTGTTCTTAAATTTAATCAAAAGCTCGTAGACGACTAACATGATATGCTTTTGATAGCAAAAGGTCACCCGATCTATTGAAAACAAGTAATCTATCCACTCAGTGTTTTGCTGTTTGCAATTTTTCTTTTAGGTTGGAATTTCAATTAAATCACAAGTTGCAATTAAAATTAAAACCAAACATTCCCAATTCTCTTAAACATATGCTCAGTTTTAGCATATGTAGTAGCTACAACAACCTTAAGACTATTAAATTATTTTGAAATATCGCCTCCAAACGGTATTTCACAAATTCCATCATATATTATTTGTTATTCACTTGAATACAATTTACTACAACAAAGGTTACATTATAAGGTAGGTATAATAACGAAATGAAATGTTCAACCCTGTTGTTTTCTAAGGTTAGAATTCTTTTGTTATGCATGTAATTGAAATAGGAGGAGAATATTAAATCTTCGTTGTATTGTCGGCAATATCAGACTGAATTTATGATGTTTAAAAATTTCATATTTAGGTTCTTAGTAAGGGAAGTTTAACTTTTGGAATTAGTCTCTGATTTCAGTAAGTTGGGGATTTTGGAGATACTTATAACATTTTGAGATGGGAAGTTAAAATAAGAGAAGGTAAATAGCACAAAGTTCCCGACATCTTAGTGTAAAATAATTGGAATCCCGTAAAGGAATATACGTACATATATCTTAAGACTCTGAAATTTACCTATGTCAATTATTATCTTTATTTAATTATGTTCTGACAGCCCACGAAGACCGAAGTCTAAGTACTATGTACCGTGGGCATACTGGGGAAATCCGACTCACACATCCAGAGCTGGAAACATCAGTACGGACTTCACCAGCACTTTAAGGGGTTATATTCAGTCAGGAGGCCTAAAAAAGGCGATTTTTCAAGAATTTTTCCTGAGAAGACTTTTAAATTTATTAATGTGAAAATTTGTACACATATTATGGTAACTTTTAACTGTATTTTAAGATTTTTATCTTTGTAAAAATAAAAATTTTGAAAGCTGCTATAGCTGATCTCCAGGAGTTCCTCTCAAAAAAGGCATCTTGCGGTGACAACGATATCTCTGGACTGGATCATCGAAAATGAAAAAACCAAACGGATTTCGTTAAAGTAATGTATAATTTTCTAATTAATCGAAGGAATGACCGTAAATTGTTTATATAAAAAAAATATTTATCGGTGAGACAAGACCTTCGATTAATTACTAAAAAATATACTTACGACGCTTGTGTGAAAATTTGAGACTGATCGGTTCAGCCGTTTCCGAGAAATCTCCGTCACCGACTTTCAAAACACAGTTTTGAGAAAAACGCGTTTAAAGTTTCAACAGCACTTTACATAGCGTACAATCGCTCTGACACGTCTTTACAAATATGCGTGTAACTTCGAAAATAATCGCCGGATTGCCTTGAAATTTTCTGTGTGTGTACGGGAATATATGTACATTATGAAAATGAAATTAAAAAAAAATCGATTTTTTGAAAATTCTAACTGTATATAACCCCTTAAGAGGATGTGTGGAGTGGCACCACCTCGGTCAAGGAATATTTCTAATAGAACAAGACCTAACAAGGGGTTAACAATTTAACATGTAAAATTCTATGGCCCGCTCTAAAAAAATGCACTGTATCTTATGATTTTTAGAGAAACATGTGTTTTCAAAAGGCACTCCATCTTTTGATCCTTGACACGTCACTGATGGGCAGCATGTAAATGAAAAACATCCCTTAAAAGTTTCCATCTCATGTCAAAAACTTCCACAATGAACAGAGCAAGTTATCCAATTTTAAAATTGTAAAAGTTTACTGCTGTCAATAACATTATGCATTTTCAAACTGTCAACAAAATTCTGCATTTACGTGCTCACTACAATAAAAGTTTCTTAGATACTTGCTGTAATAACTCATATCCAAGAAACTATTATAAATCTTTTATTGGACTATTTTTCTTATTCTATTTATACTCACGAAAGCAGCCTCTTATTATTAATGTTCGCATGCTTGTAGAGCCAGCAATTCGGTACACAAGCATGCAATATGAAAATAATAAAACTTACAAAACGTAATATTTCTTGGTGTAGTAGTCCAGTTAGTAAATATCTACAAACACAAAATAAACAATGTGTTCTTTTACTGGTCGTTTGCACCTTAGTCGGTTAATCTGGCGTAAACTTAAATTTGGCTTAGACTATGACCGTTATGCTACGGACAGTGCCCTCGGTCGTAGTCTAAGAGCAGCTTAATGGCTCTTAAAGCCATAGTACCATAAATTAAAAACAAGGAGGCAGTACAACTATTTAAATTTTAGAGCAAATAGAGATTTCAGGGTTATTTCTTAGTCTGGCCAACTATGTGGTCCCCCACCTGAGAGCAAATAGCGCACAGAAAAAATGCTATGCTATTTTCAATAATAGTATTATTCTTGACCACTCTTACTTTAGTTATATTAAAGTTAATATTGTCTCAACAAGACATTATTCAAATAATCACAAAAAAATATTTCTTAGAGTTCAAAAGTATTCTTACTTCTTTAAAAACTATAGTACCATTTTTGCAATAAGCAAAATACTATTGGAAACCAATAAAATACTATTATTCCTCAGATTATAGAATTGTTAGAGATTAAAAATTAATATATTTGACGAGAATGCTTAAATATAATTGGTTAAAAATAGCTATCTGTGGGCGGTATTATTTAAATTAGAATATACTTTATTAAAGGAACAAGAACAACACAGGTAAAATAGAAAATGTAAAAATTAAGTCAATAATCCTTATACATCAATACTATTTCAAATAAAATAAACCCCCCCAGAAATATATAATATATTAGAGAAATAATAAAAATATTAATTCAATGGGTTCTATTGTTGGCTGAAATATTACTTCAATTGCTTGCGGACACCCTTTTTTGTTCGTTGAATCGTCTTTTAAGTTTGTCGTCTGTTTCGTTATGTTATCATTCTGTGTGTTGGCTTGTACAACTAAGTAAACCTCCAAAAATGACAAATCTTTTGCAGGATTGGGGACTGGAGCATTCCAATGTTTTATGGTAAGTAAAACAAGTCTAAAAACCTTTGCAATAATAAGTGTGTTTATTTGTAAATCTCTATTGGCTAGTCTATTAAGACTGTTTACTCAGCCGATACGTATGGTTAAAACACTGTTAGCATTAAACATGATTGCAAGTTTATTGTTGTATTTGTATTTTAAGACATGGTTTCCAATAAATCTAGCTATAAATTTTGGAGATTCGAATGCAGTGATAAGCGTCAAATTTGTTCCATCTTGCATCCTGTACCCCAAAGAAAATATAATCTGTACCCATATAATGGATGTAATAGAAATTATATATTATATTAAATAAGAGTGAATTGTTCTTGAAAACACATAGTATATGATTGAATTTAAACAAAAATGTTTTTCCTACTATAACTTACATTTAATTAATTACTGTTGTAATTAAAACAATAATAATAAGTATTTCTGACTTTTACTGAAACCAATGATATATTTTGTATTGAATTTAGAATAGAGTATTACTTGCATTAAATACATGATATATTTAAACGATCTATTAAAAACCAATAAAACGTTATATTTCAAGCAATCTTATAACCTATTCCTATTGGTTAACAATGATCAACTAATCATTGAAAGAAAGCGAATTTTTATAGTGCAATACGGAATAGAGTATGTCATTGAGTGAATTGGTATCCAATTCAATATGCGACAGTGTTATTTCTGTGCAGAAATAATGAAAATATGATTTTAATGACGACTTACTAACAATACCAGGACAAAAACTTGTCAGAACCTAGCTTCTCAACTAGAAGAACTAAATTTAGATCTGTACTAAGCCTTAAATCTCTTTACTAAGTCTCGGGGTTAATGTTTAATGTCATATAGTTAATTAACAAATAACTTTACTTCACCTTGCTTTGACTGGTCTACGAAGTGCAAAAGGAAAACAAAAAACAGAACATGACGAGCGTAGTCGACTGTAGAGACCCCAGTGACATTACTTACCTTTAGCCATAAATTTATAATCCACGATTTTCTGCGAAGGCAACTGCTGCCTGCTATAACTGACCTACAATCGTTAGACAGATCGTAGTTTTGAACATAGGCGGAACATCAGTACACAATGGGTTTGTTACTACAGCAGTTTGAAATCAATCAGAGCCAATGAGATTGCCCGGTTTCGATCAGCAAACTGTTTTCCTTGAAGGTGATTGGCTCTGACTAGTTTCAAACTGCAGAAACAAACAAACTTTTTATAGGAAGATTTGTACCATTTTCAAGCACCTTGTTCCAGAGTCCTATTACAGATAGTTATTTAATTAATCTTTGACTGAGGTGCCAAAAATCTTGTTCAGTTCAACTCCTCCAAGACTCAGTCATGCTCCCTGTAACGCAAAAAATCTGACAACATTTACCCCATCCACATGACGGGCCAAGCCCGGAAAAATAAAGAGTTCGATCTTGTTGTCATCGCTTTCGAACATGATCTCAGCTGGCAGAAACACATTACTTTAATAGCCACATCAGCGGCTAAAAAGATTGGTTTCCTCTTTCGAGGTAGAAAATACCTTTCCCAAATAAGACCTAACCTAGAGCACTGTTCCCACATCTGGGGAGCAGCATTACCTTCGACACCTAACATCCTTGATTATATTCAACAGTGAGATAGTGGACTCATCAATGAAGCAGTCCTTATAAGAAAATTCTCTTCTCTCGCTCCTCGCCGCCCTGTTGAGCGTTACCGATACTGCCACGGATTTTGCTCTGAAGAACCAGCCGCTATAATTACCCCCTTGACTATTAGTAACAGAACAAGATGCGCGTTCCATATGCACCCCTTTACTGTTGAGCTACAAACACCCAGAACATCTCACTTTTCTCGCTCATTAATGCCTAGTGTCTTCAGCGTTTGGAACAAATTGCCTGCAGAGGTTTTCCTTTTGCTTCCAACCTCAAATCCTTTAAATCTCGCTTGCAAAGGTTTTCCTTTTGAATTCCAACCTCCATTCAGTCTTTTCAATCTCGTATCGAATAGATTACATTTCCTTTTCCTTTCATGTGTAGAGTATTCTTTCTCACTTATAGGATAGACCCAATTCCTATTCGTAAAAAAGTGCTACTTTCCACACATGTTGCATAAAAAACGTTTGATGGATCCTGTTAAATCAACGTAAAAAGAAATACATCAAATACCTTGTCAATTATAAAGAAAACATTTTATTGTAATATTTCTAGCAGCCTACTCGGTCCGAATGCACGTCACTGAATTGCTTGTTATTAAATAATTTAAAACTAGAAGTCAGTCAACTTTTCCGTTCAGTAACCCCTTTTCAATGCAATATTTACGGCATAGTACACGTAAACCGACAGAAAAAATAATAGTTATACCAAGTGTAATTCGACTTTGAATTAAACACCTATTAATAAATATTTAACCTAGATACCTTTAATTACAGGTAATTAGTAGCAGTTAACGTAAAGTTTTTTTCTCAGATAAATAATTGAGAATATTTCAAACTGAATGGGCAGGTTTGCGTTTGTGTTATTTCAGGTCCTATTTTTCAACCACCATAATATGTTAATACCACTGATTTCGAATCAGGTATAGAAACCATTACTTTGATTTTAGAGCAGTCGGCTTATTTATAACCGAATATATCGACCGACAAAATGATGAAAACCCTGTATGATAAAATAGTCTAGTTTAAACAGGGCCATACATAATGTTTGCACTATTCTAATTATTTAAGTAAAAAAAGCCTTGTTTAAAGGGACTACGCCACTGGTATATCGATTTCCAGCAACTAAGCCAGGAATATTCTAAAACGAGAGAGAGCAAGCATGATGTCTTCATGCCTATGACGCTCATGGCTTTTTCTTGCATGGTTCTTACTTTAATATCCGAACTCTTGTGAAGTCACGTGATCTTTTGAAACACTGTCGTCTCCCCTTGCCGAAGGTCAATGATTTTCCGCATTTTATTACGATGCCACCTAAATGTAATTCTATAAATTTTTCAGTACCAGAAGATCCTTTACAAAAAAGCCCCAAACCAAATATTTTAACGCAATAATTTTCCTTGCCGAGAAAGAAGAAAAAAAAAACGTTTTTCCTTGTAAAAATAAACAATTTATAATCGCTAACAAACTGAAATCGTTTCCTTTGAACTAAGTTTTTAAAATAAAAGCCCTGAAAGACTCGTCGGTCTGATATAAAGGCAACATATAACACGTACTCATGCGGAGATAAAAGGGCACAAGGAAACTGAAGAAAACGAGTCGCGGGCCGACTGGTGCATTTTTAAGGAAAAGAAGAATGAAAAAATAAAACGAGGGCGGTAATACAAAAGGAGAATCTTTTTATTTTTTAATAGGGAATATGCATATTACCTAAATAAATCTGAAATATTTTTTTATTTTCTCTACATAAGTTAAATGTTTATGGCGGTTGCTGTTATCCATTTATTTTGGTCTTTATTAACAAAAAAAAAAGGATTTTATATTGCCAATTTTCACGCGAATTTCGAAACTTGCAAAACGTGATCCCACTGGCTGTGTCGTCAAAAGTCAACTTAAGACTCATCATGAGTACATGGCGAATTCCAGTGTTGTTGAGTCATCGATAAAAATGGCACTTAATGCGTAACTCATCCAATGAAATATCCCTGCACTTAAAGTAGAAGGTTCCTAAAATCTTATTCATGTATACTTCAAGCCGAAATCGGTCCAGGAACCTTTCAATTTTGCAACAAAAATTGGCATTTCTGCGAAATTTTGACATATCATCCTAATAATTTCGAGTAAATAAACTGAAATTCTTTGTTTTATGGCAATCTTCGAAAATTCCAAAAAATTCCAAAATTTTCAAATTTTAGATGTCCCCGAGGATGTCCCCGATGCAAATAAACCCATTTATTTATATCTTTACCGAAAAATAAGCGATTTAAATTAGTGGGAGGTATTCTTAGATAATTAACGGATAAAATTACCCAAAAAGAATGACAAAATAAGGTAAATAGTGTGAAATAATGTCGGTTAAAAATAGGATTTGTCGGAAAAAATCAAGAAAATCCTATTTTTACCCCTTAAATACGCTCCTGGATGACCCATTCGGTATTCATTTTAAAGTGTGATTATCCCTTTATAAGATAGTGCTGAAAAATTGGGAAAAAATTATATAAGAAAAAATACAGAGTGATTCAAATGTTCCGATGACGAGGGCAAGAAAAGTTAAAAAATCTATATTTAATCAGCGATTGCTCCCTTCCTATAGAGAATGAAGAAACTAAAAAATATGGATATCATATACTTCGACGAGCTCTTTCCGATGACGTATATGGGCTTTTAATTTGAACCATTTTGACCCCACAAAAAATTAAAAACCGTGAAATATTTGGGTCAAAAATCTAAATTTCCAGTTTTTTCCAAATATTTCCATTTTCCAGTGATTTTAGGTTTAGGTAAATGTATTGCAAAAGAAAGTATTTGAGATTTTAAAGTTTCACTTATGAATCCGTTTTTCGATCTGACGTTTTGTTTTCGAGTTATTAGGTACCAAAGAGGGGTCTGCAAATGGAATTTTTCGACCTAAACAAAATTCAAAAGAATTACTTGCCGTTTTCTGATCCTCACCAGTTTCAGTAGAGTTCTGAAGCTCCGGGTTCCCTTACAACCTCCAAAAATTTACATCGATTTATTTCACTTTTGCGACCTGTTGGTACCGGATTTCAACGGAAATCGCGGAAATTTCGACTTTGACGTTTAATAGCTGCGAAACGAAACATCCTCTATAACTGAATTTTTTACCGAAGCTAGTTGAGATATTCCTTCATCAACCCGAAAAATTCGATTTCTCTCCCTCTGACTGTTTCCGAGAAAAACAAACCTGTTCGACTTTATGTTAAGCTTCACATTAATATGTAGATTGACACTTATTGTTGCTGATCTCCTGACGTCATTTTCCACTAAGCACAAATGGCTGCTTTTTAAATTGTAATCAATTATACCAAAAAGTAAACAGTTTTTGTAGCTTGTAGCTTCTTCAAAATATTCTTTTTGGGTTTGTAATGACTTCCTTAAATTATGCAATAAAAAAAATACGTGTATATTCCTGATTGTCTTCAGGGTGCAGATATAAGCACAACTTCGCTTACTGCACTAGTACGGTAAATTGCACTTACCGGCCTGGACACGACTTGTACTTTGATTGCTAAGAAAAATGATAATAGTTCAGTAAACTCAATTGTATGTTTCTGTCAATAATGACAGTAAGTGACAAAAAAACGTGAGTGTGCAAAAAGTATATTTAAAATATAAAATCCACAAAATAAATCATTATTCTTTTATACCCGACAAACGCTCGAAATTTATTTATAAAAAATAGACTTCCTTAACGGCACCCTTCCTTCCGTCTAACGGACAAATAAAAAACCAACATCAACTGGAAAAGGGCCTTGTCATTTGTTTTTAAATCATTTTACATACATCAAGTCGCTCCGTGGAGAAAAGACGATACCCTTTGTGCAAAGGGACTATTTGTCTGGGGCATATTTTCATAATTCTGTTATTTTTGATGACGATTTTTCTCGTTGGAAGTGAAATGAAGTTAGGTAAGTTATTGTGAAATATTTGCTTTTTATTTTCTTGATATCTATGCGGCAAAAGGAGTTTTCGTCCGCTCAGAAACTTTTTTATGAATGTCGTGAGTGAGGAAGTAAGAAAAGCTACTTTGGCGCATGATGTTAGTAATACGAATTAAAAAAAATTTGAATCGTACAAAAACTTGTTTCACTTATTGTAAATAATTGGATGTAAATTCGAAAAACGAATACTTTTCACTCACTTTGGTTAGAAAAATTTATATATAAAGCCTGTCGAGATAGTAAAGAATTTACAACCCTGTAAACTTTTATGATTTTTGCTAAATGTAAAGAAAACAAATTTTATTTTTCAAGGCACGTATACAAAATGTTTCATATCAGCAAAACCAAGGACAGTAAAAATAAATTTTTTAGCTGGGTAATATTTAGAAAAATAGATAAAGTAATTAAAACTTGGTCAGCTAATGTTATACAGGGCAAGTATTTTAAAATCTTCAAATGCAATATCTCAAAAACGGCTTAATATATTGTAATACAATTTTTGCAAGGTAATGAGATAAAAGACATAATGTGTAACAGAAATAAGGAAACCTCGAAATATCTTGCAAACCTTTCATCCCATTTTTATGAAATTTTGTACACTTAGGTACGAAACTACGACCGATCCTATGGTGAGTTCCGCATTGTTGTCAAGTTTACCGTTTTCCTGAAATCGACAGGAACTTTTTTTAATGGGACGCTCTATATTTTATTCCGAATACTTCTTATTCGTAACATTTTATCCTGAAGTTAACAGTTTTTGAGAAATATGGTGGTCAAAAATATTGATTTTATTGTATTTTACCTTAAAATACCTGCACACGAAAGTTTACTTAAAATGTCCGACATTGTCAGTTTCGTTTATTTACAAAAAATGAATCATTTAACAGGAACCCAAAGAATTGACATTTTCATAATACTGGGTGATGGGAACAGAATGCGAGCGCAACAAGAAGTTTGTAATATTTTTAATGCCAAATATCCTAACAGAAATCCATTAACTAAATCTATTGCAAGTAAAGTTTAAAAAAAAATTCGTCAATCCGGAAACGTAAAAAAAATACGCTTTAGCCTACCTAAAAGTGCAACAGATGGTGATAAGGCTCTGACTGTTTTACTCAGTTTAGAGGAAAATCCCCATCTTTTTTTCCAGAATACAAAGAAAACAACGTTTCACACATGTCCGTAAACCGCCTTCTGAAAATCGAAAAGTTTCATCCGTACAAAATATGACTTGTGCAAGACCTCTCAGAAGGTGATTACGACAATTTTGCGAAACCATGCAACGTCAATCCAGATTTTGTCCACCGAATAATTTTCTCTGACGAATCAACATTTTTTTTAAATGGACAAGTGAATAAGCATAATTGTCGATATTGAGTCAGGGAACATCCTCACTGAATATGCGAAAATCATGCCCAGCTCCCCCAAAAGGTAAATGTTGGGGCTGGTATAATAGGTCGAAGAATAATTTAACATTTCAGGAGTTTAGGTTTAGAAACGCTATTTAAAGAAATAAAGGCAAAAGAGACTCAGAAGGATTCAGGACCAAAATAGGTGACAAAATACTGTTAAAGTATTCAAAATCCTATTAAAAATATCTTATATATTTATACTTTTTCGATGTTTAATAACCAATGTTAGGTCAGGATAAAACCCTCATCAAAAACGCCAATTTAAGAGAACACCTATTAAATAATAAAAATAAAGAAAAACATACCGATAGTCGAACAAAAATGACCAACCATTCGGAAAAGAGAGGTCACTGAAATTATTAATGTTACACGCATTGTGATTGACAGAACAAACAGGGGAAAACTTTTTGCGGCGGCAAATTACACGGACCCATGCATGTCAATCACCGAAAAATACTTTCGAGAGTGGGACTGTTGAACACAAATCGCGCTGGGCCATTTGTAAAAAGTGTTGAAAACGGGGACGTCTACGAACACCCGTACATTAGGGGGCAGCTTGATAAATGAGTTAGAAATATCGGATGTCCAACAGTATTATCATCCTATTTAAATGCTTATAAATTAAAAAAGTTAATGAAAAGTTTACAGGTTTGAGGTTTTTTTTTTGAATAAACTCGAACAGTAATCGTCGGCCATAAAATTCGCTCAGAAATTTATTTTAGGTCAGAAGTAACGCCTCTGTTTAAAGAAATCAATGCTCGCGTACCCTAAGGTTCAGTCCTGGCAGCACCCTATTTCTCCTTCACATTAATGACCTTCTCTCTTCAGTCCCATCCGCAGTAAGTTAAGTTAAGTTAAGAAACAGTAAGTTCATTTTACTGAACGACTTACTATTATTCTTCCTAGCAACTGAAACCGGGTCGCGGTACCCGGGTCGGTATATCAGTTGAAATTTCCGTAAGGTCTCTACAGAAAAATGTATATTCTAAAATATGACATTCTGATAATACTAGCATACATAAAACCTCTGCTTTAAATTAGTCTAAAGGCGTCAAAAAATGTAAAAGCTCGCATAGAAAGGGTCTTCCAGGTCAAATTCCATAGATAACGTAAAAACAGATGGCCAAGCGATGCTGTCGCATCACCAAGCCACGCTAACCTTCCCCCCGCTCGACGAGACCATAGAATGCAGAAAGGCATTCAGATTCAGACACAGATGTCAGATAGACATCAAAATTTTCCTCTTTTTAAAGTTAAGTCGTTACACTGCCAGTGGGGTCTCTCCTTTTAGTGATTTGTCTCTTGTGTTGTGAAACTTCCAGTAAGTCCTCTACTCTTGGTCGAAAGTATATTTGTGTCAATTTGTTTTTGTATTATTAAGCAAGGTACGAAATTGCATTTCTTTTTACTTAGGTTTGCTGAGGTTTGGGTATCTCGTACGCCGATTTAAGCTGACGGTGTGCAAACGCCGAAGCTTATCTAACTGGTGGGTTTAGGTATCTTTGGTAACGAAATGAAATCCATGAATTTGCTTTACAATATAGCTTCATCTCATTAATAATTCTATAAAGAAATTGGATTTATTTTTACTTTACTTATATGCGTATATTCTGTTTGGGTCTTGAATGCCGATGATAATCGGTTAATTACAGTTAATTAATTTAACAGTGGGGTTCCACTGCTCAAATTTATGTTACGTCTCCTCACGGATTGTCCGACAGTGGGGTTCTGCTGAATGGTTTTCCACACTACGTAGTAGAATTATGTCAAGTGTGTAGGCAATTTGGGTGATACAGTGTGTTAAAAGGTATTTAAAAAAAATTTATACGTACATGCGACAAGGGGCGATACGAATAATAAAATGCAAGTTATCCGTGTTATCAAAGAAAAAAGGTTCTATTAAGGGACGCAGCGATTAAGTGCATGCAGAGGTTCGCTGCAGACGCACAGTAACAGATATATCGGTTCTGGTAAAGAAATAGGTAAAGGAAAGCTTCACGAGGATCACCATCAGTGTCGCAGACATTAGATGTGTGAGCTATGGGAAAGGCGTAGTCAAGAAAATCACCGGTAAAGTGTAGACAAGAAAATCACCTGTAGTGTCGCAGACATAATTAGGTGACGAAAAGGGTACAAATTACGGGAGACGGACAAGGGCCTATGTTTATAGATTGGATTTTGTACTGTTATAAATAAGTATTGTATTGTTATTTCTAATTTGAAATTGATAATTGGTGTACCAATAAATAAATGATAAAGACAGGGTATTTCTTTGATTTCTTATTCCAACAATGCGACGGATTAAAAAGGAGAAAATATAATTAAAAGCTATCAAAATCTGATATCAACTTTACCGTTGTATCAAACTTTACAATAACCTGCAATAAACACAATGCAGGAAAATAAAGTAACAGATCCAGATGATTACAGCCAAAGTGATCTGTTTCACAACCAAGATAAAAAAAATCTTTAACTTATATCTATGACTTTTCAGTTTAGACACATAAAAGAGACAAAGAGATATATAAATTTCATTCAGAAAAACAAAATTTTATTTTGTACTTTCAGTTTTAGTGCTTTTCAGTACATTTTCTTTATATGTATACACGCGAAAATCATTAGATTTTCATAGGAAATAACTGAGCAATAACAATTCTAACAAGAATAAAATAGTAGTGAAGTGCCTGCTGAATACTTCTCTTCAATTCTAATTTTAGAAAAGCCCTCTCAACGTAACCTAACAACGTAAAAACAAATATTTACCTCCAATCAAGCAGACTTGGAGGCCCTTTTATTATCGCTTTTAACAGGAAATCATTGGGTAAATACCTAAATTATCAGCAAAGTACAAAATAAACATATTTTGCCTCCATCTACAACATACTTCAATGGGCTCTTTTGAAAGGAAGGAAAATTTTGTTTACTTGGTAATTTGTTGTGATATAAAATGGAATTTTGCTATTTTTAGCGTGGCAGAAGAAAGAAAATCTCGGTTTTTCGATTTATCCCTTGTTTGAGTGCTAAATTCTACCTCTATGCCGAATTTCAGTATTATAGAACTACGGGAAGTATTCTAGAATTGTAATGATCAGCGAGTGAGATTTTTACAAAAATTAAAAATCTGTGGCGTTGACCAAAATTAAAGTAATGTGTCTAAGTCATTATTACGCATGTACCACGGGGAATTAACTATGTTCCATAGTACTTTATATTGGACGGTTTGGATCCGCTTGATGTGACTCTCCTTGGTACAGCCCCATAACTGAATGCCATAAACCCAGACAGATGAGTCACAACTGCTTTAACTTCCTTCAGATTAAAGTATTCTTACGCCTGTTTAATTCTGAACACTCTATCTGTAATATAGGAGGTTAATAGCTCTACATAATGTTTTGTAACATTTTGTTTAAGTTTTTAGCCCTTTGTGTTACTTTATCAAAAACTTGAGCTAGGTCAAGGAAGATAGTTGAGCATATTAGCTTTTGTTCTACTGATTTTTCTATTATGCCTGCTATTCAATGGCCTTGGTCTATCGTGGAGTGCTTACATCTTAAGCCAAATTGATCACTTGATGACTATTCAGTGAGTGAGTGTCAAAATAGCTAAACTTTGAATCTGATTAAAAAGTAAAGTAAAAGAGATGGAACATGGATTACATTAAAAGGTTTATTTCAGCTCTAAAATCTTCTGCTAGAAAATAAATTTGAGCAATAATATCTTTTCCAGTACAACGATATGGAGGGTTTAAAGGTGGGCAAGCTTGCTTCCAGAAAACTTATCGGAAGCATTGTCTTAGGTACCCCCAGAGTAATTGAAGAAAATTTGTTTACTATTAACATTTAATATTTACTTTTTACATAATGCAACAACCTACTCTGGCTGATCAAAAGTTTTACGATGGTAAAACTTCGAAATTGTTTAAATAGTGGTAATGTGATATAAATTTTATTAGACCACAAAATCCTTATTTTTATACCAAAATCTAACAGCTTTTTGTTTTCGTTTCTCACCACAATTTAACGTCCAAACACCCAAATCACCACAAAAGAGCAAAATAAATATACTTTTCCTTTAATATTTAATCTGAAATACTCATTTCGGCATTTAAAGATAAAGGAAGGAAAATGGCCAGTGTAGTAACTTAGTTCTAAATAAAAAAAAACGAAAGAATGATAATAAAGAAAATCAAATACTTAATAAAAATATGTGAATAATTTTTTCTATACTTAAGAAACTGTTTTGTGAAATTACAGAACAAAGCACTGGTTGTTGATGATTTGTCAGAACTAATAGGGCATATTTTACGAACGCAAATTTATCAAAACTAGGTGGAAGTTGGTTTGGTTCAATTTTAATTAATTTGAATTTAATTTAATTTAATTTGATGTTCTTAAAGAAAAAGTGTGGGTAACTGGTAAGTTTAGTCGTTTAAACATACAGTACTTAGCAGCAAAAAGCTTTGAAAAAAAGTATGTTGTGTTTGTTTGAAGTTTTTTTTATTACTTTGGTAAAAATAGGGTTGAGAATCATTGAAAACCTGATAAACAAGTCCGCTCGCCAGAAGTGTTAGCGATGTGGATACACTGTGTACCTAATGTACATACCTAAAAAATGTAAGAATTCTGCTTGCATTGCAGCAATCCACACTTACACATATTTAAAGTGACTCCAACAGATGGTCTCTAAATCCCTGCGAAAGAGTGACATGAAAATTTAAACTTCTTTGTAGAGTGTTTTGAATCGCAACCTTTTAACTTTTTAAATATTAACCTAAACGGCTTCAAAGAATTGCTTTTTAAATTTTTAATTAGAAAGCTATGCTACAGCACGATTTTCTATTTTTAAAGAGAACTCTGTCGTGAAAAATAGCTTGATGTCAACTTTTATTGGCTATTTCACTCATGTATTTTACACAGAAAAAATTACATAGCATCGACCTGTTCTAATAGGTGAAAAAACAAATAAGTTGCAGTTTTTTCGCCTCTATCTGAACCAATCATATTACAAATTCAAAGAACCTACATGGTTTTACAGCGGCAAAATTTTTAACCTTAAAAAATTATTGTTAAGTTTGTCACAAACCTGTAAATTTAAAAAGTCTTATTGATATGTCAACAAATCATTGTCACTTTATTCTGTCAGCTAAAAGTTTTCTTCATAGGCTAAAAAAAGTAGGGGCAACCATTTAACTGTTATACAACGGCACTATTAATTTTGCAAATCAATAAAATATTGTTGGTAAATAAATAGCTCGGTTTACCTAAAAGTGTCATTCTTTTCCTGAAATAGTCGTGTCGAATATCATTGGAGATAAAATTTTGTAGACAAAGAAAATGGAAAACGGATAAAGCTATAGAAACAAAGCGGAAGCGGAATCCCACTTCTGAACTCTAAAACTAACCTGAATTTTTGCATCAAATCTTTATAATAATAATATGCTCCATCCAGTAAAAAAAAATGACATCCAAATATATTACATATATCTGATGATAAATTACACACGTGACAAATTATTAAATATGATAGACAGGTGAATATTATAAATCTTTTTCTTTAAAGTGAAAAGGCACGCCTGTGAAGACGGTGCTAAATAAATATGGGGGAAAGATAAAATGTGAAATTCTTCGAGAAAATGAGATTTCAATATTTTATTAAACCTGTAATATTTTGAAAAAGAACACCGCCTATTTTTTTAAATAATTTCGCGATTTAATTAGAATAAAGCCTTACTGAATTCACGAAAAATTTCTGAAAGAATGAATTTCTAAACGTATGTTTTTTTTTTAAATATAAATCTTATTAAAAATCTTGCCTGCTATTGAGTATTATATCTGACGTCGTTTCCATTGCTTAAATGACTGCTTTTTAAATTGTAATAAATTGTATATAAAAGTACAATTTTCTTTTAAGCATATTCCCTATTGCCTAATTCTAATACCTCTTTGTCAAAACGTACATCAAAGGTTTCCTTATCCCTCAGATAAAAACGACACCGGTGACAAATATTATTTTATATCTGACAGGTAAATGTAATAAATTTTTCTCCAGAATGCAAAAGCACATTAGCAAAAAACGTGCTAAAATATATCAACGAAGAGAGAGCGGGATTTCGGTGCGTGCCAACACGTTTCACCATTTTTTATTTTGGCATCAAAACCTAGCGACCCCGGTCTGTTCTGCCTTGGCAAGATGTCATTTTTATCTGTATTCTGGTCTTTTACAGTTACCTACACATTCGCTACATATACCATGAATTATGGTTTAAAAAACTAAAAAACAATGAGTAGTTTATGAGTAGCGCTCTAGAAAGTAAAAAATAATTATTTTCCTTTTGTATAAGTTAACATAAAACCATGCATAATTAATTGCGTAAGAATTTTTCAACCCTACTATTAAATTGGCTCAATCTGCACCTAATTCCGAATGTTTATTTTGTTTTCAGATTTTTCTGAGCAATTCTTTTGGTGGGGGACAGCAATAATAGTAATGCACTTGGGTTTCGACTGAGCCAAATTAAAAATTTTAAAAAACGTGTAAGGACAAGAGTTGTTCCTTACACCGTTAGTAATATTTTTTGTTGAAAAACTTTTTCTCTAAAACCAAAGGTTCAGCAGTTTTAAGAAAATAAGCAATTAAATTGTTTATAATAAATTAATCGCGCTACAGTTTTTGAACCCTGACAATTCTGCCACAATATACACCTAATTCTCAATGTTCACGATTTTTTCAGATTTTTCTGAGTAATTCTTTTGGTGATAAGGGTGGGGGACAGCAATCATAGTTAAATGATTTGTGAGCTTTATATTTTTGAAAAAACACGCGGCTCAGATTTGAAAGTGGATTGTAAATTTTGGAACGCTGATGTGGGAAAGGATGGGGGACAGCAATTTTTAGGCGTTTTTCCTGAAAAATATTTTAAAAATGCATAAAAAATACATCATATATATATATATATATATATATATATATATATATATATATATATATATATATATATATATATATATATATATATATATATATATACAGTGACCGGCAAAAAGTTCGCAACATATGGGAAAAATTTTTATTAGGAGAGTATCGGAAAAACTTTCCCAGGGGATCGGTTCTGCATGTCCGATAACCTAAAAATCGATTTTGACATACGTCACGTGACCACTGGTATAGCGTCAAATTAAAAAAAAAAGTGTTAATTTACAAAAAGTGAGGTTAGTTGACGAGATATCAAAAAAAGTTATTTGAAAAAATTGCTTAGAATTAAATTCTAGGTCCTTGTGCAAAATTTTAAGATTTTATTTAAAAAAATTGGAAAACTCAATTTTTTTTAAATATTTTTTTATCGATTTACAAATTTCCGGTTTTTTTCGTTTAGATAGCTTGGGTAATGTAACGCCCATGTATCTGGATGAAAATAAACGAATGTAGTACTTTTTTCTACAATTGACAGGACAAAATTAAAAAAAACAGGGTTTCGCCGGACGCTAGCTGTTGCAATGATTTGTATCTAGCAGCAGTGTCAAAATTTTAGAGACATTTCAATGAGATTACATTGAGAAAACCTTAATCGTCTTAAATATATCTGAAGTTCGACTTTTTGTAAAGTTAAGGGGATTAAAATAGATAATAAACAAAAAATTACCTGTTTATTTAATCGAAATTTTATAAACGAAAACCAATGTAAGAAAAACTTAAAAGTAGTCAAATTCTGTACTAACAACACAAAAAATCATTGTTTTTCCTTGGGTGCACAAAATTTAAAACTCAGTATGACCACCATTTCTCTCCATACATACTGTTGTTCTCGAGCGCAACTCTCGATTAACATTTCGGAGCATTTTACGATTTATTTGCAATACACAATTTATAATGACATTCTCTAAATTTTGTATATTCCTAAAGGGTCGATGTTTGTACACAGGGTTCTTTAGGTATCCCCACATAAAAAAATCTAACGGAGTCAGATCTACAATTCTACAATTGACAGGACAAAATCGAAAAAATAGGTGTTCGCCGGACGCTCGCTGTTGCAATGGTTTGAATCTAATGAAATGACTGTATCAAGATTTTATTAAGATTTTTCGCACATAAATTTAACAACCAGGTCTATTTAGTTGTACTTAAAACTACCAAAGCAGGCTCTGAAATTAAAACAACCAAATAATCTAGTAGGTTAAAAACAACAGAAAAATGTCAAACAAATTATAATTTGTTTGATTTCAACCTATGTCATTGGTTTATGTCTCGCATCTTACTAAGTTTGATATTTTACATAAGTTTATTAATATTTTATTCCTTAAAATGGCACCCACACTACTTCTTCAGGAAAAGATAGAAATTATTTTAATTTCTGGAGATAATTACAAAAGCCATAGAGAAACAGCAGCAATTTTTAATGAGAGGCACCCCGATAAATCCCTCCATTATTCCACAGTATCTCGTCTAGTCAATAAATTTAAAGAAACGGGATCGGTAGAAAATCAGTATAAAGTTTCCCATGAAAAACCGGTAACAGGTGACGAAGGTTCTCTGGATGTGTGTTTGTCGATCACAGAAACACCCCAATTAGCAGTTAGTCAAATATCGGAGATCACTAACATTCACGAAAGATCTGTGCGGAGGATATTAAAAAGAAACAAATTTCATCCGTACAAACCTAAATTTGTACAAGTATTAAAAGATAGGGATTATGACGCCCGCTTCGATTTTTGTGCCTGGTTCCAGGGTATGATTGAGGAAGATTTTAATTTCCCAAAGAACGTTCTTTTCTCGGATGAAGCTACATTTACCTCTAACGGAACCGTCAGTTCACAAAACTGTAGATGGTGGGCCACCGAAAACCCAGACTTTGTAATTCAGAGTAAAGACCAATATAGTTTTAAGGTTAATGTGTGGTGCGGAATTTTCAACCTCAGAATAGTGGGACCTTTTTTCTTTAGAGACAATTTAAATTCAGAACGATATTTAGAATTTCTACAAACTGAGATATCTGACTTTTTAGACAATTTGTCATTAGCCGAAAGAAGAAATTTATACTTTCAACAAGACGGAGCTAGCATTCATTCCACAAATGAGGTGAAGAGATGGCTGGATCAAGAATTTGGAAACCAGTGGATAGGACGGTTTTCTGAAAATCCGTGGCCTGCGAGATCACCAGATCTGACTCCGTTAGATTTCTTTATGTGGGGATACCTAAAGAACTCTGTGTGCAAACATCGACCCTTTAGGAATATACAAAATTTAGAGAATGTCATTAGAAATTGTGTATTGCAAATAAATCGTAAAATGCTCCGAAATGTTAATCGAGAGTTGCTCTCGAGAACAATAGTATGTATGGAGAGAAATGGTGGTCATACTGAGTTTTAAATTTTGTGCACCCAAGGAAAAACAATGATTTTTTATGTTGTTAGTACAGAATTTGACTACTTTTAAGTTTTTCTTACATTGGTTTTCGTTTATGAAATTTCGATTAAATAAACAGGTAATTTTTTGTTTATTATCTATTTTACTCCCCTTAACTTTACAAAAAGTCGAACTTCAGATATATTTAAGACGATTAAGGTTTTCTCAATGTAATCTCATTGAAATGTCTCTAAAATTTTGACACTGCTGCTAGATACAAATCATTGCAACAGCTAGCGTCCGGCGAAACCCTGTTTTTTTAATTTTGTCCTGTCAATTGTAGAAAAAACTACTACATTCGTTTATTTTCATCCAGATACATGGGCTTTACATTAGCCAAGCTATCTAAACGAAAAAAACTGGAAATTTGTAAATCGATAAAAAAATATTTAAAAAAAATTGAGTTTTCCAGTTTTTTTAAATAAAATCTTAAAATTTTGCACAAGGACCTAGAATTTAATTCTAAGCAATTTTTTCAAATAACTTTTTTTGATATCTCGTCAACTAACCTCACTTTTTGTAAATTAACAATTTTTTTTTTAATTTGACGCTATACCAGTGGTCACGTGACGTATGTCAAAATCGATTTTTAGGTTATCGGACATGCAGAACCGATCCCCCGGAAAAGTTTTTCCAATACTCACCTAATAAAAATTTTTCCCATATGTTGCGAACTTTTTGCCGGTCACTGTATATATATATATATATATATATATATATATATATATATATATATATATATATATATATATATATATATATATATATTGTTGAATTCGTGATTCAATAAGCTTTCATTTGACACCCTATATGATGCCCTTGAATTTTTGTTTCATTTCCCAATTTACCCCCTGAAATTAACCCTCAGATGTCCCCTCAAATTTAACTTTTTATACTTTACGTCTATAATTGGGCCACCACACTCGATCTCTGTGCTAAATTTCAAATTTTTACGTCGGATCGTTTTAGAGAAAATCGCCTGTGACAAACAAACGAACGGACGGACACCGAAGTGGTTCCATAAGTGTTTCGTTTGACACGAAACACTAAAAATATGTTGTTTTTTTTAATCTTGATCCCTCATTCGGATCATAAGATTATTTTATTTCTCATGGACGTGTCAAATAGTAAAAACATTTCACAATTTCATTATTTCCTTTTCTATATTTATACTTTCAAAAATTGTGGTTTGTATAACGTGCTTTTGGGTTCGTGCCGCGTGACGTCATAATCAGCTATCCCGTGCATCGTGTTTAGATAATTTCGTCCCAGAACATAAAAAACGTCCCGAGATGTGATGCTTCAAAACTGATTAATAACAAAATGCCTCCTCCAGCAGCATCTCTCGTATTTGTATTATTTATTCGCAATGACGCATTATACACAGCAAAGAAATAAAACTGTCAGAATAAACATTCGTACGTCGAAACGTTTTAAAGTGCCTTTTAAACTGAAATTATGCGTAATACTTTTTTCGACGGAAAAACGAAAAAGCGAGACTAAAAATGTTGTTCACGTTACACTCAACAAGATCAAACTGTTCTAACAGCAATTTTTCAGGCCAGGTGACAAAACTGGTCCCCGAAATATATTTTTACAAAAACGTGAGCGCATTGCTAAAAGTTGTAATGAATTTTCGATGGGAGAAGGTAAACGTCATGTAAATGTTTAGCATATTTTTTTGCATAGAGAGTGGTCTAAAATCACCTTGTTATTAAAAAACATAAATTTGGGATATGGAAACTGCAAAGGGCCTCTACAAAGTAACATTTTTGGGTTGGTAATGACTTAAGGGGAGAAGACTTTTAAATTTATTAATGTGAAAATTTGTACACATATTATGGTAACTTTTAGCTGTATTTTAAGATTTTTGTATTTGTAAAAATAATAATTTTGAAAGCTGCTATAGCTGATCTCCAGGAGTTCCTCTCAAAAAAGGCATCTTGCGGTGACAACGATATCTCTGGACTGGATCATCGAAAATGAAAAAACCAAACGGATTTCGTTAAAGTAATGTATAATCTTCTAATTAGTCGAAGGGATAAGCAAAATAAAATTTTTGGACAAAATGGCGGCTTCTCAAAAAAAATCGATTTTTGACCAAAATTTTGGCCTTAAATTATTTATATATAAAAAAATATTTATCGGTGAGAAAAAACCTTCGATTAATTAATACAAAATATACTTAAGAAGCTTGTGTTAAAATTTGAGACTGATCGGTTCAGCCGTTTCCAAGAAATCTCCGTCACCGACTTTAAAAACACAGTTTTGAGAAAAACGCGTTTCAAGTTTCAAAAGCACTTTACATAGCGTACAATCGCTCTGACACGTCTTTACAAATATGCGTGTAACTTCGAAAATAATCGCCGGATTGCCTTGAAATTTTCTGTGTGTGTACTGGAATATATGTACAATATGTACATTACGAAAATGAAATTTAAAAAAAATCGATTTTTTGAACTGTATGTAACCGCTTAAAGAAAATTATGCAATAAAAATATACGTGCACATTCTTGATTATGATTGGATTTGGCCGTTTTTGATAGAAAATTGCAACCCCTGCTCTGACAGACAGACATAAATATCGACCCTGAACTGCTGTTCAAAAAATACAAGACAATGACAGGCTTTATCTGACGTGAACAAAACGTCAGTTGAAAAGGATTCCAGTACAGTAATTCCGTTGTAAATCTGGGACGCAGTCGAAACAGTAACTAAGACTTAACAATCAACAAAACCGTCTAGCCCTAACCGCGTTGGGGTTCGCACGATCTAGATAATAATAAGACTCCACTGAAATTCGAGTAAATCTACTGGAAACCGGTGTCTAATGTGAGCTGATATGAATGTCTCTCACTTCAGTCGTTTTATTATCCTTATTCCAAACGTGCGATAGTAATTAATCTATCTTCGTCGCTTATTGTTCTAAGGACTTGATAAATATATCCCGTGTCTATTGTGGGGACGTACAAAACGCCATAGCTACACGAAAATTGCTATTGGTGTTACACCTTGATAGCGCATTGAAATTTCATGTGTTGTTGGTGAACGTCAAGCAATTTATATTAACTAGCTTAAAATGGGAATATCTGGAAATTGTCAGGGTATTAAATCAGTTTAATGTCTAAATTCAAAATATCAAACCAATATAGGATGTCGCGTCGAGAATATCTTCTCCTGCGTCTTCCTTATCCAGGGACGTACAGTCCATAGAGGCCGGGGAAGCACCGCTACTCTAAACTTTCTGGTTTCTAGTCCCTCAGGAGACCTCAGGGAAAATCTAGACTCGTCTGAAAATAAAATCTGCCCCCATTCTTGCAGGTTCCAATTGATGTGTCCTTGCGAAAAAGGAAGTATATTTACTCGATGTTGTCTGAGGAGCTCTGGTCCAGTTGCCGGTCTTCTGGCCCGTAAATTGGGTTCAGTAAGTCTTCTTCTTGCTGTTATTTCATTGACTTCAAATTGACGAACTCTTTCCAGTTCATTTATAATCTCTACTGCACTGGTATGTACTGCACTGGTATGTCGATCTCTCATGTCTGACATATAATACAAAGGATTCGATATAAAACTGTTTCATAGCTCTCAATAATCAACATAAAGTTCGGGATAATCAAAGATTTATGTCCGATTCCTTCAATATTACCCATTAGAAAAGGATAGCTTAACACCGTTATCGGTTTTGAATCGAGAAGTCCCCAATGAATGTAATCGTGGAACAAATCATTTCCGTCAGGTAAGGTGAAAGTTGTGAAACAGTATAACCTAACAAACCTTTTGAACTCTGTGTTTGTTTTATGTTTTCGTTAGTTTTGAAACAATATTTATTCTTTTGTATAAGTGTTTTCACCATTAGTGATAGCTTATTTAGTGGAAAATGGATTAAGGCTTTAAAAAAGCTGATTCGGGAAATTTGCCTAAGATTACTATTGACATGATATATGACTATTTACTTTCAAATGCAGAAAATTTTAGCTCTGAAATACGGAATGTGAAGTTAAAACGGTAAGTACAAAAAAGCTATGCTTCTCACATGGCTCTCCATAATTATCTATATTTCCTAGGAATACTTTTTTCGAAATAAGCAAATTTAATTAAGGCAGAGAAGTTTTTATATTAGATTGATTTTGTATCTTTGGTTGTGTTGGGTTGGGTGGGAATGCCAGCTCGAGCGACAGTCTAACAAATCAAAATGCAGGGAAATGATGATATCATTCGCCTAGGTGACAAAACTCGTCAAAGTTTAACTCGATTTTTAGGGCATTTCTCGTTTCTCAAAAGATTGAAAAAAATATTTTTGCACTTCATTTTGATCGTTAATTCTAAGAAGCCAATAAAAAAAATGTGCAATTACAGCATGCCAAAAAACGGAATAAAAGAAAAGAGACTCTTCGATAAGAAAAAGGCAAAATTTTGTGCACCAGTGTATAATGAACTTGTACTTCAGTAAATCCGTCTAATTCTAATCTAGCTTAACGAACCCGCATAGTACTAAATAAAATGATGTTAACGACAATGTGTTGTAATAAAATTTATGGCGCTTTAAAGTTGAAGCGACACGAGATAACGGCAACAGCTGATGTGCTTGTCACATTCACAATCATTATTATGCCGCTTATATCACTGCGAATTCCGTTTTGGGATAACAACATAGACATAGTATGTACGTCCTTAATGTCGATAAATGTTTTTCTAATATTTCTGTAGGATATAAACAGAATTTGACTACCAATACTTAGACCGGAAGTTAGTAAAAATAATTTTATTATTGAATAAATGGTAGTTATATATATTTTTTGTCCTACGGTATATAGTCATGTTCCTGTATTACCTGAAGACTTGTCATGCTGACATAAAAGCAAGAAACGATTATCCAGAGAAATCTTGTCATTTTGACTAACGTCAAACCTCCACCTCCTCCTTTGACTCTTAAAATATTTGTTTCTATCCAAAAGTCCCAATTGACTTTCTATCCAAAAACCCATTTGACTCATCAATGACCGAGTCTTCACAAGAAAGCTATTCATACCTAGGGTCTTCAGATTATGGAACAAATTGCCTGTAGATGTTTTTCCTCCACCTACCTCCAATCTTGTAAATCCCGTATTAATAAATTAGATTTCCCACCTCTTCAGACGCCCACGGTATGTTAGTACTTAGGGTTACAGTGTACGCGGACTAGCAAAATAAAAAAAAAGAAATGGCAAAAAAAATTAAATAACACTACGTTTCTAATGAGATATTAACAAGGACAGGACAAAATATGTCAAAGCCTACTTGGACACATTTTTAGTAAGCAGTATTTTCTTGTAGGATTCGAGAACACAGTTGTCACTGATGATACTTGAAAGCTCTTAAAAACGCTTTTTCGTGGAAAAATCAACTTAACGATTGCGCTTTATCGTTTACCAAGAAGGTTTCTGCTTTCGTCAGGCTTTTTTGTCCTTAATTATTTTCCCTGGCAAAGCTAAAAAAACTGCAATGATGATAGGTTTAACCCGAATTGCCGTGAAATAACCGAAGTAAATTAAATTCTACGAAACAAATTCTACACAAAAAAGCTAATCATGTACGTATTTTGGATTTTGAGAGGCTATATAAGAGTATTACCTTAGGTATTACTAAAATACCAAACGATGAATGTAATTCTTAGGAGCTAAATGAGACTTTATTGAATATTTTGCTATATCAAGAAATTGAAACACGCGCTTTTAAATGTAAAAAGACCTGTCTTTGATATTGAAGGTTCTCTTTTACTTTATTTTTCAATTCTCGTGCTCAAGCATCTCAATTCTAATACCCTCGACATTCCCTTTCATTGCGCATCACGCTCAAATCGTATTAAATCTACATACGATAAGAAGTAGGCCCTTAACAAGTCGAATTTTTCCTCATCGTAAAGGGAACAAGGCCCTATATAATTATAAAAACGGTTGTATTAAAAACTTTGCTTTAGGTAGAGAAATAGTATGAACCAGTTTGATAGGGGAAGGGAAAACATCTGCAAGCAATTTGTTCCATAATCAGGAGACCCTGGGTATGAATGAGGGAGAGAAGTGGGATGCATACGTAACGCGCCTCTTGTTGTTCTTTTATGAACAGTCAAGCGAAATCGGTGGAAGTACATACACATTTCCCTTAAAAAATACTAATTTTTACTACTTCAAGATTTAACCATCTCGTCACAATCAGCCATAAAAGAAAACAAGGCCCTGTATAGGTTCGAGTTCCACTTTGTATGCTTGGAGTGACGCCATTGCCGCGGCACTCTCGATTCGAATATTCCGACTTTGAAAGTCATATGAACCCATAAATTCCGGATAATTCTCCCCCTGCATAATAGAGAGGCGTGCAAGTGACACCCTGATCGTTAGACCCTGTTCGATGGACCTTTTGTGGGGTACGTAGCGAGTCGTTGCGATCGGCAACAGTGAAATACTGACCTAGAAAGACTTTTGGTTTTAATAAAACGAAAAAGGGAAACATACATAAATTATTTTGTCAAGTGGACAGTGGACATTTGGAGCCTATTATTTTTTAAACATAACTGCCGTTACTTCATTAAGAAAATTAAAATTCTTCTACTTGTGTACTAGCATTGGAAGGCTATAAATTTTTACAAAAAATATCAGTAAAATAGATAAAAATATTTTTCCATAAATCGCCTTTACTTATAGAAAAAGAAGTTTTACTTTATCTTATAGCTCTTTTTCTTACCACTAAAGGATTGGTTCGTCTTTTCTCAAACTTTACAATTTTAACCAACGTCTTTTAGTACTAATTCTAAACATCTCTCAGTTTAAGACAAAACTTTAAACTTTTAAAGTTTCAAACTAAAACATTCCAATTACTGGAAAACTTTCGTATTTCACGTGTCGTCTTTGAAACCTAATTTTGATTTAGACAAAGAGCAATACAGTTAAACAGACACTACTTGAAGGAAATTAAACGAACAGTCATGTAGTTAAAATAAATATCGATATAAAATAAACAAAAACTTAAATACCTTTGAGAGGATAAACATCTGCATCTGCATAGCATTCTATTAAATATTTTTTGGTTTCTGGAATAAATATTGTTTACTTTTTTTTATATCCAACGTAGGCTTCAAGCCAGAGTATTAACGTACCGTGGGGGGCTGAAGAGAAGGGAAAAGTAGTTTATTGACAAGTGATTTTATGGATTGGAGGTTGGGACGGGAAGGGAAAACATCTGCAGGCAATTTGGTCCATAATCTGGAGACCCTAAGTATGAATGAGCGAGAGAAGTGGTATGTTCTAGGCTTTTGTAGCTGGACAGTAAAGGGATGCATACGTAACGCGCCTCTTGTTGTTCTGTTAGGAGCAGTCAAAGGGAGAATAATACCGGCCAGTTCTTGAGAGCAAAATCCATGGAAGTACTGGTAGAAAAGGGATAAATAGCCGAAAGGTGCGGTGCTGAGCGATAGAAGGGAGTTTTATTGTGAAGGCCATTGATGAGTCGAATGTATCTCTTTTGGATTGAATGAATTTTGATCTTATTAAATCTTAGTCATATGGTTGAGCCTGTAGTATTTAGGTTTGCAGATACTAACTTGCATCATTTTAGTAGTTTATCAATCTGAAAATATGTCACATAATTTAAAGCCTGGTAGCAGCCATTTTCAAGAAGTATAGGTGTTTCGAAAAGCTTCCATAGAGCTGTAAACTGTTACAATAAATCACCACGTTCACCGAGAAAGCGCAAAACAATAAGCAACTAGTTCAGAAGTCTGAAAAACTCGAAATGTGCAGTTGTAAAACGCTTTGTTCGTTTTTATTAAAAGCGAACACCGCCTAATTATCACCACAACGAACAAAAGCCTCTCATTATGCCTTAACAATGACTGAATCCCTGCTTTACGTACTTTGGTTGAGTCGAGCCGCCAAGGAATCCTTGTGTTTTAAACCATTTAAACGTATAGGCAATTTTTAGAGGTCAGCTTTAATTGGAGTTTCTTGCAATTTGACTTCGGCTTGATTATATGGTGAAATAACCGCTATACATGAGTCCGTAAAATCACACTTCGGACATTTTTCGCACATCTGAAAATTATTATGTTTGACCACCTCTTTAACTTTTCTGGAAATTCCTTTTCGGGTAACTTGGGCACGAGAAACACAGGAAAATTCTCAAATTAAATTCTCATTTTCAATTCTCAAAATTGCAAATTAAATACCCTCAAGACAAAGAAATAATTGGCGAACGTAAAAAACAACTTCAGGTAAAATTTGAAAGCGAAATGGGCTTAAATATAGATATTTCGAGGCCTGGAGCTGGAAATACTAATGAAGGTAATACGACAACAATTTTTTTTTATGATGCTACCAAGAGTTTTTTCCTTACTGGTATTGACAAGTCTTTAATTGAACATTTTTGTGCTTTGTCGTCGGGATTTCAGATAGATGTAGAAAATTTTTCTTACCATTTAGAAAGTACCATAGCATTATATATATATATATATATATATATATATATATATATATATATATATATATATATATATATATATATATACAGTGACCGGCAAAAAGTTCGCAACATATGGGAAAAATTTTTATTAGGAGAGTATCGGAAAAACTTTCCCAGGGGATCGGTTCTGCATGTCCGATAACCTAAAAATCGATTTTGACATACGTCACGTGACCACTGGTATAGCGTCAAATTAAAAAAAAAATTGTTAATTTACAAAAAGTGAGGTTAGTTGACGAGATATCAAAAAAAGTTATTTGAAAAAATTGCTTAGAATTAAATTCTAGGTCCTTGTGCAAAATTTTAAGATTTTATTTAAAAAAATTGGAAAACTCAATTTTTTTTAAATATTTTTTTATCGATTTACAAATTTCCGGTTTTTTTCCTTTAGATAGCTTGGCTAATGTAAAGCCCATGTATTTGGATGAAAATAAACGAATGTAGTAGTTTTTTCTACAATTGACAGGACAAAATTAAAAAAAACAGGGTTTCGCCGGACGCTAGCTGTTGCAATGATTTGTATCTAGCAGCAGTGTCAAAATTTTAGAGACATTTCAATGAGATTACATTGAGAAAACCTTAATCGTCTTAAATATATCTGAAGTTCGACTTTTTGTAAAGTTAAGGGGATTAAAATAGATAATAAACAAAAAATTACCTGTTTATTTAATCGAAATTTTATAAACGAAAACCAATGTAAGAAAAACTTAAAAGTAGTCAAATTCTGTACTAACAACACAAAAAATCATTGTTTTTCCTTGGGTGCACAAAATTTAAAACTCAGTATGACCACCATTTCTCTCCATACATACTGTTGTTCTCGAGCGCAACTCTCGATTAACATTTCGGAGCATTTTACGATTTATTTGCAATACACAATTTATAATGACATTCTCTAAATTTTGTATATTCCTAAAGGGTCGATGTTTGTACACAGGGTTCTTTAGGTATCCCCACATAAAAAAATCTAACGGAGTCAGATCTCCAATTCTACAATTGACAGGACAAAATCGAAAAAATAGGTGTTCGCCGGACGCTCGCTGTTGCAATGGTTTGAATCTAATGAAATGACTGTATCAAGATTTTATTAAGATTTTTCGCACATAAATTTAACAACCAGGTCTATTTAGTTGTACTTAAAACTGCCAAAGCAGGCTCTGAAATTAAAACAACCAAATAAACTGGTAGGTTAAAAACAACAGAAAAATGTCAAACAAATTATAATTTGTTTGATTTCAACCTATGTCATTGGTTTATGTCTCGCATCTTACTAAGTTTGATATTTTACATAAGTTTATTAATATTTTATTCCTTAAAATGGCACCCACACTACTACTTCAGGAAAAGATAGAAATTATTTTAATTTCTGGAAATAATTACAAAAGCCATAGAGAAACAGCAGCAATTTTTAATGAGAGGCACCCCGATAAATCCCTCCATTATTCCACAGTATCTCGTCTAGTCAATAAATTTAAAGAAACGGGATCGGTAGAAAATCAGTATAAAGTTTCCCATGAAAAACCGGTAACAGGTGACGAAGGTTCTCTGGATGTGTGTTTGTCGATCACAGAAACACCCCAATTAGCAGTTAGTCAAATATCGGAGATCACTAACATTCACGAAAGATCTGTGCGGAGGATATTAAAAAGAAACAAATTTCATCCGTACAAACCTAAATTTGTACAAGTATTAAAAGACAGGGATTATGACGCCCGCTTCGATTTTTGTGCCTGGTTCCAGGGTATGATTGAGGAAGATTTTAATTTCCCAAAGAACGTTCTTTTCTCGGATGAAGCTACATTTACCTCTAACGGAACCGTCAGTTCACAAAACTGTAGATGGTGGGCCACCGAAAACCCAGACTTTGTAATTCAGAGTAAAGACCAATATAGTTTTAAGGTTAATGTGTGGTGCGGAATTTTCAACCTCAGAATAGTGGGACCTTTTTTCTTTAGAGACAATTTAAATTCAGAACGATATTTAGAATTTCTACAAACTGAGATATCTGACTTTTTAGACAATTTGTCATAAGCCGAAAGAAGAAATTTATACTTTCAACAAGACGGAGCTAGCATTCATTCCACAAATGAGGTGAAGAGATGGCTGGATCAAGAATTTGGAAACCAGTGGATAGGACGGTTTTCTGAAAATCCGTGGCCTGCGAGATCACCAGATCTGACTCCGTTAGATTTCTTTATGTGGGGATACCTAAAGAACTCTGTGTACAAACATCGACCCTTTAGGAATATACAAAATTTAGAGAATGTCATTAGAAATTGTGTATTGCAAATAAATCGTAAAATGCTCCGAAATGTTAATCGAGAGTTGCGCTCGAGAACAATAGTATGTATGGAGAAATGGTGGTCATACTGAGTTTTAAATTTTGTGCACCCAAGGAAAAACAATGATTTTTTATGTTGTTAGTACAGAATTTGACTACTTTTAAGTTTTTCTTACATTGGTTTTCGTTTATGAAATTTCGATTAAATAAACAGGTAATTTTTTGTTTATTATCTATTTTACTCCCCTTAACTTTACAAAAAGTCGAACTTCAGATATATTTAAGACGATTAAGGTTTTCTCAATGTAATCTCATTGAAATGTCTCTAAAATTTTGACACTGCTGCTAGATACAAATCATTGCAACAGCTAGCGTCCGGCGAAACCCTGTTTTTTTTAATTTTGTCCTGTCAATTGTAGAAAAAACTACTACATTCGTTTATTTCCATCCAGATACATGGGCTTTACATTAGCCAAGCTACCTAAACGAAAAAAACTGGAAATTTGTAAATCGATAAAAAAATATTTAAAAAAAATTGAGTTTTCCAATTTTTTTAAATAAAATCTTAAAATTTTGCACAAGGACCTAGAATTTAATTCTAAGCAATTTTTTCAAATAACTTTTTTGATATCTCGTCAACTAACCTCATTTTTTGTAAATTAACAATTTTTTTTTAATTTGACGCTATACCAGTGGTCACGTGACGTATGTCAAAATCGATTTTTAGGTTATCGGACATGCAGAACCGATCCCCCGGAAAAGTTTTTCCAATACTCACCTAATAAAAATTTTTCCCATATGTTGCGAACTTTTTGCCGGTCACTGTATATATATATATATATATATATATATATATATATATATATATATATATATATATATATATATATATATATATATATATATATATATATACCTATATAAAGTATATATATACATATATATATATATATATATATATATATATATATATATATATATATATATATATATATATATATATATATATATATATATAACAAAAAAAACATATTTTAGCCAGAAGAATATTTAACACAAACCTATGTACTTAGATCGACTAAAATTATTAGCAGTGTTCTACCTACGAGAATTTTTCGATAATACTGTTTTATACCGCACAAATAACAAATAATTATGAAAACTAAATAAACAACATGACACATCGTCCACGTTCGCCAAGGAACTCCTTTAAAACAATTCTCGACCTCAGACTGGTGTCTAACGCATGTGCTTAACTCCTGGGGAATAGATATTCGCGCAAATCTTCACTAGATCCCTGCAGTACCGAAAGCAAAGGATAACACAGATTTCGCTTGTCTGTAGGTAAAAGCATAACACTGTAACTTATATCATCCTCCCCGCTAATATTTTCCAATTTTTGCCACTTAGCATACCAGGTTAAATATTATACCGCTGCACTTTTATTACACGTGAGTTCTAATTTAACGTGTTCCCGAAAAAGGCTTTCGTTTAAGAGAGTTTTATGTCCGATACGTTTTATGTCGGGAAACGGGTGCTTAGTATGTAGCAAATATGGAAGAAAATAACGATTTTTGTTGAAACCCACCTAACACAGTAGAATGAAGGGTCATTAATAAAATATTATATAAATGTATATAATGTATATAATATATATATGTCGCAGGCCTTTCTTAAGTCAAAAACATCATATGCATTCCTTTCAACATTCGATGGCCTGTTTCAATTCACAATTTGCATCTGTTCTACTCCTACCTAGCATGAATCAAAAATGCTCTATTGACGTTTCTTCCCTAAGTCTTCGCTCATTTCCCAAATCTTCACCTTGTATGGTATCAGCTTGATTCTTGTATATTCCTTACAATCTTAAATTGTGCCCTTTGTCTTATAAATAAGCACAATAATGCTGTCTCCTCACTGGCACTGGCTTGGTATTGGTTTCTGTGTCAAATTGTTAATAAAATTTACTCTTCTAATTGGCTTCAACCTGTTTGGTAATGGTCTTATTACTGTACCCTGTGAACTAATCAGAGCCACTAGTTATCAAAAAAACGTAAGTCCCTTCGCACTGTCAAGCATTTCTGGAAACTAAGAACTTTTGGATCGTTCTCGTATATATATTCAAGCAGCTTCTCACAAACAGGAAATTTGAGGCTCAAGTTATATGGGAAAATGTACCCCGAAACACATTGCTTTGGAAACACTGCTAAAATGTTCGTGTCTCCTCATTCATGTTGGGAAATTGCCACTAAAACGTCTTTATGGTATTTTGAAAATGATGTTTTGCTCGGTGATGTCATATTTTATGAAATGTTTCGGAGAACGAAAGTTAATGTAGTATATCAGTGTGTAAGAAAGTATGCCCAAAGGAAAAAACATGAAAATAAGTTTTGAAGGGCTAGTGTTGTTATAAATATAAGATGTCCCGATAGGATGAATTCTTTACATTAGCTTAAGCACAAAAATAATAGCGTATCAATAAAAGTGTCGGGTTTTTATCCCTACACTTCTTTTAAACCTCTTATTTGTCGCCGTGGAAAAATCTTTTTGTTGATAAGGTAAATACGTCAGAACCACTAACTTGTTTCCATTGTCAGCAGGCATTGTGTTCCATTTTAATTTCAAAGATATATGTCTCCGTGCGAGGATTACTAAAAAAACGCATAGAGGAAATATTTCTTTGAGAATTTTTTTTCAGGAATACAAAAGGCGCTTTTATCGTGTTGTTTAAACGACAGACTATTTTTTATGGGGAGTTTAAAAAGCCTTATAAAAGCTTCATGATGGTCTGTGTTAGGCATCTTACTTATTTAATATTAAGTCTGTTAGTACTGAATAAATAAAATAAAGACTGAATACTAGTTTTAAATCAATAGTACTTACTTTAAGAAAATATTAGCTTTGTACATACTCAAATACATAGAAAGTTTTAGTATGGGCAAATATATTTGCTATTAGTAAAGATAGAGACACCAAATTTTAGGTGTATCTCAATGGTTAATAAATCTTCTTCTCAATGTAATTTAACTTTTTCAACTCCCTTGAGGGGTGACGATAGGGAGTTGCGGTCCAAAATTTTATCCCAGTGGCGTGCCGTACCTCATTTTAAAAGCCTTTAAAAAGGAAACATTCCACCGCAAACCCGAGGTCCGTATCTTAATTCGTTTTTAAATGGCAAACCTTTAAAAATTAAAAATCGTGAAAAAAATTCGTATTACTTTCAAACGTCGTATTACTTTAAAAGTTGTTTAAAATGACCGTCATGGAACTTACTTCTCACTTTTCCAAAATGGCAGGTGTTACTTCTTGGCAGAGTCCCAAAATCGACTTTATTACTGCCAAGAAGTTCATGGTGTTCTTTTTGAACATCTTTTAAAGTAATAAGGGAAATAAAGATACTTAATTCTTTTTCACAACTTTTAATATTTATGGGCTAGCCATGTCAAAAGGAATTACTATACGGACCTCGGGTTTGCAGTAAAATCTTTATTTCTTGAAGACCTTAATGAGGTACAACACGGCATAGGGTTGCATTTAAAATTATTGACCTCTACTCTGTGGCGTCACTCCCCAAGGGGGTTGAAAAAGTTAAATTACAAAACAAAGTAGATTTATTCACCAATAAGTACACATAAAATTTGGTGTCTTTATCATAGCAAAGATATTTGCCGATACTAAGACTTTTTGGACACTCTGTATATTTAAATATACTGTTATATTCTCAAACGTTTCCTAAATGTAATAAACGGATATTGCGTCAATATCCTTCAAGAGTTAAAGTTATTTACTTTATAAACATAAAATTCCAAGCTTGCCAATTTCAAGTTTTCAAGTAACGGTAATTGGGATAGCGCCAGAAAATATTGTATGTACAAAATTTAAATAAATTATCTTTTAAAACATGTCAAACAAGTAAGCAAAACCAAAACTTAATTGTAATTTTATCACTCTGTGTCTCGGAAACGAAGTACACTTCATACGTGGTGTAAATTTCTTCACGACCACTTGTGATATGCTTCACCGTTTCTTAAATATTACACAATTGTTCATCTGATGATAATCACTTTCTTAAAAAAACCCCTGCTGCTTGTCTACTATTGTGCAGTAGTTTTTAAAACTCAAAATATGCCTAACGGTTTTACCTTTCAAGGGCTAATAAGCAAAACATATACATACCCCTATCTCAAGCCCATGGATGATCAGTGGCAGCTAGTGAAATTTTAAAAGTGTATATCTCTGTTGGTACTTACGCGACCCAAGTCAATTTTATTGGTTTTGATAGTGAGCCTACTAGGGATGTTGTGGTAAAGAAAAAATATTTTATGATTTGCGAAAACAAGTGGAATTTTTGCGGACTTGCGGACATTTAGGAAAAAATGTGTTAGTAGAAAGTTATAGTCACTTGAACTTTTTTCAAATTATATTTTAGGTTTAAAAAAATTCAAATGACTATAACGTTCTATTCAAATATATTTTCTTTTAAAATTTAAAAGCTGTCCACAGAATGATTTAATGATGAATTTAATAATGAAATGATTTAAAATGTGTCTTAAGAAATAATAAATAAAATACCCTAAACGTGTTCATTTTTCCCAGGGCGGGCTTCGCATAAATTCAACTTTGTTTTTGCAAATTACAAAATATTTTCTTTCTTTACCAAAACATTCCTAGTAGGCTCACTATTAAAAAAACTGAACTTGGCATGGGTCCCGTGGGTAGCGACAAAGACCTTAAAAATTTCAGCATCCGCCACTGCGATTGCCCAAATTTAATGCTTTAGTGGTGCTTATGATAAATCGTGGTGTTTCTAATCGAGTGGTTGATTTTGTTGACTAACTTTTACACAGGGGTTCAATAAAAAGGCTTAAGATTTTAAGATTTAGCACTGGTTTAAATTAAAGATGGATTTGAATTAAGTTTTTTTTGTTCAGTATTCTTGAGAGAGACTAGAAAAAAAATCAGTTTTATTTGGATTGAATATTTATTTGGATGCATAGTGCCTGTTAAGCAGGTACAGTTACTTTTTAATATAATGTACTTTATCTCAACATATTAGTATTACTTCCAAAGTTAACACTAACTCTACCAGCTGCATTAATGTGTCGGTAACCGACATAATTATGATTATACAGAAAGTTCGACCTGCGAGCTGGCGCGCTCTTGTAGACCAAAACTTTGGCTAGTTTGAATTCATTTGCCCGCAGAGTTATTTAGTCATGAATATTTGAGGTTGTTTGTTATCTCGAAGTTATTTTGTACGGTCCTTCAAATTTAATTATATAAAGCAATGTTTCCATAGGAAATTTTCAGCATTTATCTAAATACACTGCATTTTTTACAGGAGACCATAGAGATTTACATGTTCAGTTTCTTACTATTTTATTTATATACATATTTTTAATTTAACATCATTTACGAAATTTGTTTCTTTCCTTTTAGATCTGTGGAAGATCTTTTTGGAGTTAGCAAATCAACTTGTTGGAAAACACTGGAAATAACAGGACACTTACTTTTGACAACTTCTTCAGTCAAAGGAGTGTAGAAATACTCTTGAGCTAAAAAATAATATAAATGGTATATTAGCCCTACCAAAGTGGTAAAAGGGGCGAGCAGCCCTTGTCATCAACATGTTTGTGATTTACAAAAATAATTTGAAAAGAAGAAATTTTGTCAATTCACACCGTTTTTATAAAATCAATTACTGTAGAATATACGATAACTTTTATAATTGCCCCTATTTTATCTGTTGTCCCAAATGGGACACCTAAAGTACTATTTAGGCCAAGTATTTTCCAACATACTTGTAATGTTGCCCACCAAAATATTTTTGTTGTTATTAATCAGGTTCCCTTGTCCGTCGGTCACAGGAGCATGAGTTGCTTTCACAATTTTTTCGACGGTATCCATTTTATATACGCAAAAAGAAAAAACACATTCCAATTTAACAGACATAAACAAAAAATGAATTTAACCATAAAATTTGCAAACGCAGATACGCATGTCCGCTTCTAAAGCACCTCTCAGCGAGACGGGACTTTTGGAGTAAACATTTTTCACTTGGTTTTCGATACCCGACTGCCAGCGGATTCACTCTTATTGCTCCTAATTTAATACTCGAACGGACGGAGTGCTCTTAGGTACGTCCGGAGTGAAAAGAGCGCTAATCTCAAACGCACCTATTATAACGGGTTAGGAGGGGTGATTATGTCTGTCGGTACGATTCCGATTATATTAGCTTTGTTCGCGGAGACGATCCGTGACCAGTCCGTAACCTGTACAAGTTAAATAATCCCAAACATTTATGCGCATGTGCGATTCGAAACCGATCAGGAATTGACAAATCTCCGCGAACGTTTTTGGTGAACGTGCTTGTCCGGAACACCTGCGAATCACTTAACCTTAACATATTTTATTATTTTGAATTAAATTTTTAGACTGAACAACCTAATTTAACATTATATAATGATTAAAATTGCCATAAAGACATATTTGTTCTGTTATGAGTAATTTTAAATACAAGAATAATTGAATCTACTAGAGCATATTATTATATACAAATTTATATCTACCTTTATACAACTAACAGCATATGAAATTTAACTGTTCGTTATCGCAAAATACAGCCCGCCCAAAATTAAAGGACAATTTTCAAACAAATTTCACATTGCACTTGCGCGGACAATTAATTCATGCCAAAATCCTCGGATCGTTTTGACTGGTTACGGATGTGTCCTGAACTTGTTCTCGCATCACCGCAAACGCCAAATTTATTGTCAAAATCAGTGATTTTCTGCTCCGCGAACGCAAATAATCGCACAGCGCACGCGCACTTGTCACGGACTAGTTCCGGATCGTCTCCACGAACAAAGCTATTATTCACAAAACTTTTAATACAACGCGCAGCGTAACAGAATGAATCTAAACGTTGAAATACTTGGGAAAGAAAGTATTAATCGTCAGATTCCACAACTTGTTAAAGTGGCGTACATCTTTTTAAAAGTTTATAATTTCCATCTTGCGAAACGCCCTTAAAATCATAATTAGGTGATTATTAAGTTACAAACTTGGAAGGAAGTTCACACATACTGAGTTCACACATACTGAATAGTTGAAAATTTACAGGTTACCACAGCGAATCCGGGTACTGACTACGTGTATTAATGCTAGATACAGCGGCACGCAAGTTAGTTTATGGAACTTTCGAATGAAACTTAATTGATTTCTGGGCCCTTACCCTTCATCGGGCTTACGCTCACGGTGTATAAGAGCACACTATATATACAAAATGTTATGAAATTCGCAGTGGTTTCGGCAATAGGTCATAAGTCAACATATTTTTTGTTAGGGATCTGACAGGTAGACCGGGCCGGCGCTAGCATTAATCAGTGAGGCGACCGCTTCAGGTGCCATGCTAGGAGGGCACCAAAAATTAGAAACTAAATGCCATAATGCCAAAAATAAAAAATGGCATCAGGGAATAAAATAACAAAATAAAAAATAACAGTAAGTAATTTATTTTTAAGATATTTCATTTAAAAAATCATAGTTTTATTCAATAAAAATATAATTTTTATTTTCTTGGGAAGATAATTAAAGCAAAATGTTCATTTATTACTTATTAAATTTGTAAACTTGGCTAGGCAAAAGTTCTAACCAAACAGTTGTTTAGTTAGACATGCAAAACAATAGACAGGGAAGATAAGTCCATTGTTTATTAGACGAATCAATATTTTAAGAGGTACATAAGTAGCAATGCAGATAATATCTTATATAATTACATAAGTTTACATTAAACGTCGTTTCAAAATCAGCAAATCGTTTCGTAGTTATTTCACAGAATCATATCAATAACCTTAATCTGCTAAAGGATCCCACAGACCAACGCGAATTCGCTGTCGCCAAGGCTGCGATTTTTTTAAAATTGACGCTGACAACTTGGTACTGACATTAATTTAATGCAAGAAACGAATGCCTGACTAATAATTAACACTAACGAAAGTTCCAATAACGAATTAAATACAATACACGCTAAAGATTCCACGGTATTTTGTCCCTACCTCCACTATTAAAAACTGAAAATCAATGTTTCTGTTAATTTTAAAGTAAAATTTCTGTAAAATCCACGTCCTCTAGAAAGGAACACACTTATATAACACCAACAAAATAGTGGGTATAGCCATTATGAAAAAACGTCCCAGTAACTAATTAAATAAAATGCTTAAAAAAATCAGCGGTATTTTTTACTATGAGCACTATTAAAAAATTAATAACTAAAAATTTATATATTTGTTAAAAGGCACAACTCTCTTAGGGTATGCCAAGATGTTATTTGACATTCATGACAAAGTATAGGCAAAATAATACTTATTAATTCTTGTTGCATATGAGACAAGGGGTTATTCGTGTCGAGATAATAGTAAATAGAAATTGCATTGATTTGGAGCATGCCTGAGTAAAAAGTGTTAATACGAAAATAAACGAAAGCACATCACTGGTATAAAAATATAACAAATTATAGTTTAAAAAACTAACAAACTGCGCCTCGCTTTACTGCGCACACATGCATACCCCGATTTTCTGTTAGCTTGTACAGACAAAACATTTGGTCTTTAAATAGGTAAATAAATTTAAAATCCCACATATATAGCGGTCTAGGCATAATAAACAAAATGTAACGTAGTTACCTACCTACATTACATAAAAAAGCTAACTCTAGAACATTTGCAGTGGCAGTTTACCGTTAAATAACGATTTTGTCTTTTTAGCTTCATGTAGATTAAGATTTTTGAGCCGCTCTGTATGTACTAGATTAAATTTTTGAATGGCAATGCTATTTTCTCAAGATGCATAACTTTTTATATAGGAGGCACTTTTTTCGTAAAATCAATAATAATAAGTGAGTTGTAAGATTCCCTCACAATGTTAGGAAGTTACAGAGTCAAGCTAATAAGAGCTAGTTAAAAATATGTCGATCTGGAGAATACACTTAATATTTATTACGGACGGGTTTACTATTGTACATAATTATAAAGTTCTATACAATATAATTTTGAGGTAACTCGATGACCACAAATATTCCTAGCTAAATTAATCTGAACAAATGAATTCAAACTAGCCAAAGTTTTCGTCCACGACGGAGAAGCAGCTTACCAGAGTCATGTCAAACTTTACATTTAATCACAATTACGGTGGTTTTCGTCGCAATTATACAACATGTAAAGTTAGAGTTACCGAATTAGTGTTGGGGATGGTCCGAGCAATTAGGGTTGTAAAAGTGGAAGATGTATTTAGCGTTCCACTTTTCCCGTTTGGACGTGGTAAAATTGCAAATGAAAATTTTGTATTCAGTGAAGGATTGTACAAAGGTAAATCATTACTGCTACGTCTAGTCATTTATACACACACAACCCCTAATGTAGTACCAAAGAGACATGTTATTAAATCAGTGGTACAGTATGTTAAAAAAATCCAAACCATATGTATTATTTTTAAAGCATGTTAAGCTTATGAGCTTTCAAGTATAAACCAGAGTTATTGTAATTATTAACTTCATTTAATATAGTACCCAGAACTGAAACTGAAGTTACTAAATGAAGAAAAGGCATAAAATGTGTAATATTGCGAAATTGCGCAGGCTAAATTTTAATTACAACTTTGAAAAGTTTTCGCATTCGTTTAATGAAAACTGATTTAGCTTACGAGGTGCAGAGCAAAATGTTTTTGATAAAACTTCTCATTTAGATAAACCAAAGCAAGTTGAAAACTTCGACTTGGACGGTTTTCGGAAGAGTTTATTTCAGATTTTAGGCGACATTTATATTCAGGTTTATTTGTAATATGTAAATATTTGGTATCTACGTCGCATTATAAACGAGAGATATGAATTTCAGGTAAATTTTAGGATCATTTCTATTGATGTCATATAAAAGTTCTGTCTTTAATATTAAACTTATCTGGTACATACAAAGCGGCTTTCTCTTTTAACTTCTATTTTGTAAGAGGTGGGTTTGTCACATCCTTAATTTCTAATTAGTTTTAATAAAAAATACACAATTGTTCCTAAAGTGCAAGGGTAACGGCCCATCATATTTCAAGCAATTGTGTACACCGACCAATCGGCCTACCATACCCTACAAGATTATATCTCTTGATTCATTCTGCTACTCAAATAGGCGAAAATGTTTGTGTTTTATATTTGTAAACTGAAAAACAAAGGGTATTATATATTTCTTGTTGCCACCTACTATTAAATTGCTGTATTGTGATATTTTTTATTTTTTTCAGTAAAATTAAGGACATGGAGAATGGAATTAAACCTTAATTTAATTTTTCGACAAATATTGCAGACCTAAAATTAAACAAATGTGTCTCGGCCAAATGGATAAAAGTTTAATACAATTGAATTAGATAAAAAAATAATAGTTTACAAGCCATGCATTTCAAAATGTTAAACACTTTTCAAGCGAAAGGTCATGTAAAGTTTTAAATCGATATTTTAATATCCGTTTGCTACTGAATCGGGATATTTATGACAGCCATTAATAAAACAGAATTCCACGCTGGGATTGTATTGAATTTATTTTTGGTCTAAATTGTATACAAAGTATATATTTTTGTACGAATTAGAGTATTTATAACATTTTTTTCTGGAATAGTCCACATAGACTTCAAGCCCTTAGCTCCTGTAGTGTTTTTAATTTTGTGTCTGCTGCCCTTATAATTTTATAGTCATTATTATGAATATACACGCAAAAAAACACAAATATATAGTACGTCTAGAAAGTAGCCGGAAAAAGTTTCCGCGTATTTTTTAACAGCAAGGGTAGTCTTTATTTGGAGCAAAATAATGTATACTTAAACACCACTGCTTTTCAATAAAAAGCTAGGCTTAAAGCACGACAAGCCACAATGCTTTTAACTATTTATTATAGTGGATGGTTAAAAGGATTTAATTCTATCAAAATGTCGGTTATAGGGGCATCGAGAGGCATTACAATATCTAGGAGATATAAGCATTTACTTATCATTAACGACTGAGACAAATTTATTCAACCCTTTAGAAACCCTTAAGTAATACCCTTAGTATTATTCAAATAAAAATAAGCAGCTTTAAAATACTGACAGTAAAATTTAGTTTAATTTTCTGTAAGTACGTATATTTTTTTAAAGCTGTAAAGTAAAAACACTTTTTCAATTTCTCTTTGTTTATTAGTTTTGAATACAAAGTCAGTATTTGTTCCTACCTGAAATATTTAAACAATGATTTTGTTCCAAATATGCCCAAATAGTAAAAGACATATGGCCAAAGAAATGCGTCTTCGTCATCCAGAAACCTAGAATCACGTCCGTCTCCCGTTCAGACAAACCGTTTGCCAGCCTGATGAATTATTCAAGCTAAAAAGGACCGACAAAGTGGACTTGAGGAAAAGTCCCGAGGGAAAGCGGTATTGGTTATTGGCAGTTTATTTTTATTCCATTACTGGAAAGGTATATAAAAATGCCTTTTCTTTAAATTTTCTTGCCTCTGCATTTTTTATTTGAGAAGTTCTGGTGAAAATAAAGTGTTAAGTTCTTAAAAATTAGGTGGAAATCAAGGGACTGGAAATTTTGGTTTTTAATAAGAATTAATTCTGTTACGAACCTTTATACATAATTCAAAACTTGCAAAACGTAAACCTATTGGTTGTGACGTCAAATGGCATGTAAATAAAAGTGCTGCTATGGCTGGTGTACTGTAAATTCGAGTGTTAATTTAATCTTCTGATTGTTTCTCGAAGATTTGGAGTCTTCGGGGATAAGAAACAATACATTCGACTCGAATGACTCTTTAGCAAGACACAAAACACAACAAAGTGTTTTTGAAAATTCTCATTTTCAAGCGAGCAGTCAAACTGAGCACAGTCTGAAGATACCAACTGCTGGTGTTGGAGAAACGTCAATAGTAAGGGACACAAACAACTTAGAAACCACACAAATATTGGATGAAAGCATTTCACAATGCTTTAGGAAAATGTCTTTGGAAAATAAGGAATATGCACATTTTATTTATAGTCGATATAATTTGTTATAATTTAAAAAGCAGCCGTTTGTCCTTAGTGAATAACGACGTCAGGAGATCAGCAAAAATAAGTGGGAATCTACCATGTTCACGTAAAGCTTAACCTATAGTCGAACAGGTTTGTTTTTCTCGGAAACAGTCAGAGGGGGAGCAATCGAATTTTTTGGGTTGAAGTCGGGTACAGGTCGCAAAAGTGAATTAAATCGATGTAAATTTTCGGAGGTTGTAGAGGACCCGGAGCTTCAGAACTCTATTGAAACTGGTGATGATCGAAAAATGGCACGTAGTTCTTTTAAATTTTTTATGTCGAAAATGCAGGCCCCTCTTTGATACCTAATAGTAACTCAAAAACAAAACGTCGGATCGAAAAACGATTTCATAAGTAAAACTCTAAAATCTCACATACTTTCTTTTGGCAATACATTTAGTTAAACCTAAAATCACTATATTCCCTACTGTTTCATCATTAAAGAAATTTATTTAAAGCAATCGTGATTGTTTTCTTTAGACACGACGCTGGAAACATTGTGAAAATGAATCTCCAGTAATAGCCTAGTTATAGCACTAGCGAGGCTGGGTCTGGAAATCTTTACTTAACCTCAACGGCACATAACATTAATTCTTCTCATAAAATTAATTATTACTATATTTCATTTTGGACTCCGCTAAGCGCTTTAGTTAAAATAAGTGAAACGTACAAAAAGAAAATGGCGAGAAAATGAAGGAATTATCATCATTGTCTTTTATGTGCTTTTATGCGCACCGTATATACTTGCTATAATAAATATAATCGGTTTTGGTGGTGTTTTATATAAGCTTTTTTAGCCGTGTTCTAATGGCTTATTTTAACTAACTCAAAGTAACATTTACGTAAAATAAGGAATTAAATAACAAGCGGCACCAAGAAATTCTGCAGCTATATTGGCAACAAGAATCAGATTCAGCAGAATATACCACATTCTACTCTTACAATAGGGAATATGCATGAATTTTTTTTGTCGCATATCGCATTGTTTAAGAAAATCGTTACAAACCTGAAAATATTATTTTTAAGAAAATTACTAGTAGAATTTCATTCACCAGTCAAAATCAAGATTTTAACGATAAAATACGGATATTTTATTGTTTGTTACCGTTGCTACATTTATTGTTGAGAAAAACAATAGCGGCAATTTTCCTGTCAAAAAATTTACCCGGATACTTTTGCAAAGTCATATTCAGAAAAATACCAAAGTGAGTAAACAATTTTTTATTTTACTATAAAAAAAATTGAAACAGCTAGCTAATATATGAAACAATATTACTTATTATTGAAGGTCTGGCAATTGAACACGCAGTTATTGTAGTTAATATAAATAGGGCGTTCTTTTTGAAGAAAATCCGAAGATGTCGAAGGTTGATGGGGTGTTGCGAATTTGGTTCATGAAATTCTCCCACGAATACAACGCATGAATCGAAAATTATGGTAAATTTTTGGACAAAACTGCATTCACGCAGTTTAGAGCTAGCAAAGGCATTCGTGCATTCAGGCTTTTTCAAGCTTAAACTACATTGATACAAATTTTCCCAAAAATTGTCGGTAATTTTTAATGCACTTGTTATATATATATATATATATATATATATATATATATATATATATATATATATATATATATATATATATATATATATATATATATATAAGATAAATGAAAAAAACCGTCATAAATAATATGTAATTTATGTAGAGACTACAAAAACATTTCATATTTATTTTGATTACATGAATACTGCCTATAAGTAGCTTTGATTCTAATCAAGGGAGGTCCAACTATCTCTCGTTCTCTTTCTGTTCTACATGGATACTATGTTTATTTACTTTTATTATGTTTTCCTAGAGAGATTTGTTCAGATTTTGTCGTTATCCTATCATAGAACCTTTATTTGATCCGATTACACGCTGACCACACAAACTTCGAGATTAGGAATATCAGAGCATAATATTCGAAATTTCGTTTAATCTTTGGATTACGTTTATTTATAGTTGGCAACAATGGATACCCTGAATGCTTCCGTAAAAGCTGGTTTTATGACAATAAATTTATTTACCGTTCAGCTATCGAGTTCAAAAATATATTTTTGGTAATGGTTTTTCGAGAAGAGGCTACAAAAATACATGTATAAAAATAGACGCAGACAAATTTACAGTGTGTAACAAAAATATGTAAACCTCGAAATATCTTGCAAACCGTTGATTCGATTTTTATGAAATTTTGCACACTTAGGTACGAAGTTACGCCCGATCCAATGGTGAGTTATAGTCACGTTTCCGTTTTTCTGAAATTCATAGGAATTTTGTTAATGGAATACTTTATGTTTTATTCGATTTCGAATTTCAACAATTCTGAATACTTCTTATTGGGAACATTTTATCCTAAAGTTTGGACATAAACGAAACTGACAATGTCAGACATTTCAGGGAAACTTTCGTGCACAGGTATTTTAAGGTAAAATACAATAAAATAACGATTTTTGACCACCATTTTCTCAAAAACTTCAGGATAAAATGTTCCCAGTAAGAAGTAATCAGAATCTTAAGGTGAATTCGAAAATCGAATAAAATTTAGAGCGTTTCTTTTAGAGAAAAAAAGTTCCTGTCAATTTCAGGAAAACGGTAATCTTGCCAACAATGGGGAACTCACCATTGGATCGAACGTAATTTCGTACCTAAATGGTCAAAAATTCATAGAAAACGGCTTGCAAGATATTTCGAGGTTTCCAAATTTTTGTTACACACTATATGTTTAAATAGAGTATTTCTTACTCACTCTAAAACAATAAAATATTATTGCAAGTAAATTGACTACGCTTTAGCATAGCTTTATTATTAGGTTAGCCGGTGAGAACTCTAAATCTAATGTCTAGCAAAATCTACCACTCAATTGGAAACTTCAGCATTACAGCATTTGGTCACCCGTGATAATAGGATGGGAAGAGAAGAAGAAGCAAGAGAATATTTAGCATCCTTAGCCTTCTAAAGGTAAAGCCGTGTGGGCAAACTTTGATCTACAAGATTTCTGTACAATAGCTCAAATAGGAGTAGGCCTTTAATAAAGTGCCTATCATAAAACGAACAATTGTGTAATACGTAGAAATGGGTGAATCATACCACAAACGGTTATGAAAAATTTGATTTTGAGGTAAATGTTCCCTCACTATGCAGGTATTGATGTTCAAATATATTTTTCAAAAGGCTTCGGTTGGGTTGGGTATATAGAAATATTGGGTAGATAGAAATATCTCATCATGGTGGGCTTAAGACGAGGTGAGTATATATTTAGCAAATTAGCCCTCTAAAAGCAAAGCCGTTTGGGGCACTTTGATCTGCAAAAACTTACTCAACACTAGACCTAATAGAAAACGACTTTGTATTAAAGTGCCTATCATAAAATAAACAATTGTGCAACAAATAAAAACCGGTGAATCATACCCCAAGCGGTTATGACAAATTTTAAACCATATGCATTATTTTAAAGTTAGGGCTCTTTCCCTATACAGGTATTGTTGTTCACTTATATTTTTTTAATGGACTTTGCAAATTTACGAACACTATTTAGTAGCTAGAAGCTTTATTTCGTAGAACATCTATCATTCCGCTTTTTGATTTAGTGTCCCAAATTGACTTTTTTACACACAACCTTTAGCAAGAACTCTCTGATTTAGGCCCATAAATTCGCCAGAAATTCCGATTATGTTATCACGTATTTTTTATTTAACGCCGAAATCCCGCAGTGTGTGTCGTAATTTTGGCACGATAATAGAGGTCCTAAATTTTTTCATTAATCCGCTAGCCAAAAGAGTGATTGGATTTTCAAATTATAAGCTTATTTTGTTTCCTCAATATGCCGCAAATCGATATGTTATGTTCTAATCAGCTTTGTTCTGGTCTCTGTGGCTCTGTGTATTTTACTTCGACCAGTTTTTAAATATAACAATATTCTTTTGTTTGGGGCGTATGTTCAGGTTTATATTAATGTTTGTTATTTTTAGCTTTTTTAATTGTTTGCATCGGCGTATCCTCGATTTCCGAAGATCCTTGATAATATCATTATTGAAATTTAAACTTTACTTTGGTCATATTTATTCAGTAATGACCTTATTACTGTGAGGCAATAAAATGGTTATTTATGAAAACCACAAAGCCGCATATATTTTCTCGGGAGACTAAAAATTCTTGAACACACAAGTACAGGATGTCCAGTTTTCAACACTTTTGCAGGGTATCTTGGTTATCTTTAAAGATAGAGAGCTGCGATTTTCGCAATCCTATGCTACTTTTTCGTAAAACGTATGATGCAACAAACAGAATCTTTATAGCCTCCTTCGTTTCGGAAATACATGGCGATTTTGAAATGTGCCATTTTCAAGCACCGCTCGTGTCACAGTTGCCGTTAAATTTATCGGTAGATAAGGTAGAAACTGAGTATAATATAGTTTTTTTGCGTCGAATACAGTGGCCTAATGAATTTTTTTCTAGAAGGAAGGAATTTGAAGATAAAACCAACGTTGCATTTTTTAAATGGGACACCCTGTATATTTAGTTTTTATTCGATTTATTTTCAAAGACTCATAATATAATTTCATAGTTTTGGGATTTTACACAGTTATAAGTGATGCAACTTCACACCTTCTGGTAAATACCTCGTTACCAAATTCAAAAAGATCGATTTTCTCGCTCCATCCTACTGTACATGGAATGCTCAACCTCAATCCTAATAAAACAAAAAAGGAAACTACCTCTATTAGCCAAACTCGCCTTTCTAAAAATATAAATCTGAAAATAACATCTAAGTAGCTTTTAGCACTGCGCGCTGTATTTTAGTAAATATGTTACAGCTCTCCTGGGCCACTCCTGAGCTACGGTTTTCAACAAAACGCTACATTAATTATTTAAAACCCAGTTGTGCTAATGACTGGCTATTCCCGAGGGATCCGATTAAAAGGAAAAGATCGAGGAGAAAAAAGTAGGACAATGATAATCCAGGAATAGTGTGTTTTACTATAAAGGCTCTTGTGTTTTTGTTTTGTTTTGAAAGTGCAGAATTACTAGGGATCCCTTGGGATGGTAATAAGATTAGCAAGATTAGTAAATTAGTAAATGCAACCTGTATGCAAGAAAATCTCTTAAGGTTACTTTCCTGCTTAACCACTTAATAAACATCCCTTAAGCATCACTCAGTTGCAATTTTTTCTATACAGTCAATAAAACTTAAAAATATACCTTTCCCAACAGAGATACCTTAGTATTACATTCCTTTCTTTACCTTAAATACCCTTGAGAATGCCCGTTAAACCGTAAGTTCGATTTTCTCATTTACCCAAAGTGGTTGCAATTGATATAAATTTCTCTTTGATCAATTGGTGTAGAATTAATATACATAATTAATTAGTGTAACTTGGAGTTCTATTTGTTTAATGGAAGCATATTAAATTGATTGCTTGTCAGAAATATACTGGATGTCTGTTTTAAATTATATTCCTCCTCCAAAAATGGTGACCTGTGAGTTGCAAAACAACGACGTTTAACAAAGGTTTTTATAAGAAATTTAAATTGGGTATGTAAATTTTGACGTTCAGATTCTCTAAGAAGGTTTAAGATTGAGTACTGATTTACATTAAGATCTTCAAGTTGATTTGTTAGGTTTTAACAAGTTCTTGTCCTGTCATTATTAATAAGTCGTCATTAAAAACTTATTAATTATTTTGATATTTCGGCGATTTGCTTGGTTTCCAAATGATTTTCATCTTGGAACAAGTTGCTAGAATAAATTTAGTTGTATTATTGCCACAACTACGTATTCAAATTGCCCTTTTCTTTATAAATTGGAGAAAACACTCAGAAACAAATTCATAGTGCGAAACATAGTTGTCTTATTTTTACACTTGTCAGTTTAAAACTTTTGTTTGAGAAATTAGATCGGCCTAGCGTTGGAGAATCTGGCAGTTAAAGCTTCTTCATTTTAAGATCATTTTTGTAAAATTAAAATGTCTAGATACATGCGCAAGTAAGTTGATGCATGACGAGTAGGTCAAAAAGTTTGATTACTACAAAAAATGTTTTTAAATTTTTTAGTGAACCTGTAACACTTTTATACAAACTTTTCAGTTTATTTTATAGATGTATTGTGTAGTTGCAACACCTGCATAGTGAGGGAGCAGTTACCTTAAAATCACTTTTTTCATAACCGCTTGTGATATGATTCACCGGTTCTTACATGCTACACAATTGTTTATTTTATAGTAGGCTCTAAAAAGTCCTCCTATATTTGGTCTAGTGGTATTGTATAGAGCTCTTGTTTGCCAAACGGTTTCACCTTAAGATGGGTAATCCACCACAACACACACAACTTGTCGTGTCTAGGAATCTAGGAACTTTTCGAAGGAACCAATATCAGCTGTTGATATTGGTTCTTTCGAACCAATATCATGTATCACTGATTGTCAAATGTCGAATCGTTGAGTTTTATCATCAGCTGAACTTCCACCGTTTGAGACAACCTTTATTTATAATATGTTTTTTTAAAAATGCACTACAAAAAGTAGCGTACTATATGGAAAACACAAGCAAGTGTAAAGATGAATCGTTTTGATAACGATCAGGGCCGCACAAGGGCGTTTTTACTTAATCAATACAAAAAGGAAGGACACAGTGACACCGTGTAAAGATCATATCTCTTAAATTGGTTCGTTTTCAACATGCTTTTTCTGCTCTTATCTTCTGCACCAGCCATTAATACCCTTGCTTTCAAGCAGTGTTATCTTACGAAATCTTTTAGATCTTGTTCCAGTCATTAAAATTGTTTGTTTTGGTTAGAGGAAGGGTGTAACTTATATAAAAATGGTATTTTGCGGAGGAAAAGATTAAACAACTATACGGCTGGATTCACTATTGCAAATACCGGCTTAATTTGATGATTAAGCGTGCAAGAACAAGATATCCTATTGCCTACAATAAACTATTATCGACACCAGCTGTAACAAAGTCCGGTAAATTTGCAAGAACTTTAAACAGGTAACATAACATAAAATAAACAGGTAAAGATAATTTTAATGTAATCATTAATAGGTTTGAATAAAGTATTTTTTTACCTGGTTTAATAATTTCTAATTGTTTTAGTTTGGTTCCTACCCGTTTGGTAAACAGTGCAGTTGTGATATGATTCGAACGTATCGTATTTTTTGTTATTCTGACCGTGCTAAAAAAGGTGGCGTCCTTGGAAAGACGTTGATGATAGTGCCTTCGTTAGTGCTAATTTAAAAAGAAAACATTTATCGCCCGATGTCAAACAACTTGGGAAAAATGTGTATGCTTCTTTATTGAACAGGGGATTTAATGTAAATGCAGTTGCAGCAGAAATGTACTTATTTACGAAAACTCCTTTGTCTACAGTTAAAGATATTGTGACAAAGCAAATTAAAGACGAAAAAGTACGCAGTAATGCTGGTAAAAGCAAGTGTTTTAACGAAAGCGACAAAGACTGAATTCGTAGGAATATGTATGCTATGTATGAAGAGAAAAGTGTTCCTACGTTGGTTTCATTATCATTATAATGCTAGTTATTATAGCCGACAAATAAATAAAGATCCTAATTCAAATAACACTAAATTAAAAATTCAGAACTGTGTATTATGGCTACAATTTTCTGGGATGCTCAAGGAATTATATTCATTGATTACTTGGAACGTGGCCATACAATCACGGGTCAGTATTATGCCACATTAATTACCTAATAAACTTCATGATTGCATTAAAGAAAAAGAAGAGGAAAGTTGTCTCGTAGAATTTTGTAGAACATTTTCTTGGCTTTAAAACCCTCTTTCTACAAACTATGTTGAAAGATTTATTCAATAAAAATCGCAATTTTTTTATTGCTGCGTCAAGTATTGGGAGTTATCCATAAATTTTTGGCAGACGGAACTTTTCCAATAAGGTTGGGCTGATGTAAAGTCAATAATTTAATATATTTTCGGCAGTAAACTCAGTTATTTATAACTGCACCATACCGAACAACCCGTTATATTCGCAGAAGTTGTATTTTTATAAAATCTAAACGCTTGAAGACTAAATTTCATTGCTTGACAGCACAGCTTTTTGCCTATAAAAGCTAAATCGACAAAGTTTCGTTCTACCGGTAACAAAATAGTACGGTTAAAAAGCTAAGTGTAATTTTTTACATGCCATTTTCAATTACCCTTAGACTGGGGTGCCAAAAATCAAAATCAACATTCAAACAAATTGCATGCATCCATTATAAAATTTTTAAAATAACTTCCAAAAATTTACATACGTATAAACCAATAGATTTATCTTTAAATATTTGCTGATGCATATGTTTTTTTTAATTAAATGTTACAATAAAAACAACATAATTGCTCTCAACATCGTCCATTAAAAAGTGTGGAACTCGTTTTAAAAATTTATGGAAATTAAGGGTAAATTCTGTAAACAAATTTGCAAATTTAAATCTGCTGTTTCGATTTGAAGCAACAAAACATGTAGATAATAATCGAATTATTAAAGTAAGTTCTGTTGGTTTTGGCATTGTTTGGATTGCAAATAAATGATGCGCTTTTGTGTATTTATTCGGAAAAAATTAATAAACATGCCTGGGCAAAGATTAATGAATTTCAATTTTTTAATTGTAATAGAATTTATTAGATTGACCAACATTTTCTTTTATGAAGTATGCATATACAAAGTGCAGATAAAGGGGATACAGTAACAAAGATCCACAATCTGCGACGGATCCCACATTGTTGCCCTTGACTCTTCCAAGGCCCTTAACCAAGTATGATACGTTACATTCTTCAACAAACTACCTTCCTCTGGTCTTCCTCCCAAACTATGTACCTGGATTGGTACTTTTCTTTCTAATCAATGCATATCTGCCGTGGTAATGGACGGCTACAACATATGACATGACTTTTATTTTTTATTAGTACCAAAAATACAACTTTTATTTGGTAAAAGCAAAAAGGGCTAACATACCCTATTGGGTGTTCTTTTTCTCTATGTCGCTTAATTCTAATTTCACCTCGTTCCATAAACAAAAAACATATTTTCGGGCTTCATTTAAATTCATGTTTAATGTTTTTAGCTAATTAAAATCCCCTGGTACATCGACTTTCCCGTGGGATGTATGTTCCCTTTTAAGTAACAACCACATTTGCATGCGGTAAATGGACTTCCATATGTTTGTAATTAAATTATTTTGAGATTCGGAAGGTACAGAGCAAGGGTCACATGGAAAGGCTAAGCATTTTACATAATTGCTCTACTACTGAAAAAAAATAATTTTTTCCACCTGAATAAACCAAAAACATCACAGCTGATAGCCTTTCTGTGATTAATGTAAACAAGATGCTAGCAGAATATATGAACATGCTTAGAGAGCGGAATATATGCATCTAAATTTAATCAAGATATGCACATAAATATGCATTCTTTTTAATGAAAATATGCAACAATTTATCATAAATATGCAAAAGAAAATTTTATTTTATCGAAGATAAAGCCGCTCCTAGGATGAGGAACCAGTACTCTAAGTTAGGTCTTATTTTGATGTCTAATAGCTCCGAAACGAAACATCCCGTATAACAAAATTTTTTACCGAAGCTAGTTGCACTATTCCTCTATCAACCAAAAAATTCGATTGCTCTCGACTGTTTCCGAGAAAAACAAACCAGTTCGACTTGAGGTTCGATGTAAAGCTTACATTAGCATGTAAATTGACACTTGTTTTTGCTGATCTCTTGACGTCATTACGCACTGAGGATAAATGGCTGCTTTTTAAATGGTAATTAGACCGAAAGTAAACAATTTTCTGTAGTTAAATTATTCTAGTAATTTTCTTGAAAAAAATTTTTTTTGGGGTATGTAATGACTTTCTTAACTGATGTATGCAATAAAAACAATATGGGCGTATTCCTTATTATCAAATATTTCACCACAATTATGCATCCCTTAGGTTACACCCTGTATCTACATAATTATAATTCCGTGCAGATGCTCCCAGAGCAACTTGTAGACTAAATATTTACCTAAGGTTGAGCTCTAATTAACATGTTACCCCGTAACCTTATCATATGCTTATGTTCATACGATGAGAAATCGCTAAAGCCTAAAATTTATGTAATCTACTCGTAATGCTTTTACAGCCCATTACCAACAATCAAACATTCACGAAATCCCTTCGTAACATATCCAATTACAGATGCTCGATCCATGTAAGACCATGCGGTAATTACATAGTTTGGCATTTTGACATTGTCGAAGCTCCTGATATGCTATAAAGTTTGAATATTGGGGTATTATTTTATCTAAAACTAGCAATTCCTTGGCGGCTTCCTCAGCAAGGGTGTCTCCAGCTCACAGCTTTCTGAATTCAATATTACGCAATAACAAAAGGAATAACACCATCTTTTTTACATTCGCTACTATGTACATTTTGGCTTACTGCCACTGGATTAGTCTGTATTTTCTTTTTGCCATTTGTATTTTTTTTTGCATGCTTGGTGTATCTCGACAAGTTAAAAATAAATTATTATTATTAAGCATTGAATTACATATAGTAGTCAGTCACGAAATGCGACGGTAGTCTACCATTAATTTAATAACTGTCTCCTCAATACTACAATAGAGATTTTTGTGAGTAAAAGAGAAACAAAAATCTTCCATACGTGTATAAAATCCCTTTAATTAAAAATTAATAGACTGGCAGGTGACGACGCACCATACTCGACGACATCCAGCTTTCCAATCATTTCCGAAATAACGAGCTTACATCTGAAGGGGGTAATTGATGAGCGACTTGGCTTCATTAACATCTTTATTAGCTGGAGGAAGGATGTTAACTTTACTTGACAAGCGATGGATTAGCAACATGATACCTTATTAAATTAGAACAAAATTGAAATAGGTTATGGTAATTCGCGATAGGTAGACACAGTAGCAATATTGGATAGATATAGCTAGCTTAAGATACCTGTTTAAATATATTCGGTCAGATTCACTCTTCCTAAGTAAAAAAGCATATTTTTTTTAACATTATTATAAATTGTTTATCTTATTAAAAATGTTTACTCAATTTTGCTATTTTTTCTTGATTTATTTTCTCCAATTCTTTAATTACAAATTATGTACTGGTTAGAGAGAGTATTGTTTCTTAGAGGGGTAGGAAACAATTTTAAGTGGTATAAAATAGGAAGGTTAATGCGGCTATGCTGACACTGTCCTTGCTTAATAAAAACGATATTTTTGCAAATGCTGTTTGTGTTCAGTAAAAACAAAAACTTACATAAGTATTTTGCAAGATTAGGAATTTATTTTTTATGACAATTCCGATAAAACTTTCAAAGTAGACAACCAAAAATACTCGCACAAACAAAGGCGGCTGTGATAAAATGTTTAAACATTCTTTTTTATTGGCAACAGCATCGTTTTCAAGTGTCTTTTACTAATGCGCCTTTTGCTAACCAGGATAGAAAGAAATCGGATTCCGTTGGGAATTTCATCAGGAAAGAAAATTATTTTGCGATGACTAATCTTTCAAAGTATATAACCAGCAATACTTCCACAAGCGAAGAAGGTACGATAAAAATTTGAACATATTCTTTGTTTATTTGTCTCTTCTAATGCACTTTCGCCAACACGGACATAAAGAAATCTGATTTATTCGTGATTATCAGGAAAGAAAGGATGAATATTGTGATTGCTGAAATAAGTTCTGGTGTAAACTGTGCATGGAACTGACCAATGGGGTAAATTTTTGTTCAATTGTTTTTATTGTCATCATTTTCAAAGTAAATTGGATAGAATATAGATTGTGGATTAATTATTTTTTGACAATAACTAAAACCATGCTCTGATTGGCTTAAAAAGCCATAAGCGTTCCGCTGAAATACATGTAGAACTCAATTAATGCTATATTTTGATTGGCTGTATAAAATATGAGTGGAAAAGTCATTCATAAATGAATTTTTGATAAGCTATGTCTTATTAATATAACAAATGTATCTCGGTAAAAATAATAATTTTCTAAGTAAAAGAAAGTTTCGTTTCTGTCGTGTACTCAAGTATTCTGATAAGCTGCATGAAAAGACGCATATCTAAAGAAACCCCTTTCCTGTAATGCTAATAATAATCCAATTCTAGAATGCAACTCGTTGCGCTTCGTGCATTTATGAATATTTGAATAGTCAGTAATATTATGTTTATTGCAACTTTTTCGCAAGAATTTCTTTTATAGAAAAGACGGAAAATAAATTTAATATGAGTAAAATTTGAAGTAGCTGCAGTGCCTTTTTGGTTAAAATGTATTAATGGCCATTACATGAGAATTGCAAGCACTGTTTTTTTTTTAATCTGAGACAGACCACATAGATTTCAAGTCTAAGTACTAACGTTCCGTGGGCACCTAAAGGGAAAGGAAGTTTAAACGACGCTTCTGATGAAATTAAGCAAAAACTGAAGCAGAAAGTGTCAGATACAGGTTTAACTTAAAAGCCCGACGATGAGATGTATTTTTGAAGTCCACAACAATTGATCGACTACAACACAAGCATAAATAAAGATTTTTAAACATAAAAGTTGAAACAATAAGCTTATCGCCTCAAAAATATTTTTGTCGCCTTAAAATGCTGAATGGACACACTGTGCTCCCTCCGTATATACATATACTCATACATACGTACACACACCTATACATACGCATGTTCTTAGATAATTAATAAATAAAATAAACCCAGAAAGAAATATTGGTAAATAAGAAAAATAGTAATGATGCCGGTTAAAGGCAGGTTTTGATTGAAAAAATTTAAAAAAAAACAACTTTTACCCCCTAAATACGCTCCTGAATGTCCCATTGGGTATTTGTTTTAAAGCTTGTTTATTGCTTTATTAGTTAACGCTAAAAAAGTTTGAGGAAATTAGATAGAAAAAATACACAGTGTGTCAAATGAACCGATGTTGTGGGCAAAAAAAGTCACAAAATCGAAATTTAATCGTTGATTGCTTCCTTCCTATAAAGAATTAAGTATTTAAACAAATTGGATGACACATATTTTGACGAGCTCTTTCCGATAATCTAAATAGAATTTTGATTTGGACCCATTTTGACCTCTAAAAAAATTAGAAACCGTGGAAAATTTGAGTCAAATATCGTAATTTTCAGTTTTTCCCCAAATTTTCCAAATTTACAGTACTTTTAGGTATAGGATTCGATCCTCACCCTCAATATGGGTCTGTAGCCCCGATTCCTCGATAACCTCTCGTAAATTTAAATCGAATTAATTCACTTTTGCGACCTGTACCCGATTGCAACGGAAATTTTGACTTTAACGTTTAATAGCTTCGAAACGAAACTTCCTGAATAACTGAATTTTTACCGAAGCTGGCTCCACTATCTCCATATTAACCCAGAAAATTTGAACGCGTTTAGTTCAACCGTTTTTGACAAAAAAAAATGAGAATGTTAAAATATCGGCGCCGACAACGACGTTCGAACATTTTCTCGATCATGGACCGGGGTGGGAGGGGGAGGGTGCATTATGACCGCTCTCTAGAGGGGTTAGTAATAATCATTCTGAGTTTATTATCGGGAGCGTGTCTGTAAAGCACTGCATGCAACTGACAAACTTAAAAGTACAGCAGATTTTCCCCAAATGAATATTTCAAGTTCCAAAATTTTAAACTCGAAAGCTAACTTTACCCACCAGATACAATTAACTAAACTTCTCGAACCCCGCCGAAACTAAAACAGATACTAAACGATCGCTATCAGTCGCATTTGCAGAGAATGTTAAATATATTCCGTATAACCGGTGAATTGTCCCATATGCAGTTTCCAGCTTTTTGTTTAGAGTAAAAACCAGCGGAATTGTTATCTTAATGGTTCTATCTACGTGATGCGTTTAAGAGAATAAGCCCAGTTTAAAAAGTTTAGTTTTAAACATGTTAATTGTTTTAATTGTTGACAATTAAACCTGTTTTAAAGTAGTTATACGATGATTACGTCGAATAATATTGTAGTAGATAGGCAAGATGGGTTTCAAATCAGATAGGAATGTTAGGAATATTGCATCGGCACTCACTATTACTTCCTCAATTTAGGGCGTGATTTTAGTTTTTCGCTGACGATGAGGTCATTCAGATCACGGGCTCATTACCGCCTCTTATCCCATACATCGCTAGTTCGTTAAAATAATGCCAGAGCGCACGATCTGGCACTACAATTCTGCCGACTGGGATGGTCTTTGAAACTTTTTCTCTGCTTTCCCTTGCAACCCTATCTGTTTTTCCACTCCCAATCCCTCCAAACTTTGCTCTCATATCACAGAAGCAGATATCATTCAAGTAGGTACTGAAAGTTTTATTCCACATACCCGCAAGGAACCTAAACTCCACCATCAAAAGCCCTGGTTCTCCAAGGTTTGTGATAACGCCAGAATCAAAAAAGTCAAAGCTCAAGAAAGGTTTCTTCAAAATCCTACACCCGATAATCGTCAAATTTTCACCCACACCAGAAATCAATACAATCAAACTATCCCCACAATGCTTTTAACAACCGCTTAAAAGAATGTGCTTTCCTGCTCAAACGGCAGCAAATCTTTCTGGTCACTTGCCAAAAACATTAGTCAAAACTTCTGTAGAAGCACTCTTCCTTCCCTGACTTTGAACAACGAAATTATTTCCACCTCTAAAGGGAAAGATGAACTGTTTGCCAAACAATTCGCTGCCAATTCTACCATAAGTCCTCCCACCAATTTCGCTCTTCCAACCGTTATGTCTGTACCCCATAAAATATCAGACATAATACTTAAGGTTAACCAAGCTCAAAAAACTCTTTTATCCCCTGACGAGAATCATCCGGTTTACATGGCATACCTGCAATTGTTCCAAAAAATGCGCTCCAGAACTTGCACCTATCTTAACTCGTGTTTTCCACATCTATGACAAGAGAATCTTCCCAGATAGCTGGAAGACTGCTCGTGTGCAGCCTGTACCGAAGAAAGGCTCCAAGTCCCTTCCATCCAATTATAGACCTATCTGTCTTCTCTGTGTTGCCAGCAAAATTATGAAGAAAGCGATCAACTTGAAAATTCTAAAATATCTAGAAAACCACAAAATCATCTATGATAGACAGTACCGCTTTGGTCATCAAAGATCCACAGCTAATCTCCTTAGCTTTGTCACACATAACTGGAACAGGTCTCTCGAATATCATGGCGAATCTCAGATTGTTGCTTTTGATATTTCCAAGGCCTTTGACCAAGTATGGCATGCAGCACTCCTTAACAAACTACCTTCTTACGGTCTTCCCTCCAAACTATGTACCTGGATCGGTAGCTTCCTCTCTAATCGGCGCATATCTGTCGTGGTAGATGGTTACTCATCTAACTTCCATCTTATTAATTCTGGCATACCCCAATGTTCGGTCCTGGCACCAACCCTATTTCTTCTTCACGTTAATGACCTGCTCTCTTCAACTACCAATCCCATCCACAATTATGCTGACGAGAGTACTCTTCACTCCAATATTTATTTTTCCAGCCAAGTCTCGAATCAAGAGCTGGATAATAGTCACAGATCTATGCATCTATCCCTTTCCCATGATCTTCAATTAATCTGGGGTGTCAAGAACCTTGCTCAATTCAATGTCTCCAAAACTTTCGTCTAGAAAACTGGCCTTTGTTGAGGGTGGTAGAACGATACCAGGGAAAGCAGAATTATTTTGTGCTTGAGGCCTAGATAGAAATCCAAAAAAATCTTTTATTGGTAGTTTTGTCAGTGATCCAGAGATGAGCAAACCTATTTTGTCCAGCAACAATGTTTCAAAACAAAACTAGTACTAATAGGTGCTAAATACTCCTCTTAGCTCAGTGAAAATTTGAAAATGTATTAATGTCAAATCTTCTAGAAGATGTAACGAGAGATACTTCATCGTTAGAACGAATTTTATACAATATTCCATACTTGATGAACGCTAAAACAAGAAAATGTAACTTCCACTCTCCATGGGAGATATATTATGGTTATTTATATATTTGCATACGCACTAGCTGTATTAGAGAAACATAATACCCATAATATGCAAGAGAAAATAAAAACAACTTGGGGTACATTCTCCGTTAAAAGTCATTCAAGGTTTTGGTAAACAAGTCTTACAAACAAGTTACGCGATTTAAGGATGTTATGCAAATCAAGCTTTCAATTTTAATTTTTTTTGCTTTTAGAACCGAATTTTAACTTGTTTATGTTGAAGAGGGTCTAAGTGTTTTTTAATATTCTGCGTGCCTGCGGAATAAATTAGATTTTGCTTATCCGGGAGTTATATGTGTATTTTGTAAAATGTAATCAAGAAAAGGATATTATAAGGGGGTATATATTTTATTGGTTGTATCGTGTGAAATTAGAATTAGTGCTGGATTTAAATTATATAACGCTTTACAAGTGTTTGTTGATGATGAAAGCCGTTTTCCGGATGAAAAAAATATAGAGTGCTTTTTTTAAAGCGGATCATATGGTTTACATGTTAAATTTTTCACCATATGTTAGACCCTGTTCTATTAGAACTCTATAAAACTTGACGTGGGTAAATTTAAAAATCAGATAATTCAGATGATTAACCAAATATGTCAAAAAAGCTCCAAAAATGTTTTCAAAATTGCGACCATACATTAATAATTGATTTACCAAATTGATTATTTGTAATATCGTGAGCTTATGAGTGAAAAAAAAATTGAATAAATCCCGCTTGCTTTCTAAGATTAAGAAAAAATCCTCAACGATAAACACTAATTCGATTTAGAAAGTTAATTGCAGCGTTAATATTCGATGTTTAATCTCGATTTGAACAAGCAAAAAGTTATTTTCGGGGTATTAATATCAAATTAAAACTTTCCGTTACAGCTACAAAGTGTCATAAAACTCTAATTTCTCAATAATTAATGTGTTTTACAAATAAAGAAGCCATCTCTACCCCGAAACAAACTTTTTACTCGACGTCTTGTCTTTTTCGTCCCTCTTTCTGAATAATAAAGCGGAGTTTTGCTGCCACCCCTTCACGGTATTTTAATGAATAATATTAGCGAATAAAAGTTATGAGAAAATGGTGCTCGTCGATATATTTGCGACGCGACGCTGAATATCGAATTAATAGTTGTACGTTTAACAGCAGGTGCTTTGATTCTTCGGTGCTTTTCTAGAAATCGGTCTCATGTCAAAAAAAAACTCGGCATCGCGTTCCATCGCATGCTGAAATAGTTATTTCATATAAATATCTCCGATAAATCGATGTTCAAAATAGGTGATTGTCCCAAATTTATAAGCACATTATTCTTGGCGTCCAGTTGTAGAACCTATCAAGTCCCAGTTAAATGTAGCTAATTGACTGCATTATTTTGTAAATCGTCAGTTTTGTGAGTAGAATTTAACACAAAAGTAACGGCTACGGAACTGACGGGCACGGCACTGACGGCCACGATACTGACGTCCACGAAACTAACGGCCTCGAAGCTGACGACCACGATACTGACGGCCACGAAACGAATACGTTCAACTTACTTAGTTTATCATTTGTTTGCTAGTGATGACATTCAGTAAACGGAAAATCAGTATTAAAATGATAACTGAATCTGAATTTTTGCTTCATTTTTGCGAATATCTCGAAAACGATTACTCTTGGCGACTATAACAATGTATACCTTTTTACGCAAAAAGTGAGAGAGTCGATTTTTTCTATAGCAGTCAATATACCAAGCCTCAAAAAAGTTCTATCATTTTAAAGAAGCGCTATAGTGGCGCCCTCTACTAGTGACGCCAAAACCATGGATGAACTTGCATTTCTCGCCCCAAGAAAAAAACAAACACAAAATTAAAATTTTGACACCCTATATCTTGGTTATTATCAACTTTGGAATTAGGCAAGCTTGAATAAATCTCATTACGTCGACAAAAGGAATCTGCTGTTGCTCTGTGTCCCATTAGTTAGAGACCACCCTGTATAACGTATACAAAAATTTGATGTAATTTAATTATCCATACTGAGTGTGGGTGACTGGTAAAAAATATGTGTAGATGACAGAAAATCGCTTTCTTTTGTGGGAAATAATTAGAATAAAGACAGAAATGGATTCTCGCATTGAGACTTTTCAAAAAATTCATTAATAAAAGACTAACAAAAGGGATAAAGGGTTAGCTGTTTGCGACATAAAATCTACAGCAAAAAGGATAAGGTTTTTGGTTAGGTCAGCAAAAATGAATTAGGCTAATGAACATGCTCGTCTGTTGCAAAAAGTTGAACTTGGAACTGACAGTTTAAAAAGAAACAGAGGACCCACTTTCTTTGTGTGTGGTAAGAAAAGGCGTGGTTCAAAATAGAAATTTTTTACGTAAAGGCAACTTATCTTCGTACAAAAGGAATTTAATAAACGTACCGGTAAGCCTTCTTCAAAAGCAAAACAAATCGCGAATCCGTCTTCGAGGTAAATCGTCAATTAATGCAAAAAAGGAATCCTATATATCATCTGAAAGTCACTTAAAATTCAAAAGAAAATTTACGTTGAATTACTAAGTTGACAAAACATTTTCGGTAGCTTTGAGAAGACGCGAGTTGTTTACGTAGTTTGGTTTAATATTAATGAACTGAAATGAAACATTTAGGGTGGGATAACTCAATAAAAGGACGACCTGACAGGTAATGGCTTTTACTACATGAAGAGACTAATGCAATGTGGGTTTACTCAGGCTCTATTTAAAGAACTTTAATGGCTCGTCATTATGTGAACATAAAATCATTCCCAAGTGAGTAAGGGGGTTTATTTACATATATTCGTATTTACTTTTACGAGTCAGGCATTCATATAGGGTGTTTAAATATGCGCTATCGCTTAAAGGGAAACGGTAACGTGGTAGGTGGTAGAGGAGCTATTCCTCGACCAAGGAGGTACCATCCCACGCAATTTCTTAAAGAGCTGATGAAATCTTAGCGGATGTTTCCAGTCCTGGGTTTTTTCGTTTTCTTTTCTCTTCAAACCTGTCATTCTTCCTCTTCTCTCTTCTTTTTCTGTCAATCATGCACACCCCACATTCTTTTTCTTACCGAAACCCAAATCATCAACTAATCATCTCCTATTTCCAGGCTATGAACTTCTGTCATCTTTTCGTCTTCATGGTGGGCCTACGTTCGCAGCAGTCTTTCTTGCATCAGACTCCCGAACCTGGAATCAGGCAAACCCGATATTCTCTGGCTAAAACTCACCCTTAAATCTTCTACTATTAGCCAAACAATTAGCAGCCAATTCCACCCTAATCCCTCCCGCCAATTTCGCGCTTCCAACCGCTACATCTGTACCCCCCAAAAATTCCGTGTCAATAGATTGCATCTCCCTTCTCTTCAGACGTCCACGGTATGTTAGTAGCTAGGCTTGAAGTCTATGTGGGCTATCTCATATGATATGATCAAACTCAAATTCCTACCCTTAGGTTTTCAAAGCCCTCCTTCCACTCCCCAAAGTAACTACTCAATTACATACTCTAAAACTTAAGCCCGCTCCGGAATATTGTAACAGAAACTGATTTTCATATTAAAAAGCTGATCAGTAAATATTAGCTTAACTTTAAACCAATATTGTTCGAGGAAAACCGATATTATTTGCATCAAATAGAGGCCGAAGTTAAGAACACAAACACAAAACAAACCCTTGTGAAAATTAATCCGAGATCAGACTAGAGAGTAAACAATGGAAAATAAAGTGAAGGGAATTTCGATCTGTATACTTGGAGAAGGATGTTTACAGTTGCAACCATCTTAGGAACCTTGAACATAATTTAACTTTTGTTGCATTAACACAGAAAAAATTCGGTCAATTGCAAGCTATACTTGCACAATTAGTGTTCCGTGCCACTAACCTGAGCAAACCTCGACCGCCCGATCTCCGTCCATCTGCCGCGCTATCCACCGCCGACGCCGACGGTACTAACGCCGTATCACTTCACGTATGCGCGGAGCTGAGTGGGCAAAATTAAAAATTTTGAAAGATGTGTAAGGACAAAAGTTGTTCCTTAAATCGTGAGAATTATTTTTCGTCGAAAATCGTTTTCACTAAAACCGATGGTTTACCAGTTATAAGGAAATAAACAATTAAATTGTTTATAACAATTTATCGCGCTAAAATTTTTCAATTCTGATAATTTTAGCTCAATCTACACCTAATTCTCAATGTTCATGATTTTTTCAGATTTTCCAGAGTGATCCTTTTGGTAATAACGGTAGGGGACAGCAATGTTTAAGCGTTTTTCCCGAAAAATGTATAAAAATGCATTAAAAATACATCATAATATGCATATTATTGAAATCGTGCTTTAATAAGCTTTTATTTGATACCCTACACGATAACCTTGAATTTTTTTCCATTTCCCAATTTATCCCCTGAAGTTAACCCCCTAGAATCAAAATTCAACTTTTTATACTTCACGTCTATAATTGGGCCACCACACTTTATTTGTGGCTAAATTTCAAATTTTTACATCAAATAGTTTTAGAGAAAATCGTCTGTGATAGACGGACGGACGGACGGACACCGAAATGATTCCATAATTTGCTAATTTTAGCACGGAATACTAAAAAGAAACTTATGTTAAAAAATGTATTTAAGTGCCGTCTTTTACATAATTGGGGCTCAGGGCCCAAGGAAAATGGGGGGCCCATCCAAAACTCAATACTCAAAAAATGTTCACAAAATATAAACACAGACTAAATTAAAATTTTAATGGAATAAATATAAATACCTACAGTAAAATATGAACCTGAAGCTAGCGGCCAGCGGCCAGCGGCAATCGGCCAGCGGCCAGCGGCCAGCGGCTGGCTGACGAAACCTTTGATGCTGACTGTACCTACCCAGTATTGCAAATCAAATAATTAAATGCCTACCACAAGACGATTATGCCCTTTAATGGCAATATTTTTATACGCTCTTGGTGAGGAGGTTTCAAATTATATGAATTACCACAATTAGTAGAAAAATCAAAAAAGTAGCGAGTACAGGGCTCACCCAAAAAGTTCTAAATTAAAACTTCTTAAAAATACAAGCATATTTTAGTTCCTTAAATATTTTATTCCTTAAATATTCTTTTAAATATTCTAAATATTCTCATCCAATGATCTATTTAACTGCTCAGTTCAGTCATATACATGTAATTCTACAGAATTTCCCTTCGATTTAAAATAAACATTCGCCAAGTAGGAGGACTAAAAACGAAGCTGCTTAGCTAAACACCCTCTTAAACTAACTTAAATATTTTGCCAACACAATAAATATTCCCTGCACAAATTTTCTATTAAAATTTAAATAAATTTAAAGTGCTAAACCTTGGGAATTCTATCCCTGAAAGTTTTGAATTTGAATTGCAAGCAGCTCGCCGCCGTGTGTTTACTGTCACTTTTAGTTTGTGTTTTACCAATGAATAACAAAACAAATTGGTGTTGGTTTAAGCCAAATTAACTGTAAATAAAACAGGTGCAAATGAGCTGCGTATATATATGGAAATTAACTTAAATTTAACAGTGCTCGGTACCGAGAAAATAACATATTCCTGTAAATTTGTTTACTGACAGAATTTAACAACCGTATTCCCCATATTGGCAGCAATGGTATCACCATAGACTAAATACATAATACCTAGACGAACACTGCCGTGCAACGAAAAGCGGGTCTCCCATGAGACATTTGGTGGGTTTACTGGTTTAGGGTTTAAAAGTTTGTTTGTCTACCATTATATAAATATGTATACTATGTATCTACATGTATATATAATGGTGGAATCTTTGATCGCTCCTAAATGTAAATAATGATATTTCGTTTGTAAATCTATGGTAGGAACAATGGTACCTATAATTTACAAGAAAGGCACAAAAATCAGTAAGAGGAAATCCGAGTACAATAAAGAAAGAAAAGCAGAAATAAAGAAACAAAAAGAAAAACTAAATAAAGTAAAGAATTTTAAACTAGGTTCTACCATCTCAAAAGATGGTATGGACGTAAGAAGCAGTTTGCAAGAGGGATGGACGATTTGGACGAGAAGTTTTCAGTGTGTTGTGTGTCAGTAGTCAGTGGAAGGAAAATGTAAACTCGTTATAGAATAATGGACAGACCTGCAATGATGTATGAAGAGGATATATAGCCAAAAAAGTGTTTAAAAGGTGTTCAGATGCGATAGAAATAACAATATTAAGTATGGGAATGAGAGACAAACTTAGGAATAAAAGAAGAAGGGAAACAAATTCAATCCTTTCAAAACACTTTTGCAGATACTACGAGCTCGAGAAGTAAAATGACTAGTCTTCTCTTGCTATTGTCGTGCCACCGCTTGAATATTTGAACACAATATCTTTTAATTTAATTAAATTTTCATTTCGTCCTTTTTGGAAAACTTTAATTTCGTTTCATTTTCTATTAAAATCGTTTTCAACGAATTTGCAAAATTAATTTTTGTCAGCGCAACTACGGATCCAGTTTAATTTTAAAGTTTCTGCTAACAAGTGACTTTCTATTGGTATTTCACGGAGGAATTATAACATGAATTTAGTGCTTCAACACGGATTATCTTGATAACAGAGTTTTAAAATACAGAACTTTGTACATGTTTAAAATCATCATGTACTGTAATTTTTGATGATCTTTCTTATGTTTTTAAGATATGTAAGTTTCACTTTTTTGCAGATGATACTATTATTTATGCTGATGACGAACTGTTTATTATTAATGAATAAAGTAAATAAGGAATTGAAAACTGTAAATGACTGGTCAAAAGTTAATAAATTGAAACTAAATATAAATAAATCCCAAAGTACGCTTCTAGGATAAAAAAAAATATGTAATTTATTCATAGCAAATAATTATTCTTTTGATATTAATGAAGAGAATATAAAAATTGTAAAAAAATTTAAGTATTTAGGAGTAATAATAGATAGAGAATTAAGAAACTGAATTAGAGTATAAGAAACTAGGCTATGCCTGACAGAGTCAAAGACATTTTCAATGCCGCTTTCTTCTAAAGTGTTGTAGCTATTTATTATTCAAGAGGTCTGGAAATAAAGCTGCAAAACTTAGTTATCTTATTTTATTTCACGTCTCTATTTAGACCTTTGATTGTAAAATTAGATTGACCTTAACAACAATGAATATGACCGAGGATTTCTTACATCTACCCTTTTAACGTTCTTTTAAAAATAGTTCATGTTCCTGCGACTCTAAATTCAATATCATGCTTTCGTGGCATTCCCGCATGGATATGCCGACATATTCCTGCGACATTTTTGGGATTACCTGTTTCTTTTCAGAATTAGGGGATCTGTTGGGTTAGAGGCAGATATTTTCCGCATGGCTTTATTTATTTAAGGAAAAGTAGGTCCGATTGTAATAATGTATTATTTCTTTGTTGTTATTTCTTGTTTTAGGATCGAATTTTCAGACCTTGAGGTTATCTAGGTGATAACATGCTTAGATCATACCTCAAGGTCTAAGGAATACTCAAGAAATGATTATAAAATTAATATAAATTACAAAATTAACCCTTAATCAATTACATTATTTCAATAAATAAATAAGGCCTTGATTAAGTGATAAAGAAAATATAAAAAACAAAAAAAAATATACAAACAAACCTGGAATCGCAAGAAACAAACGGGATTTTTTTTTAAATGAGAGATAGAGAGAAATAATCTCCAGAATGGCGAAGTCTAGCACAAGCTGCTACTCTCACTCAACCACACCTAGGAGTGGCCAATCTTTAAATTTATACTTATAAAATGTTTTACTAAACTAAAACATATTAACGTAATTCCGACGTTTATAGCGGGTAGCGCAGGCTTTTTTTGGCAACCATTTTTGGAAGCAGAACCACGTTAAATTTTAAAGTTAGTTGCAAGCCGAAGAATTACTAAGAAATCTTACTTGGGCAACATTTTTCTAAAATTGTTTAATATATAAAGAGATAAAATTGTAAAAACCTCCATGCTATCCCTTTAGATACGTTTCGTTCACACTAATACTGTTTACTTCTCCCAAACACCTTTTGTTTAACCTATTTAGCACCGGCACTTAATCGACCAAAAAACAAAAACCTACACTGCGTAGGAAATGATTTTCGTAATGTTGCTGATCAGTCCTAAATTGTTTCTCCATTGTTTCGTTTTATTCTCCATTATTGTTCAAGCCACGAGGATTATAATGGATCTTGGAGCGGTGTGTATTTGAAAAGGTTGACGTTTCTCTCTCTTTGTTTGTGCTATTTGAGAAGGTTTATTTATAGAATATGCGGGAATAAAATAGGTTATCTGTGATATAAATTACAGGTCGATCTAGAAATGGAAAATTATTTACTGTAAAGGTAAATTCCTTGCACATCACACACATATTATGCTTTTTGTATCAATACATTCGCGATACAACGGCAAAAATCGCGCTGCAAATGTGGCAAAGTCAGAATCCAGCAAGAAAAAGCCACTGACAGAGACCGCAAAGATTTCCCTCTCTCTCATCTTTTGCAAAGTGGGCATCAGAGGCATATTATGGATTATCCTTTGTCTGATTCAGATAGCTAATAGTAATTGTTTTTTAATTCTAAGAATGGATGGATAAGGGGCGTTTTACCAAGACCTTACCTCCATCTTACTGTAAACTATTTCCATGGGTTGCTGGTTCATTGTCATCTTTTCTTTTCATCACATTAAAAGACACCAACTTTACTAAACACTATGTATATTCATTTACTTGCATATTTACAATACAACTCTTAACTTTGACAGTTGTAATAAGAATATCCATTTTTACATAACTCTGTTGTTCCGAGATTTTATTTCTTTAATTGGCACCTGGCTGAAAGTTGTAACGTAGGTTTTGTTAGTATAACAAAGTAATTGTTATAACGAGGACTGATATATGAAGAAAAGACCCAAATAGGATGGGTAATCTAATTTGGATGATTAATCCGATTGGAAATATCAAAAATGGTTACTCCGGCTCTGATGGCCTGCAGAAGTATTGAGATGAAAAGGTACTACGATCCGAAAGAATATTACTTACTTCTGGAACTGACGCCAGAAGAAGTATGGAAATTTACAGGACTCTGCCTGAAGAAAAAAGGAGTTCTGGGATGCTGTTGACTCGGAAAAGTTTAACAGGACTTTGCCTTGTTATTCCTTACTTCTGGCACTAGCGGCCAGAAGAAGTATTGAGATAAGATGGTGCTGTGACCCGAATAGAACTAAATTGAGAGTTCTTGAGCTCTCTCTAATTGTTTATTTATTAATTTATATTTTTACTTATAAAAATAAAATCCAATCTAAATTTAAATAATGTTTTTGTGTAACTTTGGCTCGAATTATTTAACTCCTTTTTCATTATATTGAAATTTTCTTGGAGAACAAAATTAATTTTAAAACTACTTAACTATCCGATTTAAAAAGTTTTGTAGTTAAATGATTTTAATTTCACTTCTTATTAATTTTAACTCTAAAGAGGAAAAATATTTAAATGAATGTACTTTAGTGAATTCATAAGTCCAGTGGACTCTGTCACTTAAGTTTAAGTTAATGATTTTAATAATTACAATAATAATGTCTTACTTAAGGGAATACTCAAAGTGATCTTAAAATAGAACATATTAAAATCAGTTAAATTTACAACACGAATAACAATAGAACTTTACCGTAACCATAAGATCAGTGCGAGACATGCACTGATGTATGGCGCAGAAACATGAACAATATAGACAATGCACAAACGGAAGTTAGGTGTGAGAGAACTGAAAATATTAAGACGGATGTGTAGAGTTAAAAGGTTTGGAACGAAAAAAAGAGGAAAACAAACAGCATTGGGGCAATTTCTAAGTAGATAGAGGATATACTGCTTTAGTGGTGCAGGCATCTGATAGAAAAATGGGTTACTCCTAATCTGGTCAACAATAAAGGCCCCCCTCTACTTTTTCAGAACTAGCAATTTATTTCCATTGCATGGGGACGAAATTTATACTGAGCGTGGCAACATCGCTTTTTCTTCGTAGCATCTGCCGTAGTTCTGTTCAGTCATAGCTTAAACATTTGTCAAGGCGTAGTATTTTGTGTGTAACGTGTAAGTCGGATATACTTGTACGGAAATTTTAGGTGATTTTTGATTTATCCAAAAGGTCTTTATTCATAAATTTGAAGTGTGTGAAAAATGGATTACATTTATTCGACACTGTTTACTCAGGTTTGTTAATGATTTTGGAAAAAAATTAGCAGGATAAGGCGTTTTTCAATCGATTTAATTTTAATCTGGTTTATTTCAAATTAGTAGGCTCTCTTGCCTTTCCAAGTTTTAAAGGAATTCTATATAGTCATCCAGAAAATACCTTCCCTCGGCAAGATGCATCTCCAGATTCTAATAGGAACTAATTTCAGAAATATCCCTGACGGGATATTCAAGCAGGAAGTCTGCGGAAGTCTAATATGAAATTTGTAGCTGCAGGATTATGAACTATTTTTAAATGATAAAATAACCAAGACTATATCCAAGAAAAAACTATTGATTGTATTACATACGAAGATATTTTAAAGAAAATATTTTTAGCAGCAAATTTTTAAATTAGAAGACTGGAAGAACACACACAAAAGTATATACCGTAGAATATTGTTTGTGGTCACAGAAACTGCAACAGAGTCATGGCTTCCTGTGGAATTTTAACAAGAATAAAACAGCAGTTGTTCTACGTTCTACGATCTTTGGGGTCTTATTTTATAACATATTTTTAAACTCTCAAGTATTCATCATGTCCAGAAGATTTATTCATTTTCTTAAAATCCTAAAAGTTGTGGACCGATTTTAAATAAAATACTAGATAGGAACTGCCATCTAATTAGAGATTTTGTTTATTTTTTAATGGCCCTTTTTCATGCATCAGTCGGAAAATAAAGCCACTTCCTTAAATTTTCGCAATTTATTACAGTCCTTGCCTTCCTAAGCACTTTTACAGAACTTACATATTCGGCTGCATAATTACCTAAAATTCTCAAGTGGAAATTTTGCGCAATGTTGCCGATGTTGCTGTTTATTAGGAACTTAGTGAAACGTTTGAATATTTTTCGTTTGGAGATCTTCGAGACTTTGTGAAACTGACGCAAAGTCAATAGATACCGTTAAGTTTGGCCTCTTTGGTTGCTGTCGAGTTGACAATTAAATATTAAATTAATCTTCAGTTGTAAGGAAATTTTTTGGAAAATGAAGTTTATGCCATATAGGTGAGAAACGTTGGGGCAAGATATGACTAAGTATTCTTCGAAAATTAAATTTATAAATATGTTGCTGAACTGTAAGACCTTGCTTAGTCCTTGCAACCTGACCTTTCATCCCTTTTAAGTTTTTAAGTAACTTATTTTACAAAAAATAATTTTAAAACCATCCCTTATCCAAAATAAACAAAATATTTAATACACTATCGACGTGGCAACCTCGATTCTTCTAGTAAATGAAATTATAGCAGCTAAGGTAATTTTACGCTTATACCGGGGCGCAGAATATTAAAGTGTACCTTCGTGGAGCGGCCCTAATCTTCCTTTTGTGTTTAAACGGCAAAAATGTTGCCTAACCTAATTAAGGACTCCCTAAGGTTTCGCTAAAATGAAGCAGCGATAATAACAAACTATGTAAAATATTGCGTTATAATTTTAAACTGAAGCAAATTTAAATTATTAACAAATTAAAGTTAGTTAATACACGTTCTCTTAATAAATGCACACCAGTAGGCAAAAACTCGAATTCAAAATATAAGTGCCAGTCCATTGAGAAGCGTTTAGACTGTGAATTAGTTGTACCATTTTATTGACCACGGCTTGATATGGAACAAAAGATAATGTATCCTAGTAAAAGTGTCATAAATAGTGGTGGATTTAGTAGTTAGTATTTTACAAAATCAGCCTATACTTTTGGAATAAATGTATTCAGTCACACGGAGTATATGTAGAAAAATAAACACATTTTTTAACCAATATTTTGCTGTTTTCTTGTTAGGCCGGAAATTTTTCATCACATCATGCATCCCCGTTATATTTCCTTTGTATAACATACCTACATGAAGAAAATGCTTGAATGGTATAAGTATAACTAAATAAAAATCTGTTCTTTTTCACGTCCCTCTCATTCTTTTTTTCGGTAACAATATTCCCGTGGGATTCCGTCGTATCGCAAAATATTGGAAATCCAATCTGAAATATATACGGCTTGGGATAGACTTCAATAGTGACTTTCGAAAGTTCTTTATATGTCGTTCTTAGCGGAGTTTTGTAGTAATTTTGGGAGTTGTATTTGATTTCCGAATGTCGTATGAATGGTTTATATTAATAAAGGAAAATGGTTGTTGCCTTGTGGGATTTATTATACCGCATGTCGTACTAGAAAAAGACATGGAAGGTATATCTAAAAACAAAGGACAAAAACGAATATGAAGCTTACAAAAACGCAAGGATAACCGCAAAGAAAATAATAAAAGAAGAAAAGAAACCGTGGAATAAATTCGGGGAAAAAATAACAAGTAACTTTAGAGAAAGTCAAAAAATATTCTATGGAACTTTAAGAAACATGAAGAATCCAAATCATAAGACATTAAAAACCATAAAAGATAAAAAAGGTTAAGTTATAACAGGGGAAGATGAAATCACGAAAAGATGGAAAGAATATTTTAAGCAACTATTGGAAGGAAACGCAAAATATTTGTTCAATGATATAGGTTGGTTTGGGTACTTACCTATTAATGCTCATAAGTATTTATGCTTGCAATTTGATAGCTGTTCTTATTACGAGAGGAACAGGACGAGTCGTCTCACGACATCGCCAATTAGGAGCAAAACTTTCTGCTAAAATAAAGCACCACCAACAGACAACTAAAGAAAATATTGCCTCAGGCAAGTTTAAACTTGGGCAAACCCGAGTTACCAAATAAAAACAACTTAATACTAACATAATACAACATGCATAACCTGTTTGCGAGCAACTCCAAACTGCGTTATTTGTTATATCCGGAGGAAAAGTTTTATTAAAACAGGAGTAGGTAAAACTTTAAAATTGGTATTTTAGCGTTTAGAAACCCACAGTGGGAAACTTGTAACTTTCAAGTTAAGACTGAGAATAAACAACTCTAGTTTAACGGTGTCCAAAATAACTTGTTGAAAACATGATACTATACACTATACTATACTATACATGATAAAAACTATTTGAATAGTACTTCACGATAACTTTTTGTTACACATACAGGGTGGGGAGTTTGATTTATTTATTTGAACAAAAATAAACCTGGGTGCAAAGTTTTCGGTGGGCCACCCTGTATAATCTACATAATCTCTTGATCACTTCAAGCTTTAAAGCTATTGGCGACTTAACTGAAGGAAGCCAGCTGCAATCAGCTTATTTTTAACGAAGAAGAAAAGCTCGCTAGACGACAAAATTGACAAAGAAACCAAATAACACGATAACGAAAACAACGACGAAACGAAAACATTCCTCATTATAAATAGTAGATAGCAAATGCTCCGAATGGGACGTCACGTGCTTAATTTGACCAAGAGTGCACCTGCGTAACCACATGTCAATATTAGGATAAATTGTGCCCTCTCTAGGTCAGACAGGAAACTTTTTATCCCTACGTCGTACGACATACAGTATCCTACATAACAATTTCCTGAAGTGCCCCTTTCTTCAGGTATAAATATTCATTTCTCGGAAATCATCCCCTCTTCCCAACCCGATCTTTTAAAAATTAATTATTTTTTAATTAATAAAGTTTCGGTTACATTACCTGCACAATTTGCTTTTATACTCAAATATTTAAAATCCATTAAAAATCCGTCAACCTCAAAAACTTTCCCTATGTTTAACTAAAGCAGACAGTCAGACTTCAATTAAAATTTATATTGAATTTATGAATGATAAAGTAGCAGCGTGGAAAAGTTTTGAAATCTTGGCAGTTTTTATCTTTCCTGTTGTTTTGCTTTTAAATATGTTTCAGTTTCGCTTTCTATCTGAAATGTTCTTCATGTACGAATGGGATGGGATGGGATAAAGAACTTCCATCCTAGGTTTATTTGGATTATATGTATATTTTGCTATAGAATAATAGAATAGAATAGATATAGGATAATAAATAAAACAGCGGAACGTAGAAGCACAATTCTTAAATATTGCGCAAATACCAAGCAACGAAATGCAATTTTTTAGATATCCCATTATTGAATTTTCAAAATAGGAAATCACAGCATCTTGGCGGGTTATAAAAATCCAGATTCCGATCCAGATTCCGAAATTTCTCTAGTTTACAAGCGGATTTAACGACCAAAGTTAGATGTTTCCGACCGTCATAAAATGGCACCTGATGTCTGATAAAATATGGCGAGTTGAGATAACTCTATTTTATTTGGTTATAAAATATGCTTTTTTCTGCTTGGTCCTTGATGGAAAATCTTATTTATTTTTTTCCTGAAAACACATTTTCTTTATTACAGAAATTCCTAAAATTAAGAAAGAAGATTGAAAACTTTTCACCTGGCGATTAAAAAAATTTTAGGACCTAGTGGAGATCAACTGTTTCTGATTTCTTATTGTACTTCAGCATTTCGACGTGCAAACGTATGTATACGCCTGCAACTCCAACCCTTAACAACCGTAATATATTTAAAATTGATCATTTTGCCAAAGTGACAAAGTCCGCATTGCAAAGTTTAGGCAAAGTTTGCTTTTCCGTGTTTTTAAGCTTTAATGTTTTTTAACTTTTGACTTTGGAAAGGGGAATTTTCAAAGTATACTGCGGGATGTTTCCAACTTTTTAATGAAGCTGTTTAAGTACTCGCTAATGGGGTGTTATGGCTATAATTTTATTGAGTTTACTTTTTTCGTTTAATAGGCTATTCGTGAGGAAAATTAAAAAACTCAAATTTACCGGATTTTTTTCCGGAATATTTGAGTGCAGTTACCTACTTTTATTTGTTTGCAATATTTTAGAGTAAGAAAAATTCGATTTTTTTTTAAGAATGGAGGTGTTATAGAGATTAATTTCGGTTTAAAACCCAGATTTCCTCTTTTTTTAATACAATCGTAAAATGCACCGCCAAATAAAATTTTGTTCTCCCCTTTTCAATCTTTTTTCGTCAACAAAAATCTTCTGGGGCGCTTTCGCATCGTAAAATATCGGAAATCCAATCTGAAATGTAATATGACATGGAATAAAGTTAAACAGAACTTTAAAAACATTTTTTATTTCCTTTTTTCTGTGTGAAATTTTTAATAAATTCATACAGGAAGCATTAGTTTTGTCGTAAAAAAATGTTAATTAAGTTTTGTCCCGGACACTACATAACAATTTTGGTGGAATTTTAGTATTTTAAAGTTTTTTGGACAAGATAAAAAAAAGCTTAAGGTAAAAGGTTTTGCTAAAAAATGTTCACCGTTTTTGGTTAAAAACTATTGCTGCAGTCTACCCTAATATAAAAGAAAAACCCAATACTTTTAAAACAATTACTTATTTCGAGAAACCAGCAGAAAAAATAAAAAAATTTGTCAATCAAAAAAACATAAAAGTAGCATTTAAAAGAAATAATTCACTAGGAAAATTTCTGAAAAATTCCAACCAATAAAAATAATATCAGGTGTATATCAGTTAACATGTGGATCATATCCGAAAAGATACATAGCCCAAACCGGCAGATCATTTTAACACGTATAACAGAACATAAAAAATGCTTTATTAAAAATAAAAATAATTCTACATATTCAAACCATCTTTTACAAAATCGACATACATTTGATAACAATTTTAAAATACTACATGCAGAAAATAAAGGTAAAAAATTGAATTTACTTGAATGTCGAGATAAATCGATTAAAAAATTCCGACATATTACTTAATGATCAATTAGAATTAAATAACTTACCCTTATTAAACTTATTTACCTAATAGAAATGAAGCCCAGCGGGAATTCCCCATAGTAAACTGGTATAATAATAAAACCTAAATTAAAATTTTATTTATATATCTAGATTGTTGTATTTTATGACACCTTTGTGAACTTTTAGTTTAACATTTAGTCTGTAACAAACATCCGATGAAGCTATAGTGTAGCGAAGCGCGTCATGTTATAAAGTATTTAATAAAAGTGTAAATTTGACTAAAATTGTGTATCATAATGTGTAAAGTAATATTATTACAAAATGATTTTTATGAAACTATTTCTACATGAAACCAATAAAAATGCTTTAATTCAGCTGCGTTGCTGCACACCGTTCGCTGCAGATTTTTCCAGAATTATACATTACATTTTTAACACGTGCCAGAATATCAAATAAAAGGGGGCAATAAAAATTTAGCTTGATTCATGATGTAATTAAAAACATTAACGTTAGAGTTACTACAATTTAAGACCTAATTTACACTGTTTCATCGTTCTTTTAATACCCGATATATTTGAACGCGAACTGCTGATCTAGAAATATTACACTTTTTTTACACTTAAGATAAAAATAATCTTCGATAAAACGTGAATTTATTGAGAACAATTAAAATGACAAATAATAACGCAAAAATGACAATAAATAAAAAATCAGGCATTATTTTAAAGTTTTTTTTTGAAATCATGTTGGAAAACCACTCTAAATTTTATCGTAAAGCGCGTAAGTTTTACGGGTTGCCTATACATTGTCGCCAATGCCGGATGCCAACAAACCTGTTAAATCTTGACATATACTAAATAAAATTTTAGTTCTCAGTTTGTTAATAGTGCTATTACTGAACAAATACCGTGGGTTCTTGTAAGTTTGTGTTTTAGTTTGTTATTGAAACTTTTTTATATATTAATATTAGTGTGATAGTGATAAGATAAGTACCTACATACTTATTTGTTAAAGTAAAAGCTTTCCCAATCAAGTGTATTTTAATGAGATTTTACTTAAGTTTTTATTACTGCTGATTGTGACCAAATACCGTGAATTCTTTTAATTATTTTATTTAATTTGTTAATGGCACTTTTGTTAATATTGATTATAAGTCGACCGAGCGTTGGTTTTTTACATTAATGGCTGTACAGTGTTATTAGTGTTTTTTGGTATATAGGAGTATTTGCAAACACATAACCTTGTCAAAGAAAATGGATTTTACAAGGGTTTTACAGGGAACAGCATTATTTCTTCTACTGACTTGTTGAATAGAAAAAATTAATAGAATAGGTAACTTTCTCGGTATCTTGTCAGTATTTCTTGCTAGTGACGGATACGAATTGGTATAGCAAGTTGACTAGACAGAATCGTTTTCTGTGTGTGCTCATAATCTTCGATAATATTATTTAAGTATAAATACTACACAGAGTCATACTTTGTTTGGATAATTATATACAGAATGTGTTCATTATTTAGAAAATTAAAAGTAGATTCTACAGCTATTACTAGGAGAGGTATTTGGCACCCATTAACCGAAAACCGCGAATTAAAAGAACTATGACTTAGCGTAGCCTTGCAAATGTGTTCGTGTGAACATTAAGGTCACTTAAGGCCTAAATTTATTAAATATTACTTACTGCGAATCCACAGCCTGGTACAAAACTCCATACATACCTGTAAATAAAAAGAAAATTGTTTAAAAAATATAAAACAACGACAAGCATCCTTAAAACGATAAAAGTCGTTTATAAGTATTTTTATTTTATCTTAAAAAATACTGAAATATATATAAACAACTAAGTGACTGACAATTGAACCTAGAAACTTAAAATTTGGCGAAAATTAAGGTTTCTATTTGGTGATTACTTGTGGTTATAAAAACTTCTTTCTTATTTTTGCAAGCCAGATTTAACAATCGGGGAAGAAACCTAGCGCTTTCACCAAATGTCAAGAAAGTGTTTGAAAGTGGACAGTGGTTTCTATGCAGGGTGTGCTACGATTTGAAGAATAGACAGTGTAGGCGACAGAGGCTCAAAAATGTTTTATTTTCTGAAAGTTAGTAGACTGTAGGAGAATAATAGTGCGCCTATATGTAGTACGATGGATATTGAAAATTGATAAATCGAATTGAAACTTTTTACAAAGAGAACGAGGCTAATTTTTCACGATGAGAGACGGGGTACGTCATAAATGTCTGTGGAGGACAGAAGGTATACGCGAGCGAAACCACGGGTAAAAACTAGTTTAAAATAAATGCAGAGCGTGTGTAACTGTGTGTGTGTGAGAGAGAGAGAGAGAGAGTGAAAGAGGGGCTGATTCCTGTATATGCCATAAAATTTATATTTTAGAGATATAATACCTCCCTAAAATTCCCATGCCGATAATATATTCTCAAAGTCCTCATGTACGTGAGGTTAAGTTGGTTTATTCATAACCCCAAAGGTCTGTTTAGGATGAATATCATTTTACTAAGAGGCGATTAGAATATTCCCTTTATTATCGCTTCAGACCGCTTGACAAATTGGGCAGTTTGTAAACCAAGAACGTTTTACCATACCAACCACAATTAGCTTGTGGTTTTATCAGCGACCTTCAGCAAGACGCGACGACACCATTCACATTTTCTTTTTGATTAAAAGCCGATTAGTATTTTTTGTGTGCAAATCCAAATTTAAGATGTAACAGTCAAAAGAAATGGTTAGCAAATCAAATTCCTAATCCCAACTTGAAGAAATTCACCCAAAAAAGCTAAATTACGAGATTTCCGAACACTTCCTCCCATTTTAACTTAAAGCAAACAATTTTACCCGCAAAAATTATAGGAACAGTATGAAGGGATGCTCCGATATTCTTTACAAAAGAAAAGCCAGTTAAATTGAATAAAATTACATCCCTAAACTGGGGGAAATGCAAAATTAAATTTTCCGCTAGACCTATTCTGAAAAGAGATTTTTCTGATGGCAATGGAAACACAAAGTATAACGATACCTTTTTGTAGAATAAAAAGGATCCAAGTTGTAGGTTTTACTTTTAAAAAGTGTTTTTATTGCTGAAACTAAAGCACAAACACTACTGGAAATATCTTATATTGTTTTAACAGCTAAGAGTATGAATAAATTGAGATGCTTTTGCCGCTCCCTGTTATTCTTCTTTCTGGACCCGGTACACTGTACACTGCAACAGTTGTGGAAAATTCTGCCTTGCTTTCATTACTATGGAAACGAGTTTGTGTTATTGTTTGGATGAGTCAAATAATAGAAAATACAGTCACAATTTATTCGAGGTGAATAGTGAAAAAGTTACGAAAAATCACGTAGAATTCAAAAATTCATTCAAATACAGGTTGTCCCAATTAAAAAACGTGATATTATGTTTAGTATGTAATAAAAAAAATTCTCTCTTCGATTACGACATACTAAAACTACTAAAACTTGTTGATGTATTAAACCCAAGCTGTTCTATTTAAAATTCCGTTGGACCATCAGGTTTTACGACCTCCATCAATATCACTTATCCTGGCAAAGGATAATTTCCTGCTGTCTCCCCTTTCAATCATCCATTTCCTTCGCAAGTCTTATCTAATATCGATCCTGATGTATTCATGCTTTGAATCCTGCTCTGCCTAGATCCTGCACAATGATGTTTTATAAAGGATGGCTTTCCTGAGAGTCATAGAAGTAAAACTGCAGGACTTACAAAATTAAACTAAAATGTTTCTGCTGTGTTTCAATTATTTTTTTATCAAAATTTTGTGTTTTGATTGACTTAAAAATGTTGAATAATGAGATTATTAGTACACGCTGCGAAACAATGAAAACTCATTTATTAAAAAATGATGTTAAGTATTATTAAATAGATGTGGATAAATAAGTTTCATGTTAGCATATATGTATGATTGCATAAAATAATAATTATCGAGGCACAATCTTGGGGGATTCGTAGCGGAAACTAAGCTGTCTAGGGACTTTTATTTACTCCCAGTGGTGGCATCAAGTCCAAGATTATTAGCCGAAGAAAAGTTATATAACGTTTTTCACTGCAGCCCAGGGAAAGCCTGAAAGTAGAACACAATAGTATTAAATAGGTTTTATTAAAGTTTAGACGATCTTAAAATTTAATGGTGCAATAAGGGAGTTTTAAACTTTTTGTGAAGTTTCAAAGTTGGTGTAGATAGGAAATGCGTTGTAAGTTTCTTATAAATTAAGAGTAATATATACCTGTCAAGATATATCACCTAGCATTAATAGTGGAAACTTGAGGGTAATCGAAGCAAAGTTACACCGGCATGCTTGGGTTTGCTTGGGTTGCAAGCCGAACTTCCAGTTTCGGGAAATTGCTACTCGACTTCAGCGAATTGTATCGAAAGTTTCGATTCTGCGAATTGCGATTTCAAGGATGTGCATTATGTGCAATAATGATCCAAGTCCATGAAGATCAGTTATCTCTAGAGATTCTAAACATTTAAAAATATTTTATTTTTCTACAGATGGTGGCATCAAGTTCAGTAATATCGTCCAAAACGAAGTTATAACTTTTCTCATTGCAGTCAAAGGAGAGTTCGAGAGCAGAACACAATAGAATTAAATAGTTTTATTGAAGAGGTTCAGAAGGTTTTAAAATTTAATGGTCCAATATAGCAGCCGTTCTAAACCTCTTAAGTTGGTAATGACTTTCCTGTTTTTATGTTATAATTTAACTGACAATTAAAATGATCTAAATATTTTACATATTATACTGCAGATATCTAAATATAGCTTTTGAGATTAATGTTTACAACCACTTGAGTATAATTTTTTTTGAAATAAAATGCGTTCGGTGTTGCTAACCGAGTTGAGTGAATTGTATCCAGTATTTCAATGCTGCAAATTATGGTTTCAAGGATGTACAATAACGATTCAAGTCCATGAAGATCCCTAGAGATTCTAGCCATTTAAAAACATTCTATTTTTCAACAGATGGCATCAAGTTCAGTAATATCATCTAAAACAAAGTTAGAAGGTTTTTCATTGCAGCCGAAGAAGGGTTCGAAAGTAGAACACAATAGAATTAAATAGATTTTTTTAAAGCGGTTACAGCAGCCATTCTAAATCTCTTAACTTTCCCTTGGTAATGATTTTTCTGTTTTCTATTTAATAGTTTTTATAGCACAATTTAACTGTATAAACGGTACTAACTGTAGTAAAAATGATCTAAATATTTTAAATAATATACTCAGCTAGTGAAATAGTGAAATTGATACTTCAGTATTTGCTCTCATGTTTCCAGCTCTGGATGTGTAAGTCAGATACTCCTAGTACACCCACGGTACATAGTACTTAGGTTTAGACCTTCGTGGGCTGTCCAAAGATAAAAAAACTGTCGTCAACAATGATGCTGTGATGGCCTCCTGAAGCAGTGGCATGTGTATTGTGCAGAATTAGATAATTTCAGCAACAAAACAATATTCTTTGATAAACTCTCAAAGATATTAATTCCTACAGATTGCTGAGTATATATACATTTACTAAAAAAAATTACTATGATCAGTTTTCAATGAACGTAGCTTGCCGTAATTTTGGATAAATTCCACCATAATACCTTCTATACCTCCTGATTTTACAAAAGTTGCTTCAGAGATGTTTGTCTTCGTGTATAATACCACAATTCGAAAATACTGACTTTCATCTATTACATATTCTACTAGTAGTTTTCTCTTCAATATTCACCTGCAACTCCAATAATGAGCGCACCTGTTGTCATTGAAGCCGCATTGTCGTCAGCTTCTTGCAAATGTTTGGCTTAGTTAAAATCTTAGACTTTTTAGGACGATATCTTTGATGTTTTTTTTTCCAGAAATGCAATTAAATGCTTAAATTTGCTGATATTTCTTTTTATGGATTTAACACTTGCAACATCGAATAATATGCCAAAAGGTTTCTGAGTCTTCGATAAATGCTGAAAATCCAGCCAATATACTACTTGTTACATAAATAACTATTATATGACTAGTATAAAAAAGTTATTCATTTCTATACTCAAATGGATGTCGAAATACGGATGTTATAACACGATTTTATAAAAACAACTTTATAAATGTAAGATCAGAGTTAACACAAGGTTGTTGATAATTACTTATCACTCTTAGCTTCCGTAATGAGTGTGATATGACAAATAGAGTTTCTCACGACAAAATCTCACGAGTTATCGGATGTTGATGAAAATCTAAGAGAGCATAAAAAAGCTGTTTACGAGAAATTGGAGTGTCCAGAAATCGGAATGTGATACGATTAATTTTATGTTTTGAGTGGACCAAGACAACAACTGACATTTTTCATTGTCACTGGGATGGTGTAGTGGAGCATATTTTACGGATAACCGATAATAAGAAGAATCCTAAAGAATTACCCACAAATATCCCAAGTATTTAGAACTGGAGTTCTAAATATTTGCGTATTCTTATACAGTGTGGGTTTTTTAAAGTATTACAAGGCGATATCTAGAAAACGGTTTAAAATATTTTCATGAAATTTTGGTAAATTAATAGGGAGATTGGGGACATATTTAAACATATTTTTGCCATTTACCCCCTCTCTCTATTTTGAGGGGTGGGGGTAACTTTGAAATTTTAAATGGGATGATGTACTTTTGTTTATAAACTTCGAATCTGCGTAAAAAACTACGCATATGAACAATTTTTTTTAGTTCGGAAGCGACCTAAACCGGACGAAAATAGGATAGTTGGCGTTTTACGAGGGGTAGCTATTGACCCGCATGTAGGTACCGGACGGCTTGCTATAGATACTGGAATGAGTCAAAAATCAGTTGTTGGCCTGCTAAGTCCCCGGATTTGGCCCACCTGGGCCCCTGCTACCCTCCCGATTTAGGCGGGAGGCTCGAGATTTCCCAATAAATCTCCCGCTTCCCGACTAACAGACTAAAACTCTCGCTTTTCCGTTTTTTTTATAGTAAATAATATATATTTATACTTCTAACTCAGTTATACGGATCAGTATACTTCTCTTAACTTTAGGACTTTGATTTTCTTTATAGTAGTAATGATATAAAATTGTGTTCCTGTTCTGGGTTCCTAACATTTTTAGTTAATTTTTTATAATATAATAGCTATAATATAATAATACAAATGTTCTTATTCTGAATTCCTAAGATTAGTTACAGCAATATGTTTGCTTAAATGTGTTGAGTGTTAAAAAATAACTTGTTCTGAGACATTTGGTATTCAATTTAAACATATCTAAATTACTTTTACATAATAAAATCCGACTTATTAACAGAGCAAAAAATATTTAACAATTTTCTCAAATAATAATTATTTTTACGAAATGGCGAAAGCGATAAAATTATAATATCGGCAACTCTCGCTTTTAGTTTACTGAAATTGGTAACCCTATTTAATTAACTTTTCCTTGTGGGGTCTTATAAAGGAGAAAGTGATGGCGACTGCACCTACAACTTATGTTAGGTTATGCTCACTGTAAAATCAGTTCGTAAAATAATTGTAACATTACAGTAAATGCCAATCAAGTGAAATGTATATTTTCAATTAGCTTATAGGTGATTTTTTCTATATACATTTTTAGTCATGTGAAATTAAACTTTTTATGTAACGTAAAGTAAAGCGCACGTTACTAATTGGTAAATATACTGAAAATTACATAATTTTACGATATTTTACGGGTATTTACAATTTAACTGTAAAACAATTGATACTGCATTTTTCCACATTTGTTTATATTGTAAAAAGATGCGAAATACCAGGTAAGTAGACTTATAATTACTAACTTGACCTCGTATTTAAAGTCACCTGGTGATTCCCCGTCGGTCGACCGGTCGACTTCATTTCATCACGCCATTTGTAGCTTTGTTGTGTTGTGATACGCATCATTTGTGGATTCGGGAAGTTTATCATGTTAATGTAGTTAGAATTTTGATGCCCGAAAATAAATAATTCTATTAAAAAAAGTTATTTAATGGTTTTAATCAACTTTTATTTAGAATAGCTAGGTTCCATACAGTATGTCCACGGATGGGGTTGACAAGAGGACAAATGGACCAACTTCTTAAAGATAAAAAAAAGAAACTGTAAATAAAAGTTTTTCTTTCTAAAAATTAAATTTACGGTAAGAAAAAATTGATTTTTTTGTAGGTGATGCTCAAAATATACATAAATATGAAAATTCTATTAAATAAATCTGTGTTCTTTTTGTTTTTAAGGGAAAATATTAAACAGGAACATCTTAAATTAATTAAAATCCAAAATTGTAAAAGAAAATTTAAACTTAAATGAATTATGAATTGCAAATTACTGTTGGTTCTGTTTTGTGCTATTAATTCAGAATTCACACAGTTTAAGTTTTCTCTTGCAAATCAAATAAAGATGTTTCACATCTTTTCGATGTAACATCTTGCGTTGAAATAATAAATCTATTACTTTTATCTTGAAATATTTTTTTTTATTTTTTGCGCACCCCATACAAAAAGTCACACTTTTCTTATTGCGATTTGATTTTGGTACGTAAAAACTTTTATTAATACTGACTTTTTATGTGTAAATATTTGTTCCATTTGTCCTCTTGTCTCCCATCCCTGGACGCATTGTATCAAAATTAAGATGTAAAAGCGCATGTACTTGCATGCATACGTCCATGTAGCTTTACATTTACATACAACTAAAATTCCGAACTTGGAACGTAAAATTTTTCGTGAAACTATTAGCAATATTACATTATTATACTACTCATATACAGACATTTGCATTAAATCGCTTGCAAATATAATGAGTACGGGAGTAAATTTACATTGACGTCAACTTAAAATTACATATCGTTCAATAAAATTAACTTGCCGGAACAGGTAATTTTATACATAAAAATAGCACTCAATTACCAGCAGTTTCCATGACATGGTAGATAATTGTAATTTTTACTTGAAGCTTCAAGGCGAAATATTACCTATTAAAAAGCAAGTAATTTTACATCAAATAATTTTACAGTGTAGCAAACCTAAGCAAACCTAAGCAATTTCTTTATCTCCTTGCTATTTCTGACCGTTCGACAATGAACGCCTCTACACAACGGACAATTATTGCTTTCTGCTTTAGTTGTCCGCTGTTCAGAAGTTTCACTGTACATTTTCATAAAAATCCGAGATTTTGTGAACATAAAAGGAATATTTTAAAAAGTTGTAAAAACATTTGGGGCAACGTCTGACTTCGAATAAACCGACATGAAGATATATATCGTAGAGCAGACGCAGTTTGCAGTAAAATCCGTGACCAACATGCAAATTAGAATTTCGTAAGTTGCACAAGAAACTATGACAGATCGATGAAATGCACCGAAGAGGCTGGCAAGAAAACTGCATGGATATATACAGGGTGATACTATGTATTACCCTATGTATCACCACTATATACTATGTATACTATTTAGAACTTTCTAAAAGGGTTTTAAAATAACCTTTAAAATCATACACCTAGAATTAGCAATGTCCAAATCCTAGACAGGCTTTATGCTTAAACCCTTGGTCGCATTGTCACATTCTCATTAAAACATAAACTTCGTTAAAATATTTATTATCCAGTGGATTTTTTAACTGGGTAGATAGGGTTTCATATATTAAATTTAATATAGCTTAGTATCAAATTAAAAATACATTTTTGTTGTGTTTATTATTACCTAATGATTCAGCTATTCACAGTAAACATGTAATACGAGTGAACCACTTCTGAAATTGAAAAATAAAAAGCATAATCCTCCGCTCTATATTAGTTTTAGTTTGGAGAACGTAAGAACAACCGGAAGTATTTTTCACTGTCGCGCAAACATCTGGAAAATGGCTGCTTGATGGCTCTTTTTCTTTCGGAGAATTTGCTTGAAATTGATAGTGGAAATCTGGTGGAATCGAATGGTTTCCCGATGTGAATCAGAAAGGTTTTATTGGTTCGACTGATTGATTATTTCTAAAACGAGTCAGTTACTTTTTGTTTAAAAATACTTTTTTGTTGGTGTGTCTTCTGTTAGTGTAGATAAAGGGATGCGGTTTTCTTCAGACTATGTTACTTTTTAAAATACAAAACATTTGTTAATAGACTTAAATATTAATCATAAAAATCATACTTCAATTAATATAATTTACTCAATCTGAGCTGAATACCGATCTATCAGAATCGTCTTCCTCAACATTAGTTTCTTTAAAAAGTGTTTATATTTCGTTCTAAGGAAATACGGGGATTTGAAGAAATTAACAAGTTGTACAGGATGTCCTCAATATTCTCGGTCAGTCCTCGCTTTCGCGCGTAATGTTCTCGGAATTCGCGAAGCTCTTTATTTCTAGCTTCTGGTGCCTCTTCAGATAAATGACCAAAAGGAATATAAGAAAAGTTCTCGCAAATTTCTGCCCCCTGTATTAATAACATATATTGATGGCATACAGTATCAACTATATAATGACACATACAGCTTTGCAGTGTCTGTCAAAGTATCAACATTTAAGTTTCACCCGAAGAAAGCACTTGAAGAATTGCAGCAAATTTTTTAATTACATTTTTGTTTAGTTCTGTGATTGCTGCTGATTTTTCGTAATGTCGCAAAAGAAAATGGCAGTATTGCCGTCGTTTGTAGTGCCCTCACCCTGTTTTACAACGTCCAAAGTGGCACTAAAAAGCAACTTTGTATTCCTGCATGTGCGACATTACTAAAGCAAAATATATTTATCATGCGGGAATGTTATGCTCTTCGTACTAGATACACCATCATATACTATGCATACTTATATAATAATATATTTTATTTTTATTTATTCAATATATCGCTAAAAATCTATAAAAACACATAAGAAATGCTGCTTAAAATCACCAGATGAAAAGACTGACTCCCCTTTTTACGGCGCGAGATACCAAACAATATCCCCTAAAGTAAAATCATTATTTGAAAGAATAACGAACACCCTACATATCACAAAAAGAATTAAACCGATATTTTGTCCCACACCCGAAGCCCCACAAATCAGACAAAAGAAGCCCCGTTTCTTCGTATAAACAAGGCGACATCCCCTTATTCGATTTTCGGCGACATTCAATCCGTTCACCCCCTATTGTGTAGCACGTCTACCCTAGTTTTTGTTCCCAATAAATAACGGGACGATGGCAAAAAGGTGCTGGTTTAAGACAGAAGTAATCACTTGAGTGATATATGAAAGGAAACGAATTCAATATGAAGATAAAACTTGGAAAACAGAAATTCTTTAGTGATTTTTTTTTTGAGAAATGACTTAAAAATTTATCTTGATAGTTGTCGCCTTATGACTAGTATGTTGTGTCATTGTATCCAAATACATTCATTGTTATATGTGTGTGTAATCAGTAAGGACCGAGTCTTTTACAGACACGTAACAAACAGCCATATTTGTTCTTCTTCTTCCGCTTTTTCTTTTTCGACTCCCGGTCCCCGAATTTCTTCTTCTGTCCAGTCTTGTTCCCTTTAAATTATTATTAGTTTTATAGATCCATCTTCACATTGGTCTTCTTCCTTCTCTCCTCCCATATACCGCCATTGCCGCAACCATTCTGTCGGCATATATATTATTAGAGCTCTCCAAATTTCGCCATTGTAGTCTTCTTTCTTGTACCTTCTTATATTTTTACAGAATCTTAGTTGCCTTGTTCTTTCAGTATAAACCTTGTCTCTTACTGAGATTTAGGCCTTCATAGTCAATGCTTTCCATTTCAACATCTCCCTTACAGAACTCAAAAATTAGTACCTATGTTTCTCTATACTTGACAAAAATGAATAGCAGTTGCACAAGAATGAGGAAATTTAGAAAATTTTTGAGACACATTTGACTGAAATTTTGTTTACTCATACGTGCTGTAGTTTACTTACAGTACATCGATGAGTCAGAGTTATCCACTTTAGCTGTTCTTATTTCATAGGACAGAGCCTAGAGTTAATGTTTTTACTAAAGATAATAAATCAGGTAAAAGTGAACTAGATTGATTAAGGCTTCTATTATATATTAGTAAACTAAATGTTTAGTTTCAGTTTCCGTCTCGACCAGGCTTAACCCTGTTTGAAAATTTTGTATTAAAAGGGATATTAATCAACATTTATTACAATAACTAGGGAGTAACAGCTAAACTCGATAAGCCTGGATACTTGCTAAGTTCGGAATGAATAGTGGACTTTCTGTTTAAAGCAGGATCGAATGAGCTTATTTGAGAAGCCCTGGAGGGCTTTGATATGTAAATCTAATTGGTAGTATATCTTTTTTCAAGATCAAAAAGCAATAACTAGAAGAAAATTTGTCGCTCATCGCCGAATACAAAAATCTAGAACATCCAACTTCTGGGGCTCATTCATACCCAAGGTCTATGGATTATAGAACAAATTGTCCGCAGATGGTTTCTCTTTTAAATCCCGTGCTAATAGATCACATTTTCTTTCTTTTCAGATGCCCACGGTCTGTTAGGCTTGAAATTTACGTGGGAACGAGCTTATTTCTGCAAACGTGTAGACATTTAACATGAAATGATCTGCTGCTTATAAGAAAAATTAATAATATGAAAAGCCAAAAAACATTCAGTGCCTTCCATTACTCTAATTAATTCCCGGTGTCACGCGGAGAGCGTTGAAAATATTTTATAAAATTTCAATTACCCAAATGCGCCTCGAGGGTCCGCCGGCTCTAAGTAAACCGCCCAACAATCGTCACTGCTAAGTAATTACTCAGATTACCCGGGCGTTCGAATGACGTTTTGCTCGTTTTACTAAAGTTGTAACTTTTTGTTTTCCTTTTTGTTAAGTTTTGATTTTGTGGCAACGACTCTGGCCTGTTAGCTGTAAACCTAACGTGGTTTACACTGAAAAAAATTTTACTATGTAAAATTCGTCATTATAAAGGTGTTGTTCCAATAGGTACTTCATGGTTTAACCTTTGCGCCATTTTTCAACAACTTAATCTAGAAATTTTATATTCTGCATGTGTCACATTTTATTACACCACACTGACGCGAACAGCGTAAACTTTTTATATTTATTTCACTATAAATATAGGATCTGCTTCTTTGTAAAACTGTCTCTTTTGGCTTGCATGGGAACAGGATGATAGATGGAACAAATTTGACAGTGCATTCGAATCTCCTAAATTTACAGCTAGATTTAGTGGAAAACATGTCTAAAAAATTCAAATTCAACAATAAACTTGCGATCATATTTACTGCTAATAGTTTTTAACAATACGTATCGGCTGAGTAAACAGTCATATAAAATCGACTAACCAAGATTTACAAATAAAAAAACACACTTATTACTGCAAAGCCTTTTAGATTTGTTTCACTTACCATAAAACACTGAAATAAGTTGCTCCAGTCTCCAGTCTTGCAAAAGATCTATTATTTTTAGCGTACGACTATTCAACGAACGAAAAATTCTAACCTTTCCAAGGGTGTCCGCGAGCAATAGAAATAATATTTCAGCCAACAATAGGACCCATTGAATTAATATTTTTTATTATTTCCCCAATACCTTATAAGTTTTAAAGGAGTGTTTATTTTAATTGAAATGATATAAGGATTATTGACTTAATTTTTACATTTTCTATTTAAACCGTAGTTCTTTTTCGTTTAATAAAATATATTGTAATTTGAATCACACCGCCTACAAACAGCTATTTTTCGCCCAATTATATTTAAGCATTCCAATCGAATAGTTTAAAATTTTGGCTCTAACAATTCTACACTCCAAGGAATATCAGAAATTTATTGGATTCCAATAGTAGTTTGGTCATTGAAATAATGGTAATATAGTCTTCAAAGAAGTAGGTATACTTTTGAAGTATATATTTAAAGCAATATTTTATTTTGATTCTTTCAATGATATTTTGTTGGGATTGAGACAATATTCCCTTTAATATATCTAATGTGACAGTGGTCAAAAACAGTACTAGTATTGAAAAAAGCATAGCAGTTTTTTCTGTGTACTTTCAGATCTGTTAAAGGTATTAAAGGCAATTGTAAACTTCCATTATTTGTCAATATTATATATAATTTAAAAGAATAACATATATATATATATATATATATATATATATATATATATATATATATATATATATATATATATATATATATATATATATATATATATATATATATGTTCCGGTCAAACCCGATTTCAGGATAAACTAGATTTTCCTAGGCCAAACCAGTCTATCTGAAAAGCGATAGGATGAACTAGTTTGTCCTAGTCCAAACTACTTTGTCCTGAAACCAATGTAGGCTTGCTAGGAAAGACTGATTTGTCCTTGTCTATACAAGTTCAAACTGCGATTTTGCTTATTTTGTAGGATTAACTAGTTTAAACTAGTTAAAAGCAGGCTTAGGACGTGTTTTTCCTATGACGTTTGACGGGTTTGCTCAGTATTAGTTGATCAGTTTTGTCTTTAATGATATAACAAAAAATATGTTATAATTAAAAACAAAAACTGATAAACTAATACTGAGCAAACCCTAGGGCCATGCTAGTTTATCCTAAAACAGTGGCGCAACTAAGAGTATGTGCGCCCCCGGCAGATTTCTGAAACCGCCCTGCTATTTTGCACCCATCTTGATCCTTCGTATTGAAGGGGGACTTGAGGGCGCCCTTGACTTCAGTGCCGCCCCCCGCAACGCGGGGCTTGCAGGGCGTTATTTACGCCACTGTCCTAAAAATTACCAGGCAATACTAGTAAGTCCTAAGAAAAACGCAAACGTCCTAAAACAACGACAGAAAGTTTTAATATTTCCTCGGCCAAACTAGTATATCCTGAAATCGGGTTTGGCCGGTAACATATATATATATATATATATATATATATATATATATATATATATATATATATATATATATATATATATATATATATATATATATATATATATATATACTGGGAAGGGTAGTCTTGACCGACAGTTGAATAGAACGACTGTTGATTTTCTTGGGGTAGCGGTCTCGGGACGAAGTAAAACTCTTTTTTCACAAACGCCAAGCTTTCGGGAATTTATTTTTTCCTTTTTCAAGGCTACAATAATGGAAATTATTACATGATAGCTTATATGTATGGTTTTCTTTTTATTAAAAAAACATATATATATATATATATATATATATATATATATATATATATATATATATATATATGACTTAATTAAATAATATTTGGTAAAACAGGTCAATTTTGATATAAATATTTTACTTTTATTGCATTAAACTTAATTTATTGTTACCTTAACTTACATACGTCCAAGAATGAGAATATATTTAGTAAAAGAGCTATTACTGGTAATAGAAATAATGTTTTTTTCTATGCGATGCTGTAATAAAATGCTTTTCGTGTCGGTACCTAATACATTTTTTTTAAATCACTTGCCATGTTGTCAGAAAAACGCATCATTTTCTCACCTGCTTATCCATATCCATTCGTCTGAGAGAGACAATGTATTTTTCGTCAGGTGATCAATTTAAACCAGCCGAGTTGAGTAATGCACTGTTCGCATTTCCAATCGTATGGCACAAATTGAGCATTTATCTTAATTTTCCACTCCCTATAGAAAATGCTCAAAGCGAGCTTTCTTTAAGTTCGGATCCATCCGAAGGCAGAACGCGTGTTACAATTTGAGAAAATATAAAAATAAATGGAAAATCATTTACATATTGGAATGTCGCGAAAAGATGTGTTATATTTTTATCTTTTCATAAGTAAATTGGAGATATGCATGTGCATCGTTTGAGGAAGTCATTCCAAGCCAAATATAGTATTTTGACGAAAATTACTACACAGAAGAAACTGCTATGCTATTTTCAATAATAGTACTGTTTTTGGCCACTGTCACATTAGTTATATTAAAGTATTGTATTGGCTCAACAAAACATCATTGAAATAATCAAAAAAACAATAATGCTTTAAATATAGACTTGTAATTGAACTTCAAAAGTATACCTACTTCTTTGAAGACTATATTACCATTATTTCAATGACCAACTATTGCAATCCAATAAATTTCTGATATTCCTTGGAGTGTAGAATTGTTAGAGCCAAAATATTAAACTATTCGATTGGAATGCTTAAATATAATTGGGCGAAAAATAGCTGTTTGTAGGCGGTGTGATTCAAATTACAATATATTTTATTAAACGAATAAGAACTACGGTTTAAATAAAAAATGTAAAAATTAAGTCAGTAATCCTTATATCATTTCAATTAAAATAAACACTCTATTCTACTGTAGCCAATGATAGTTTGCATTGAATTTAGAACAGGGTATTACTGGCATCAAATAATTGTTATATTTGAACGATCCATTAAAAACCAATGAAACCTTATATTTCAAGCAATCTTATAACATATTGGTTAACAATGATAAACTAATCATTGAAATAAAACGAAATTTGCATTGTGCAATACGGAATAGAGTGTCATTGAGTGAATGGGTATCCAATTCATTATACGATAGATAATTTAACTATTTTTTTCTCGGTCAGTGACAGAAGGAGATAGGCAAAAATAAGTATTAATCTACGTGTTATCATAAAGCTTAACGAAGAGTTGCTACATACAAACGTATATGAATCGATAACTTCTGTGCAGTGAGCATATTCTTGTGCGATTGTATACTGAAAAATGTGATTGTAGAATCACAAGATATTCAGAAGAAAAATTAGTCAATCTTTGTGATTTTTCAACAATTTGTTAAATTTGCAAAATTATACATGAAATATATTTATTTTTGTAATATTCCCATGTATTTTTTTTCATTTGTGAAAATAATGGCGTTTTTAATAAATTTATATGAAAAATGTAAAATTACATTCAGTTTGTGAATACAGCACGTCACTTAGATTTAGTTTTTTAAAAAGGATATGCGTAACAGCATAAGCATATTATGTAAATTCACCAGTTTTCTGTAAATACTGATCAACAAAACGACAGCAGTGGATCACCTGACGCATCTCCGCTTTATAGGCCACGAGTTTAACCATAAATTTTTATCCATGGTAATGAGAACTTAGAGAACCTGTTGTGACTGCCATGTAACAGGTATAAGTTGTTTAAGCAGAGCTAATTTTTTCAAGAAAGTTTAACATACAAAATCTAGAAACTGCAAGCTCGTTATGGTTTATATCAGTATAAAAATCTCACTACATTATTTTGTTTCACATCTGAAATGGAAGCAGAGGGTGAGGTTTCATCCATTGTTTAAGTATCAACCGCAACAGTGGCTACAGCTAGCCGAAAATGTATTATAAATTGCAAGTATGCTGGAAAGCAAAATATTTATTGCTAAAAATAGCAGGAAAATAAAAAAAAATATATTTTTATTCAACCAAATATATATATACTCTCAACTAATCTTTTCCTAATTTACCACACTTCCATCCCGTAAAATCCCTAATTGAAGAATACTCTCATATTAAATTTTCTACTATTAAACTCTAATCATGCTCTGTCCCCTTTTCCCCTGTTCAACCGTATTTTTATAATCTTACACGGGAATAACAAAAAATGCTTTGAATTATGAACTTTTGGAGAACAACAATGTGGTATATTATTTAAATAGTCCATATTTTATAATAAAATGCGCCTTTTAAATTAGCTACATATATTTACTGTACACTTGTGACCTCCCACAAACAGAAAATGCAACTGTGGCTACATTCTCTGATGACACTTCTTTATTAGCAGTAGGAACAGACCTAGATGCAGTAACCAGACAACTCCAACATGCTAGCGACCAGATTTACAATTGGACCACAGACTGGAAGATTAAGCTTAATCAGCAAAAATCTATTTGTGTCAACTTTACCAACAAAAGAATAGGCAATCATCAACCAGTTAACATAAATGGTATCATAGTTCCCTATGAAAATACTCCCAAATACCTGGGGATGACCTTAGATGCGAAACTAAGATCGAAGGAATATATCAGAAATAAACGTACTGAACTAGGGCTCAAATATAGACAGTTGTATTGGCTCTTGGGACGAAAATCTAAGCTGTCAATACACTGTAAAATCATGATATACAACCAGATTTTAAAACCAGTCTGGGTTTATGGCATCCAGTTATGGGGCTGTACCAAGGAGAGTCACATCAAACGCATCCAAACCTTCCAAAATAAAGTATTACGGAACATAGTTAGTGCACCGTGGTACATACGAAATAGTGACTTACATCGCGATCTTGGTATCCCGTATGTCGCTGGTGAAATTAGAAGATTTGCCATCAAGCACGAGTCTCGACTCCATCAGCGCGTTAACGTCGAAGCCATCAGGCTTCTTGACAACCAGGATCTAGTTAGAAGGCTGAAGAGGACCAAGCCCTTTGAACTAGTATAGACTTTTGAAAACATAGTACAGTGCGCAAGTGTGTGAGTGCTAAGTGCCATGGCCATGACTCATAACAGATAAACCTTTACAACTCCATTGGGTGAACTTTAGCATATAAGGATTTTAGTTTTTAAGAATTTAGAGAAAAATTAATGGTTGGTCTTGCAGACCAGTTTTAATAATAGTAAACGCCGCAGGCTTTATCAATAAAAAAAATATATTTTTCCCACATTTTTTATTTTTTTGTCATCATAAATTAAATGCTAAGTGAAACATACAATAAATACATTAGAAGTCCGACGATCCATTTTCTAAAATAGGTAGTAGGAAATTAATGTACTGTGCACAAGTATACTAGTTGTAAGTCTTTGTGAATTGTGATTTAGTTAAAAATAATAAATGTCTTTAAAAGTAACTTTGTGAAATAAAAGTTTATAATAATACAAAGTATGTCCCCGGACAGGGTTTGGAAGAGAACAAATGGACCAAATTTTGCAAGATACGTAAAAATGTCACCCCTAATAAAAGCGTTTGCTTGTAAAATAAATACGATTCGCGTTATGGAAAACTTAGTTTTACTGTATAGCATTTATTAACCTTTTCTCCATAATTTTTTGACACCGGACCTGAAGATACCTATCTAATTTATACATTTTCAAAGACCGGCCTTTTAGTAGTTACCCTTACCGTGGTCCTTTTCTCATTGAATACGGGTTCAAAAGACGCTAATCTCATTTAAGACTGCGGTTTTAACAAAATGAATTTAATGAAGAGTTTCCGGGCCAGTTTAGGGAAATTTCCACAGGGTTTTAAATAAATTTTGCAATTGTTGTGATGAAAATAGAACGAATTCAATTTTTAAAATACGAACTTAATTTTACTTGAAAAGTTTTCAATTTGAAGAGAATTTAACTACCAAGAAAAAGATATTCGTAAAAATTTTCCAACTTACAAATTATTTTATTTTAATTTTACGACAGCCCAGAGTCTAAATATATTTCACTTCCCCACACATTGTTTTATTTGCCTACAAGGATCCTCGAATGCAAACCTCTTCTTTTCTTTGATTTGGTAAAAGCATGTACCCATTCCTGATAAAGCGCAAATTTTTCCATTTGAGCAAGTGTTCCTTTTATGTACCTGGGGGTAAGGCCTAACATAAGGGCTAATTTATTTAAATTGGACGCCCTTTTAATGCTGTCTTCTTTTACTAAACATGTTTAGTTATAATGGGTCTTGTTCACTCAAGCGAATAAAGCTGTTATTTCTAATGGAAACAGAAGTAGACGTCATGTACTTTACAAAAGTTTTCAGTCAGTTTTTGTTGAAAACTATGCCATGTCTTGACACGATATGATATGACGGTCACATTGAACGAATAAACCAAACGCGAAAATACGACGATGAGCTAAAGAGTCAATGGAAGTAGGGCATTTCTAGCCCTATAAAGATAACAAATATTCTTTACTTAATTTCGACCACCATTTCTAACAAGCCAAGAAAAAGCATTGTAAAACGGCCAGAAAAGTTTTAAACAAAGGAAATTCTGTGCCCTACCTACACTCTTCAAGAGCCTGCCGGAAGAGCAATAAATTATTCATAGTCCAAGACGCTAAAAACACCTAATAGCAAAATAATGGGTATAAAATGAGTATAAAGTGATTTTAGTCTGCCATTGTTAATCGTACGGGCCGCTAAAAATCAAAAAGGTTAAGTATGAGGTGAATTAAATCAAGAAAACTATGCATACCAAGTACCTATACTAAGAATTTACGAAAACACATTGTGACTGCTCGGATGGAGGGTTCTTTGTAAAGGGTGTACAAATAGGTACTTTTGGTTTGCAATTTTTTAACGACTTGACCTAGAAATTTTATATGTGTCATCTAGAGATCAGGCAATTTAATTATGCATCGACCTGTCACAGATCGCGGCGAAATTTGACAAGCGTTTACATGTCAGCTGTCTTAAAGTTCAAAGAACGAGTGAAATGATGGTTGCAGAAGAATTATCCTACAGTGCCACTTAGCGGTACGATGGACTACTAATGGTGTAATGGTCGTGTTTCCAGTTATTCAATTCAAGTTTCACCCATGTGACTGACTGATTGAATTGGCGATTTGAGTTGACAGTTATCCAGTTATATCCGATGTACTTATTGCAATTATCGTTCTCATTCTAATATACGCATTAGCGGCCCTGACTCGTTCCACTTGTATGCTGTATGTAAATAATCGTTTTCCATTCCTTTATAAGCTTCATATCTAATATAGTAAATCAGACACCAGTGAATGACTGAGTCAACGCAGAGACTTCTCATAAAACCCTAATACTCTGCATCTATTGCTGATAGCAAAATGGTACCGTTGTAATTTTTCTCTCGTCGAAATAGGCTGGGCTCTTCAGTTAACAAAATAAGCCAGCACGAGTGCATTTTAGAGAGCATACGCTATTTCACCGTTAACTGTAATCATTTATTTTATTTATTTTACGTAGTTCAATAATTTGTAACAAAAAAGTAAGATAATCATAACGTTTTCGATGTGCTACGAGAGACAGAGTCAACCGTCACACACTGGTGTGTGCATATGTTACGACTTTACGAAATTAATAGGTACTCATTGTAACGTCTAGTATATCCATACTTCCAAAAAGTATAAATTACATGCACTTTGCTTGTTACCATCATTCCCACTTCCTCATCGAAAGTGTAAACGTCCATTTTGTGTGACGACCGTGTTATCAGGGACTCGCGCTATTGCGACCCGTTTTGTTGACGAGTCCCGGAAACGTACTATTTTTAAGAATTATTTTTGTTATAGACTTTCGAGCCCAAGGTATGTTCATCAATATAAGATAATTTTTAAATTTTAATATTGATTTATATTGCTGCAGTTTGACAGCTACGCCAAGAAGGTATTTTCATATGTATGTTTATATTTGAATACTTCTTGCGTTTTAGGACCTTCTCAATGGCCCTCAAGTCAAAAATGTTTTCTGAAAAATTAGATACGGCGGACACTAAGGGAACTCCCGTAAAATATACTACCAATGCGTCAAGCCTCATCAACCGCTCTCAGAGAGGAACTGTTTGCTGTCGCCTCGCTTTTCGGTCGAATGCTTTCCCCCGCCGAAACACCACTGGTCGCTGGCCCGATTTATGACTTAAACTTTTAAGTGATTTTTGGTTTTTCTTAAAATATCTTTATTCATAAACTGCGCCAGTACCAAGCGTGTGGAAAAATGGATTCTTTCATCCAGAACGGTCTTTTCACTTGTTTGCTTGGCGGAATATAGCCTGCTCGGAAAGCAATAGCGACGGGACGCGAAGTCGGATATTTAGCGTTCTCTCTCTAATCTTCCTTTCTCCTACACACGCACATGTATGAAACCAAGCAAAGGGCTAATATGAACCAATCGTTGGTGTCGCCTTCTCTTGCTGAAGGTCAATGTTATGACGCACCTAGTTTATTTTCGCGGGATCACTAGCTTTTTTTTAAACTAAAAGATACATATTATCAAAGGTAACCGGCAGGTTAAAGGAGATCTTAAGATTTAAAAAGACTTAAAAATCGGTAGGAAGAAAACCCGGTGCATGGTGTTCAATGCAAAGGGACGAGCAAATGTAAGGATGTAAGAAGAAAAGCTTAATAAAGTGAAGAATTTTAAATATCGTGGTTCAGCAATCACAGATGAGAAAGAAAAAGATTGCAGTCAGTGGTGTAGGCACCTGATAAGAAGCAGTAATAATTATATCGGAAGAAAGATTACAGTAGTGGAAGAAAGTGCAAGGACAGGTAGAGGAAGAATGATTTATGAAAAAAGGAACAGAAGAAAAAAGCGGACGTTGTGAAAATGATTAACAAGGACCGTAGAACCCATATTAAGTTGGCAAAAACTTACTTGAAAAAGGAGACGAAGAGAAATTTATATATTTTTTATCTCTCAAATAAAACATTCCTATGTATAAATTTTATAAATTTAAGTAACAATGTACTTACAACAATAAAATAAGTTATTTTATAGATACGTTAATTGCAAAAAGTCGCCAATAACAATAGGAAAATGTTAGAGACACCGTTCTATATTAGGATATCCGTAGGGCAAACCGTCTATGCCATTTATCAAAGTAATGCCGACAAAAATTTTATAACAAGCCGTATATGGGCGTTAAATTAACCATTGTTTCTCTTTTGTTGATCAATAAAATAACAAATATTATTGTCCAATTATTATAAAATTCATTTCATTGAACCGTTAGACAAAGAGTAAAATGGAAGTAATATTATTGTCTGTCTGTGTGTTTGCTAGAAGTGCTTGATTTGTAGACGGCCTGATACGAGGGTAAATTAAATTAATCTCATTATTGGCTAGACCTGTGCCGTTAAATTCAATGTAGAAACTCCTCACAAACCTAAGCAAAGAGGTGGATTTGACAAGTTGGTCTGGGTAAACTGGTCCTAGGTCCCAGATTTGACCCCCATTGACTTTCTTCCTGTGGGGTATTATAAAATAAAGAACAAAGTCACTGAAGTAGAAGGTATTAAATTCAGCAGATATCGTAAACCTTTTTCCTATACTATTAAAAAGTGTCTTTAAAGCAAACACTACTTGGGTAAAGGTAACAAATTATATTTGAGAAAACTGGAAATGCATTATTAAATTTGGCCTTATATAATAAATGTTTTTGTTATATCCCAGATATTTTATCCCTAACCTCCAAACATAGTTAACTGAATGAACATAATATACAAAATCTGACATATTTTCCACGCTTGGCTGATAGGGGTGTGTGTTCTTAAGGTAAACCCCAGGAGATCCAACCACGATAGTAAGTATGCGGAATGAAACAAAAAATGTTGATATGTTGAGTTTCCTTAACCTGCCAAGATAGCTGAAACAAATAAAGATGGAATATTATAAATGCGAGAAAAGGCTTAATAGCAGAACAAACAAAACTTTAGGCTAAAATTTGTGTTTGCGTAGAATGAGATGGCACGGTCGGGTCCACAGATTCGTGTTTTGCAACTTCCAGATATTTTAAGTTTTATTTGAAGTATCTTATTTGATTAGCGAAGCAGAAAATAGAAAGTAGAGAAAATTTAGTCGATTTTAAAGGGAAAGGAGGGATCTCTCGAGGTTTATTTACCATTTAAATCTAAAATCCTTTAAAGCTTCAGCTTTAGCTGAGCTTCTGCCAGTTGAAGGTACCACTGTTTCATCCTAAGTTGCTGCTACATCTTTATTACTAGTTTCTTACCTAAATTTTCTAGTAGTAAATCTTCCAGCATAACTTCTTTTTTATCCTCCCATGATTATTTCTGAATAATTATTAGAAAAACCTAATTCAGCTTCCAATACAATAGAAAAGATTTAATTTAAAATGAAATTCAAATTTTCACGAATTGATATTGCTTTTATAGGAACACCGGTATTCGATTGTACTTCATTTACTTGGTTAAAATAAAATAATATAATTGTGGCATTGCTTTTGTTGTAATAATGGGAAGACCATTATATTAATGTTATATATGTTTCCTCATATAAATAGCGCATACGAAATGAGGAACTGTAAATTGATTTTTGAATAATGTAACTGGTCAGATTGTGGAATCATTTATTGTAAAATCCACTAAAATTTAATATATTTTATGTAATACGAAATACGTAGAAGCGCATTACAGAAAAATAGGTTAGTCCCATATTAATTGGAATTAGAATATGTTGAAACCAGAAAATTTTCGATACATTCAGCGTATCGAAAGCGCTTCCTTTAAGGTTTCAAATGTTAAGGTTTATTTAATATTAAGGTGAGTATTAGTGAGAGTTTAAACATATCCTTTAAAATGTCGCATAAAATATACGACTGTGAGTCTTACTAAGGAGTCGCGCTCTGCAACAGAGCATTTTATAGAGCCCCAGAGTGGCATTTATAACTTCCGAATATACACAGTTCCGCTCTCAACTTTCTGTTATACACCACATATATTTTTATTTAGTGCATTGAAAGCACCGCCATTACTTATATGGTAATTTAAGTTAGATTTTGACAATAAATCTTAGTTTTACTTTGAACAGAATGATACATTAAAGCACTAGTGCAGTAATGATAATAATAATCAGTCCGAAGAAGTGTGATATTTTTCTAAGTACAGAGTATAGAAATGCGAAATTTTTAACGGTGACAGATGACCTTAGATACCCCTAAGGGACCGATTGGGCGATATGTATCATAGTTATTTATGTAATAATAAAAACAATGTCCTTGATAAATATAAAATTTTAATATTGTTTTCTGCTACTATGGCTACTATGGCTTTTGTTAATTTTTGCCTTGTGTTCGCATTTAATAAAAAGACAAAAACTCTCTAAGTAGTACAAGAAGAGGGACTGACCATCCGCCGCCCGCCGGCGGGATCTTATCTTGTGATCTATGACGTCATATCTCAGCCACCTTTGCGCATGCGCAAATTTCAAGTACGTCATCGAAGTCTACGTCACTGGATCTTACGTCAGCAAACCCAACCTGCGCGCGCAGCTGTCAAATGTCACCTGTCAACTGTCACCTGTCACTTGTCAAATGTCAAAATTAAAATTTGACATACGTGGCGTATGAAGGATGACGTCATAAGACAGAAGAAGAAAATTAGCCGGCTGTCACTTGTCATTTAAGATCTGTCAACTGTCACCTGTCACTTATGAAACGTTAAAATAAAAAACTGACATACGTCACGTGTTCAAAATGGCGTCAGAAGACATGCGTAAAAGTATGGCGGCTGTCACCTGTCATTTAAGATCTGTCAACTGTCACCTGTCACTTTTGAAACGCCAAAATTAAAATTTAACGTAGGTCACGTGTTCAAAATGACGTCATAAGACATGTGTAAAAATATGTCAGCTGTCATCTGTCATTGAAGACCTGTCAACTGTCACCAGTCACGTGTTAAACGTCAAAAAAAAAATTCAACATATGTCACGTGTTCAGGGCGGTGTCCGAAAGCGTTTAAAAAAAGAATGGCGTCGATCGGCCTTAGGGTTCCGGAGATATAGTTTTTTGCGATTAGTGACCTAACGGCTGATGGTGGAGAGCCGAAATTCGCATGGGGGGATAGTGACGGAGCAGAGCTTTCGATTGGTCAAATTAGTTTTCAAAAATCTCGACTTTGAGGAAAAAATTAGATTTCAAAATTTTTACATCACCCTGTATAGTAAATTTTGGATTAATTATATAAGTTATGAATATTAGGGGATTTGGTAATAGAAAAATAGGTATTAGATCATCGGAACTAGTAAAAAATTAGATCTCAAAATTTTTATATCACCCTGTATAGTTAATTTTCGATGAAATATATATAATTTAGGAATTTTATTTAAGTTAATAACAACTAAACAACTCACGTTAAAATCGTCAATGTTTAAACTGAGTTGTTGAAACACCCCTGTTTAAACAGCCCTGTTCAAACAGCCCTGTTGAAACTTCCCTGTTAAAAACGCCTCTGTTTAAACAGGGTTGTTTAAACACCCCCGTTTAAACAGTCGACGGTAGCACTTCCGGTTGATGATAAGGGGGTCGAATATGGTAAAAGTCATGATGGATATTTCAAATTTTTACATCACCCTGTATAGCAAATTTTGGATTAATTATATAAGTTATGAATATTAGGGGGATTTAGTAATAGAAAAATATGTATCAGGTCATTGGAACTAGTAAAAATTAGATCTCAAAATTTTTACATCGCCCTGTATAGTTAGTTTTCGATGAAAGATATAATTTAGGAATTTTATTTAAGTTAATAACAACTAAACAATCCACGTTAAAATCGCCAATGTTTAAACTGAGTTGTTGAAACACCCCTGTTTAAACAGCTCTGTTCAAACAGCCCTGTTTAAACTACCCTGTTAAAAACACCTCTGTTTAAACAGGGCTGTATAAACAGGGGTGTTAGAAATTATTAACTTTATTTTATTGTTAAAATATTATCTGCCGGATGATTATATCAAGTTAAAAGAGCCTAAAACAATAGTACATAAGAGAAAGATTGCATCATTAGTGGAAAATTCCCAACTCAAGCGAGCTAAAATGACTCAGCACGAGGTAAGGTTAATTTAGACGTGTTTTTCGAGGTACGAATATGTAAGAAAACTAGCAATTAGAAAAATTGGTGATTTAACCACAAGACATCGAGATTGAGCAAATTTATATACAAAAATTAGCGAATAATAGGAAACAAGTTAGGACTAGGAATACAAGGAAACTAGAAATACGATTCAGAGTTTCGGATAAAGATGGGGTTAGGGTAGAATGAGTACGAGGAAAAGATGTTGCGACGGACGGAAAAACTTTACGAAATTCTCGACGAAGATCATCGATGCAGGTCTTAAATGCTAAATACTTCTTTCTTATTGTTCGTGCAGCTTGGATAATCCTACGTTTAACGTCTTTATCGAGCTGGCTCATGGGGGTAGCCATACTAAAAAAACAGACCCCGTTCTGGAAAAACAGCTAAAAAACAGGCCCTATTCTGGAAAAAACAGCTAAGAAACAGACCCTGTTCTGGAAAAACAGCTCAAAAACAGATCCTGTTCTGGAAAAAACAGCGAAAAAACAGACCCTGTTCTAGAAAAACAGCTAAAAAACAGACCCTGTTCTGGAAAAACAGCTAAAAACAGACCCTGTTCGGGAAAAAACAGCTAAAAAACAGACCCTGTTCTGGAAAAAAACAGCTAAAAACAGACTCTGTTTCTAGAAAAACAGCTAAAAAAAACAGACCCTGTTCGGGAAGAACAGCAAAAAAAAAACAGACCCTGTTTCAGGAACCCACGGAAACGTCGAACTACCCAACCACTCAACAGCGAAACAACATACTCTGTTTCGAAAAACAACTCCGGAGCAGCTATGAAACAACTAAGAAAAATGCCTTTGCTTCGGGAAACAGTAATTCGTATTCATACTTGCTCATATATAAACAACATACAGACGATTTTCTTCAAAAATAGAAGGGTACTAATGCTGCTACGAATAATCAAAGAGTTATCTGTTAAAAAAAAGCATCCAGTCCATCCTCCTTTTCGAACGGAATGTAAAATAAAAATTTCGTTCAAAGATCTTTAAGAACTGCATACGTAGATACAGGCTATTTTCTTTTAACAGAAAGCAGCCAATAGAACTAGAAAGACTTAGGTACACAACAAGTTTGATACTCAGATCATACCCTAAATCAATATCCGAAAATTGTTCTAGAAGACATATCGAAATATTGGAGAGACAGCTGATAGTGATCTCACACAGGGTCTTAAGCACGATATCGAAACTGATACATGGAAACGGGGAGAGTTACGGGTTGATTTTTGGAAAAATAGTGATATTCAAGTGGGCGATATTGAATACCGAAGAACTGATGGGCTCTACGATCGTCTGTTTTTTTTTCTAAACCTATTTATCAGAGAAAAGAAGATGAGGAACAATACAAAGATAGGGAGTGATGTATACGAAATTTGTAATCTAAGTGGAATAGCTGATAAGAAATGGTTAGTATACCGTTGACCGGCAGACAATTAACATGGCGGAAATATTAAAAACTATTCTTGCCAACATTGAAGAAGTATTCAGTCGGAACCAGTATTATGGGTTCTGTTTACCGGCAACTTTAATGGTTTGGGAACTTGCTAAAAAATATAATGTACATGTAGAGCCAAAATGTGGAAAGATTTTCTATGAGGAAATAGAAGGTAACATTCATTTTTGGAACGTATTTGAAGGAGAAATTTACGATCCTACCGTGAAAGTTATTAAACATATGATGCCATCTGCAGACCTTACGAAGTTTGTGTACAAAGAAGATCCTAGTATAAACACAGATATGGAGGCAGCACTAATGCTAGATATTTTTAATCAGTTCCAGAGAACAAACACAACACACCAATACTTTTCCAACGCTCCAGATAAACTTAAAACTCTGAGAAAAATTATCCATAGAAATGTAGCTAGATGTATTAAATAAAAGAATTAAACCAAGTCCTTAGATGTTTTACTACCTGAAACAATCAAACCTAACCTCAACAAATATTCTAGTGCAGGTGGTACAAAATTCTTCGAAACTTAAACGATTCTCAGCCTCAAGCTATTTAATAGAACAGGTTCTGTTTCCAAGGGATTCAAGCTTTTCTCAGGGCGTTTGTCTTTGCATTGTGTGTGACGCCCCGTTAACGCCCTGTGAACCACCCTATTGTTGTCCGGTTACTGCCCGGTTGTTGTCCTATTAACGTCCGGTTGCTGTCCGGATAACGTCAGGACGTTGTCCTGTATGTGTTATAACGAGGTTTTGATGGATAAAAGGACATGTTCAGATTAAGGGCTTTAGTTGAGAACTGGATGTTATAGTAATAAGATGTATACCAACAAAATAAAGTATCAGCTTCTTGAAACACCAGCTGTTAAATATGGTGTAAGGACAGATGGGTCTAAGTTCTTTTAAACACCCTGTAAAACCGTAGATATATTAAAAAGAAATTATGCCTGAAAATTATGTAACCGGTTAAGGGCCTTATATCTAAATATAGCCACCGTTAATACAAAAGGTTCTATTCTAAACCTTGTAAAACTAAAACAAAATCCCATTCAAAACTCCTTAAAATAATAACGCTTATTTTCTTATGCTAGGTCTTATATTTTCGAAAAACTGGGTAGTCGGAAGAGAGTCCTTTTTTTTCTTATTCTAAGTCTTAGATTTTCGAAAAACTGCATGGTTGAGATTCTTTCCGGCATCACCATGTTGGTGGTATTTGTAAAACGTGTTTTTCAAAAATACCGCAAAGAAAAGTGCAAACCCAAGCAAACGCTCTCCTTATTGGTAGAGAAATCTACATATTTCGAAAAAATTTACTACTAATTTGTATTTAAGTCGACATTATTTGATTCGACAGTATAAAAAGAATAAAAAGGGTCCCCAAAAGACGCAGGAAGATATGCTTCACAGCTCAAATTGCCCCTTTTGTAGGGAGGTCTTACAAATCAAGCTCCACTATCTTGGTCCTCAGTGAGGATGTCTAAAGGGCCATAATAGATTCTTAGTATACAGATATGACAATAAATCACTAAATGGTTCACAGAAAAATTTCTCGCACCATTTGAGGATATTATTGCATAATATGAAAGACATATTTTAAACAGTACAACCACTAGCAACGTTAGTCGAGATTTTCGAAAAATTTTTGTCAGTCGAAAGGTCTTTTTGACCTTACCCAATACCCGCCAAAGATTCTCCGTCCCTTTCTTACTGTTAGGGCACGAATAGGAAAGATATAATATGTTAAACAGTCTAGCCTCTAGTAACGTAATTAGTCAAAATTAGCTCCTTTATAGAGTCAAAACAAGCGAACATATAACAGAGCAAACGCAAAGCGTTATTTTAAGTTGAAACATGGCCGATGGATGGTTCTTTAATAGCCAACAGGCGACAATTAACCCTAATCATGTCCATAAGACATATGGAAAACACTGTATATACCAAACTCCTTTAAGGTGCCAACCCCCTTTGTACAGAGGAATTACCGAACACCGGAGTCAGTACGTCTCCCCTCGGAAGGGTACCTGGCGTGTTTCCATGCGGAAAAAAGTCGACCATCCCTTTATACCCCTTAAGGAACCAGCTCATTAGCAAGAATAGGGAACATACCGAAATCACTTTGAATATATTTTTTCTAATTTTCAAACCAGTATACGCTGGAAGTTGTACATGAACATGCAAACATTTTCTGTAAAAATAAAAGATTTTAACTGACGAAATTCTTCAGACTATACGACACACATTTTTTGATTCATTTTTCTCCCCCAAAAGTTACAGTTTTTAGCGCAATTGAAAAGCAAAACTACAGTTAGTTTTATCTAGGACATCTCACGTAGACTTCAAGCCTAAGTACTAACGAACCGAGGGCGTCTGAAGAGAAGGGATCTAATCTATTGCCACTAGATTTAAAGGATTGGACGTGGGAACAGACAGGGAAAACATCTGCAGGCAATTTTTTCAGAATTCAGGTACTAATATGAGTTCAAAGAACTAACTATTTCTATGTTGTTACTGAAACAGAAATTTAAAATGATACTCGTAAATTTCCGCTTTAAAGATTTTTTTATATAAGTCATCCCACGTAGACGTCAAGCCTAAGTACTAACGAACCGTGGGCGTCTGAAGAGAAGGGAAAGGTAAGCTATTGACATGAGAGTTAAAGGAGTGGGTGTTGGGACAGACAGGGAAAACATCTGCAGGCAATTTTTTCCATAATTCGGGTATGAAGGAGAGAAGTTCGAGGTTTTTATCCCCAGATCCCAGTGCTAATATTAGTTCAAAGAACTAACTATTTCTATGTTGTTATTTAAACATAAATTTAAAATGATACTCGTAAATTTCGGCTTTAAAGATTTTTTTATATAAGTCATCCCACGTAAACGTCAAGCCTAAGTACTAACGAACCGTGGACGTCTGAAGAGAAGGGAAATTTAATCTATTAACATGACATTTAAATGAGTGGGTGTTGGGACAGACAGGGAAAACATCTGCAGGCAATTTTTCCATAATTCTGGTATGAAGGAGAGAAGTTCGAGGTTTTTATCCCTAGATCCCAGTGCTAATATTAGTACAAAGAACTAAATATTTCTATGTTGTTACATAAACGTAAATTTAAAATAATATCCATAAATTTTGGTTTTAAAGATTTTTTATCTAAGACATCTCATGTGGACTTCGAGCCTAAGTACTAACAAACCGTGGGCGTCTGAAGAGAAGGGAAATGTAAGCTATCGACATGAGATTTAAAGGAGTGGGTGTTGGTTGGGACAGACAGGGAAAACCTCTGCAGGCAATTTTTTTCATAATTCCAGTACTAATATTAGTGTAAATAACTAAAGATTTATATGTTGATACTTAAACACAAATTGAAAATAACGTTCCATAAATTTCGGCTTTAAAGATTTTTTTTGAGTCATCCCACGTAGACATCAAGCCTAAGTATTAACGAACCGTGGGCGTCTGAAGAGAAGGGAAATATAAGCTATTGACATGAGATTTAAAGGAGTGGGTGTTGGGACAGATAGGGAAAACATCTGCAGGCAATTTTTTTCCATAATTCTGGTATGAATGAGCGAGAGAAGTTCGAGTTTTTTTATTCCTAGATCCCAGTGCTAATATTAGTTCAAAGAACTAACTATTTCTATGTTGTTACTTAAACATAAAATTAAAATGATACTCGTAAATTTCGGCTTTAAAGATTTTTTTATATAAGTCATCCCACGTAAACGTCAAGCCTAAGTACTAACGAACCGTGGACGTCTGAAGAGAAGGGAAATTTAATCTATTGCCATGAGATTTAAGAGATTGGACGACGGGACAGAAAGGGAAAACCTCTGCAGGTAATTTTTTTCATAATTCAGGTAGAAATGAAGGAGAGAAGTTAGAGGTTTTTTATCCCTAGATCCAGGTGTTAATACTAGTACAAAAGAACTAAATATTTCCATGCTGTTACTCAAACGCAAATTTCAAATAATACCCCTAAATTTCCTCCTTCAAGATTTTTTATCTAAGACATCCCACGTAGACGTCAAACCTAAGTACTAACAAACCGTGGACGTCTGAAGAGAAGGGAAATGGAATATATTGACACTGGATTTAAAGGAGTGAACGTTGAGGGCAGACAGGGAAAAACATCTGCAGGCAATTTTTTTCATAATTCCAGCACTACTATTAGTGCAAATAACTAAAGATTTATATGTTGTTACTTAAACGCAAATTTAAAATAGCGCCCCATAAATTTCAGCTTTAAAGATTTTTTATATAAGTCATCCCACGTAGACATCAAGCCTAAGTACTAACGAATCGTGGGCGTCTGAAGAGAAGGGAAATGTAAGCTATTGACATGAGATTTAAAGGAGAGGGTGTTAGGGACAGACAGGGAAAACATCTGCAGGTAATTTTTTTCATAATTCAGGTACTAATATTAGCGCAAATAACTAAAGATTTATATGTTGTTACTTACCCGCAAATTTAAAATACAACCCTCTAAATTTCAGCTTTCGAGATTTTTTTTTAATCTAAGACACCCCAGCCTAAGCCATCAAGCCTAAGTATTAACGACCCGTGGGCGTCTGAAGAGAAGGGAAATGTAATATATTGACATGGGATTTAAAGGAGTGAATATTGGGAGCACACAGGGAAAACATCTGCAGGCAAGTTTTTCTAGTGTAAATAACTAAAGATTTCTATGCTGGTACTTAAACGCAAATTTAAAAAATATTGTCCCTAAATTTCGACTTTTCAGTTTTTATCTAAGACACTCCACGTAGACTTCAAGCCTAAGTACTAACGAACCGTGGGCGTCTGAAGAGAAGGGAAATGTAAGCTATTGTATTATAAAATACTACCCATAAATTCCGGCTTTTTCAGATTTTTTTTATCTCAGACATCCCAGTCTAAGTCACCAAGCCTAAGTACTAACGACCCGTGGGCGTCTGAAGAGAAGGGAAATGTAATCTATTGACATGAGATTTAAAGGAGGGGGTGTTAGGGACAGACAGGGAAAACATCTGCAGGTAATTTTTTTCATAATTCAGGTAGAAATGAGCGAAAGAAGTTCGAGGCTTTTTTATCCCTAGATTCCCATACTAATATTAGCGCAAATAACTAAATATTTCCATGTTGCTACTTAAACGCAAATTTAAAATACTACCCATAAATTTCGACTTTCTAGCCCCCACACAAACTCTTAAATATACCAACTATTAATTTTTAAACCTCAAATAACAATAGTAATAATATTAACACGATTAAATAAAACACTAGAGTACTTACGTTTTATAATACTTAGGGCACAACACACAAACTAATTCACAGTAAAAAAATCTAAATGACTACCAGTTCAGCCTGCTAACAAAAAACTCGAACCCGTATTTTGCCCTGATTGAACCAACCGATCACGCGTAAAGATTTGTTACTACCTAAACTCGTACTGGCGAATCTCTTGTATGTAGTTACTAATTAAGATTCTAAGATATCCAGACCGGATGTGTCAAAACCACAAATCTCCTTGTTACCAATAAATATACACTTATATTATCAGAAAAAGGCTCGCAAATATGTTTAGAACTGTATTTGATTTCTTTATAAAATTATTTAAAATAAAACATCAAATTTCTATAATTGCTAATGCCTTTCCATCTCTGAATTAAGAAACTATACTAGTATCATGAATTTACTTAAATTTTTCTCTTTCATTTGATACCCAACACGCCGTTTATCATATTAGAGCCCTTTTTCGACGCCATATCTTCGGGGAGGAGAGGGTTTAAATTTCTACAACTATATACGATGGACATGATTTTTTAGCAAAAAATGCGTAGCAGGGTTGCGTCATCTTTATGAGAAGTAGTTAAAAGGATATTTGTAAAACAAAATACAACCTCCCGTTACATACTCGTGATAGCAACTTGTAAACGTTAACTAATCTGTTTTTGAGAGCAATTTTTCATACCGTACCAAACACCCAAATCCCCACCCTCTGTTTTAGGCCGTTAGGGTACTAACTGTAAAAAACTCGGACCCTGAACCCCGCTGGACGGCTTTTCTTTTTTCAACATCTTCTGACATCATCCTCATCATGTGACCTACGTTAAATTTCTATGTTATCGTTTGACAAGTGACTGGTAACACATCGAAGATGATAAGTGGCCACTGATGTACTTTTACATATGTCTCACGATATCATCCATAACACGTGACACATGTAAAATTTTTATTTTTGAAGTTTCACAAGTGACAGGTAACAGTTGACACACCGAAGATAACAAGAGACATCCTTAACACGTGACCTAAGTTAAATTTTTATTTCTACGTTTGACAAGTGACTGTTTGGCTGAGTTTGCTCAGGTTTGTCTCGTTGGGTTTGCTGAGGTTTGTTCAGGTCTGCTCAGGTTTGTTTCAGTGGGTTTGCTCCGGTTTCTTCAGGTTTATTTGGCTTTGCTTTGGTTTGCGCGTTTAAGGTTAGCTCAGGTCGCGCGCGCGCGACCTGAGCTAACCTTAAACGCGCAAACCAAAGCAAAGCCAAATAAACCTGGCTGGGGTGTCTTAGATTAAAAAAAAATCTCGAAAGCTGAAATTTAGAGGGTTGTATTTTAAATTTGCGGGTAAGTAACAACATATAAATCTTTAGTTATTTGCGCTAATATTAGTACCTGAATTATGAAAAAAATTACCTGCAGATGTTTTCCCTGTCTGTCCCTAACACCCTCTCCTTTAAATCTCATGTCAATAGCTTACATTTCCCTTCTCTTCAGACGCCCACGATTCGTTAGTACTTAGGCTTGATGTCTACGTGGGATGACTTATATAAAAAATCTTTAAAGCTGAAATTTATGGGGCGCTATTTTAAATTTGCGTTTAAGTAACAACATATAAATCTTTAGTTATTTGCACTAATAGTAGTGCTGGAATTATGAAAAAAATTGCCTGCAGATGTTTTTCCCTGTCTGCCCTCAACGTTCACTCCTTTAAATCCAGTGTCAATATATTCCATTTCCCTTCTCTTCAGACGTCCACGGTTTGTTAGTACTTAGGTTTGACGTCTACGTGGGATGTCTTAGATAAAAAATCTTGAAGGAGGAAATTTAGGGGTATTATTTGAAATTTGCGTTTGAGTAACAGCATGGAAATATTTAGTTCTTTTGTACTAGTATTAACACCTGGATCTAGGGATAAAAAACCTCTAACTTCTCTCCTTCATTTCTACCTGAATTATGAAAAAAATTACCTGCAGAGGTTTTCCCTTTCTGTCCCGTCGTCCAATCTCTTAAATCTCATGGCAATAGATTAAATTTCCCTTCTCTTCAGACGTCCACGGTTCGTTAGTACTTAGGCTTGACGTTTACGTGGGATGACTTATATAAAAAAATCTTTAAAGCCGAAATTTACGAGTATCATTTTAAATTTATGTTTAAGTAACAACATAGAAATAGTTAGTTCTTTGAACTAATATTAGCACTGGGATCTAGGAATAAAAAAACTCGAACTTCTCTCGCTCATTCATACCAGAATTATGGAAAAAAATTGCCTGCAGATGTTTTCCCTATCTGTCCCAACACCCACTCCTTTAAATCTCATGTCAATAGCTTATATTTCCCTTCTCTTCAGACGCCCACGGTTCGTTAATACTTAGGCTTGATGTCTACGTGGGATGACTCAAAAAAAATCTTTAAAGCCGAAATTTATGGAACGTTATTTTCAATTTGTGTTTAAGTATCAACATATAAATCTTTAGTTATTTACACTAATATTAGTACTGGAATTATGAAAAAAATTGCCTGCAGAGGTTTTCCCTGTCTGTCCCAACCAACACCCACTCCTTTAAATCTCATGTCGATAGCTTACATTTCCCTTCTCTTCAGACGCCCACGGTTTGTTAGTACTTAGGCTCGAAGTCCACATGAGATGTCTTAGATAAAAAATCTTTAAAACCAAAATTTATGGATATTATTTTAAATTTACGTTTATGTAACAACATAGAAATATTTAGTTCTTTGTACTAATATTAGCACTGGGATCTAGGGATAAAAACCTCGAACTTCTCTCCTTCATACCAGAATTATGGAAAAATTGCCTGCAGATGTTTTCCCTGTCTGTCCCAACACCCACTCATTTAAATGTCATGTTAATAGATTAAATTTCCCTTCTCTTCAGACGTCCACGGTTCGTTAGTACTTAGGCTTGACGTTTACGTGGGATGACTTATATAAAAAAATCTTTAAAGCCGAAATTTACGAGTATCATTTTAAATTTATGTTTAAATAACAACATAGAAATAGTTAGTTCTTTGAACTAATATTAGCACTGGGATCTGGGGATAAAAACCTCGAACTTCTCTCCTTCATACCCGAATTATGGAAAAAATTGCCTGCAGATGTTTTCCCTGTCTGTCCCAACACCCACTCCTTTAACTCTCATGTCAATAGCTTACCTTTCCCTTCTCTTCAGACGCCCACGGTTCGTTAGTACTTAGGCTTGACGTCTACGTGGGATGACTTATATAAAAAAATCTTTAAAGCGGAAATTTACTAGTATCATTTTAAATTTCTGTTTCAGTAACAACATAGAAATAGTTAGTTCTTTGAACTCATATTAGTACCTGAATTCTGAAAAAATTGCCTGCAGATGTTTTCCCTGTCTGTTCCCACGTCCAATCCTTTAAATCTAGTGGCAATAGATTAGATCCCTTCTCTTCAGACGCCCTCGGTTCGTTAGTACTTAGGCTTGAAGTCTACGTGAGATGTCCTAGATAAAACTAACTGTAGTTTTGCTTTTCAATTGCGCTAAAAACTGTAACTTTTGGGGGAGAAAAATGAATCAAAAAATGTGTGTCGTATAGTCTGAAGAATTTCGTCAGTTAAAATCTTTTATTTTTACAGAAAATGTTTGCATGTTCATGTACAACTTCCAGCGTATACTGGTTTGAAAATTAGAAAAAATATATTCAAAGTGATTTCGGTATGTTCCCTATTCTTGCTAATGAGCTGGTTCCTTAAGGGGTATAAAGGGATGGTCGACTTTTTTCCGCATGGAAACACGCCAGGTACCCTTCCGAGGGGAGACGTACTGACTCCGGTGTTCGGTAATTCCTCTGTACAAAGGGGGTTGGCACCTTAAAGGAGTTTGGTATATACAGTGTTTTCCATATGTCTTATGGACATGATTAGGGTTAATTGTCGCCTGTTGGCTATTAAAGAACCATCCATCGGCCATGTTTCAACTTAAAATAACGCTTTGCGTTTGCTCTGTTATATGTTCGCTTGTTTTGACTCTATAAAGGAGCTAATTTTGACTAATTACGTTACTAGAGGCTAGACTGTTTAACATATTATATCTTTCCTATTCGTGCCCTAACAGTAAGAAAGGGACGGAGAATCTTTGGCGGGTATTGGGTAAGGTCAAAAAGACCTTTCGACTGACAAAAATTTTTCGAAAATCTCGACTAACGTTGCTAGTGGTTGTACTGTTTAAAATATGTCTTTCATATTATGCAATAATATCCTCAAATGGTGCGAGAAATTTTTCTGTGAACCATTTAGTGATTTATTGTCATATCTGTATACTAAGAATCTATTATGGCCCTTTAGACATCCTCACTGAGGACCAAGATAGTGGAGCTTGATTTGTAAGACCTCCCTACAAAAGGGGCAATTTGAGCTGTGAAGCATATCTTCCTGCGTCTTTTGGGGACCCTTTTTATTCTTTTTATACTGTCGAATCAAATAATGTCGACTTAAATACAAATTAGTAGTAAATTTTTTCGAAATATGTAGATTTCTCTACCAATAAGGAGAGCGTTTGCTTGGGTTTGCACTTTTCTTTGCGGTATTTTTGAAAAACACGTTTTACAAATACCACCAACATGGTGATGCCGGAAAGAATCTCAACCATGCAGTTTTTCGAAAATCTAAGACTTAGAATAAGAAAAAAAAGGACTCTCTTCCGACTACCCAGTTTTTCGAAAATATAAGACCTAGCATAAGAAAATAAGCGTTATTATTTTAAGGAGTTTTGAATGGGATTTTGTTTTAGTTTTACAAGGTTTAGAATAGAACCTTTTGTATTAACGGTGGCTATATTTAGATATAAGGCCCTTAACCGGTTACATAATTTTCAGGCATAATTTCTTTTTAATATATCTACGGTTTTACAGGGTGTTTAAAAGAACTTAGACCCATCTGTCCTTACACCATATTTAACAGCTGGTGTTTCAAGAAGCTGATACTTTATTTTGTTGGTATACATCTTATTACTATAACATCCAGTTCTCAACTAAAGCCCTTAATCTGAACATGTCCTTTTATCCATCAAAACCTCGTTATAACACATACAGGACAACGTCCTGACGTTATCCGGACAGCAACCGGACGTTAATAGGACAACAACCGGGCAGTAACCGGACAACAATAGGGTGGTTCACAGGGCGTTAACGGGGCGTCACACACAATGCAAAGACAAACGCCCTGAGAAAAGCTTGAATCCCTTGGAAACAGAACCTGTTCTATTAAATAGCTTGAGGCTGAGAATCGTTTAAGTTTCGAAGAATTTTGTACCACCTGCACTAGAATATTTGTTGAGGTTAGGTTTGATTGTTTCAGGTAGTAAAACATCTAAGGACTTGGTTTAATTCTTTTATTTAATACATCTAGCTACATTTCTATGGATAATTTTTCTCAGAGTTTTAAGTTTATCTGGAGCGTTGGAAAAGTATTGGTGTGTTGTGTTTGTTCTCTGGAACTGATTAAAAATATCTAGCATTAGTGCTGCCTCCATATCTGTGTTTATACTAGGATCTTCTTTGTACACAAACTTCGTAAGGTCTGCAGATGGCATCATATGTTTAATAACTTTCACGGTAGGATCGTAAATTTCTCCTTCAAATACGTTCCAAAAATGAATGTTACCTTCTATTTCCTCATAGAAAATCTTTCCACATTTTGGCTCTACATGTACATTATATTTTTTAGCAAGTTCCCAAACCATTAAAGTTGCCGGTAAACAGAACCCATAATACTGGTTCCGACTGAATACTTCTTCAATGTTGGCAAGAATAGTTTTTAATATTTCCGCCATGTTAATTGTCTGCCGGTCAACGGTATACTAACCATTTCTTATCAGCTATTCCACTTAGATTACAAATTTCGTATACATCACTCCCTATCTTTGTATTGTTCCTCATCTTCTTTTCTCTGATAAATAGGTTTAGAAAAAAAAACAGACGATCGTAGAGCCCATCAGTTCTTCGGTATTCAATATCGCCCACTTGAATATCACTATTTTTCCAAAAATCAACCCGTAACTCTCCCCGTTTCCATGTATCAGTTTCGATATCGTGCTTAAGACCCTGTGTGAGATCACTATCAGCTGTCTCTCCAATATTTCGATATGTCTTCTAGAACAATTTTCGGATATTGATTTAGGGTATGATCTGAGTATCAAACTTGTTGTGTACCTAAGTCTTTCTAGTTCTATTGGCTGCTTTCTGTTAAAAGAAAATAGCCTGTATCTACGTATGCAGTTCTTAAAGATCTTTGAACGAAATTTTTATTTTACATTCCGTTCGAAAAGGAGGATGGACTGGATGCTTTTTTTTAACAGATAACTGTTTGATTATTCGTAGCAGCATTAGTACCCTTCTATTTTTGAAGAAAATCGTCTGTATGTTGTTTATATATGAGCAAGTATGAATACGAATTACTGTTTCCCGAAGCAAAGGCATTTTTCTTAGTTGTTTCATAGCTGCTCCGGAGTTGTTTTTCGAAACAGAGTATGTTGTTTCGCTGTTGAGTGGTTGGGTAGTTCGACGTTTCCGTGGGTTCCTGAAACAGGGTCTGTTTTTTTTTGCTGTTCTTCCCGAACAGGGTCTGTTTTTTTTAGCTGTTTTTCTAGAAACAGAGTCTGTTTTTAGCTGTTTTTTTCCAGAACAGGGTCTGTTTTTTAGCTGTTTTTTCCCGAACAGGGTCTGTTTTTAGCTGTTTTTCCAGAACAGGGTCTGTTTTTTAGCTGTTTTTCTAGAACAGGGTCTGTTTTTTCGCTGTTTTTTCCAGAACAGGATCTGTTTTTGAGCTGTTTTTCCAGAACAGGGTCTGTTTCTTAGCTGTTTTTTCCAGAATAGGGCCTGTTTTTTAGCTGTTTTTCCAGAACGGGGTCTGTTTTTTTAGTATGGCTACCCCCATGAGCCAGCTCGATAAAGACGTTAAACGTAGGATTATCCAAGCTGCACGAACAATAAGAAAGAAGTATTTAGCATTTAAGACCTGCATCGATGATCTTCGTCGAGAATTTCGTAAAGTTTTTCCGTCCGTCGCAACATCTTTTCCTCGTACTCATTCTACCCTAACCCCATCTTTATCCGAAACTCTGAATCGTATTTCTAGTTTCCTTGTATTCCTAGTCCTAACTTGTTTCCTATTATTCGCTAATTTTTGTATATAAATTTGCTCAATCTCGATGTCTTGTGGTTAAATCACCAATTTTTCTAATTGCTAGTTTTCTTACATATTCGTACCTCGAAAAACACGTCTAAATTAACCTTACCTCGTGCTGAGTCATTTTAGCTCGCTTGAGTTGGGAATTTTCCACTAATGATGCAATCTTTCTCTTATGTACTATTGTTTTAGGCTCTTTTAACTTGATATAATCATCCGGCAGATAATATTTTAACAATAAAATAAAGTTAATAATTTCTAACACCCCTGTTTATACAGCCCTGTTTAAACAGAGGTGTTTTTAACAGGGTAGTTTAAACAGGGCTGTTTGAACAGAGCTGTTTAAACAGGGGTGTTTCAACAACTCAGTTTAAACATTGGCGATTTTAACGTGGATTGTTTAGTTGTTATTAACTTAAATAAAATTCCTAAATTATATCTTTCATCGAAAATTAACTATACAGGGCGATGTAAAAATTTTGAGATCTAATTTTTACTAGTTCCAATGACCTGATACATATTTTTCTATTACTAAATCCCCCTAATATTCATAACTTATATAATTAATCCAAAATTTGCTATACAGGGTGATGTAAAAATTTGAAATATCCATCATGACTTTTACCATATTCGACCCCCTTATCATCAACCGGAAGTGCTACCGTCGACTGTTTAAACGGGGGTGTTTAAACAACCCTGTTTAAACAGAGGCGTTTTTAACAGGGAAGTTTCAACAGGGCTGTTTGAACAGGGCTGTTTAAACAGGGGTGTTTCAACAACTCAGTTTAAACATTGACGATTTTAACGTGAGTTGTTTAGTTGTTATTAACTTAAATAAAATTCCTAAATTATATATATTTCATCGAAAATTAACTATACAGGGTGATATAAAAATTTTGAGATCTAATTTTTTACTAGTTCCGATGATCTAATACCTATTTTTCTATTACCAAATCCCCTAATATTCATAACTTATATAATTAATCCAAAATTTACTATACAGGGTGATGTAAAAATTTTGAAATCTAATTTTTTCCTCAAAGTCGAGATTTTTGAAAACTAATTTGACCAATCGAAAGCTCTGCTCCGTCACTATCCCCCCATGCGAATTTCGGCTCTCCACCATCAGCCGTTAGGTCACTAATCGCAAAAAACTATATCTCCGGAACCCTAAGGCCGATCGACGCCATTCTTTTTTTAAACGCTTTCGGACACCGCCCTGAACACGTGACATATGTTGAATTTTTTTTTTGACGTTTAACACGTGACTGGTGACAGTTGACAGGTCTTCAATGACAGATGACAGCTGACATATTTTTACACATGTCTTATGACGTCATTTTGAACACGTGACCTACGTTAAATTTTAATTTTGGCGTTTCAAAAGTGACAGGTGACAGTTGACAGATCTTAAATGACAGGTGACAGCCGCCATACTTTTACGCATGTCTTCTGACGCCATTTTGAACACGTGACGTATGTCAGTTTTTTATTTTAACGTTTCATAAGTGACAGGTGACAGTTGACAGATCTTAAATGACAAGTGACAGCCGGCTAATTTTCTTCTTCTGTCTTATGACGTCATCCTTCATACGCCACGTATGTCAAATTTTAATTTTGACATTTGACAAGTGACAGGTGACAGTTGACAGGTGACATTTGACAGCTGCGCGCGCAGGTTGGGTTTGCTGACGTAAGATCCAGTGACGTAGACTTCGATGACGTACTTGAAATTTGCGCATGCGCAAAGGTGGCTGAGATATGACGTCATAGATCACAAGATAAGATCCCGCCGGCGGGCGGCGGATGGTCAGTCCCTCTTCTTGTACTACTTCTCTATTTTAATTAAATTTTTCTCAAATTATTCTATTAGCAACTGAAGCTGTGGCGATGTAATTACTCGAAATAAAATTCCAACTCGTACATTTAAACAACCACAGAGAAAGTCAAAATTTCGTTAAAAACAAGCATTAAACTCATTTATTTTCGTTTAATTTGTGGAACAATCACAAACCACGCGGCAACTTTTTCCTAGTAAAAGTTTAAATTAAATTCACAAGATTTTTCCGCGCATTATCTTGTAGAGGTATATAATCAAAAAGCAACGAGAGAAGTTTCCAGTATCCACCTACCGGAAAAATGACAAACTTTGCAAAGTTTTGTTTACGCTTTGCCTCTTTCTGCCGATTTGCAAAATAACGATTTCTTTTATGAAAATTAATTATTTTGTGTTAGAAATAAAGATAGTGTGTTAGAGTAAAATTTAGCAGTTTTAGGAGGCGCTGAGCTGAGGGTTTTCAGTTTGAGTTTGAGTTTCCGTTTAGACGTAAAAGTTTGAATTGTTAATACCTATAAAGTAGAGGCACTCAAAATTTAAATTGCCGCTTTCAAGTGAAAAATGCCCATAAAACTCCAGACAAAGACCCATGCGCGCCAGCAGTGATATATATATATATATATATATATATATATATATATATATATATATATATATATATATATATATATATATATATATATATAAACGTCTGCCAGATTCCAATAGGAAAAATAACTACTCATACTTTTTTAGAAGAAATTTTACAACGTCCGGATTTTGTCCGGATTTTTTTATATAGTTGTCCTTGCTAGAAAATCTTTGATCTGGTAACCCTAAGTAAATATGATATTTTTGCAACAATAAAAACAACTAAAAATAAGAGTTAATTAAAATAGTGTATAAAAGAAGAAACTGACTGACTGATTGCCTGACATATCAACGCACAGCCCACACCGCTTGGTCTAGAAACTTGAAATTTTGCAGAGGTTTCTTATATAACGTAGGCATCCACTAAAGAAGGGTTCTTTAAAATTCAACCCCTAGGGGGGTGAGATAGGGGTTCAAACCTTGTATGGAGAACAAATATTAGATGATTCTATTAAGTCGAAACTTCATAGAAATTTTTAAAGACGTGTTTTATAGTTCTTAATAAATCAACCCCTAAAACGGTGAAACGGGGGTTTAAAGTTTATACTGGAGTTGAATTGTAATACCGATTGATGAAAGATGTATTCGTATTTGTATTAAGTTTGATCAATTCAAACCTCTATTTTTCCATGCAAAATAAATGTATTTGTAAAGGTTTTTGACCTCTAAATATTTATAGCCTTTATTCTTTCTAGTAATGGTAGATAGTAAAAGAACCGCCCTAATTTTATTTTATAATGAACCTACTTTTACATTATAGTGATTTTTAAAGCGATCAAATTCCAACTGTAGAATGCCCCCTTCGGATTTTGGCGAAAATTCACCCAGATACGTTACCGACCAAAAAAAAATGTTTTGGTAGTTTCGGTTTCAAAAGGAAAAACCTAACGAAGGGTGAAAACCAGTTGAAAAAACGTATTTTTACAAAAGTGAAAGGGAAAACCTTTTAGGATTACCGTAAGATTGCATTGGAACGACTATTTAGGCGCACGTTTCGAATCAAACTATTCGTAAAAGACACAAAGAATATTTTCACCATCGAGTGAAATGTTTCATGGACCGGAAAATTCCGGTCTGGCCCGCTTTACAGAGAAAACTGCTGGACTAGGGAATAGAGAAGCTTAGCAAGAGGATGGATAGGCTAACTTAACACACAAAAAACTGTGGATTTTTGTTTTTGTCACTAACTGTCTACACATTTGTGTGAGTATTAAATTTTTACCTCTTTATCTATCTACGTACTCCAATACAATACGTAAGATACAAAGTATAAAGTGTTCACAAATCTTTAAAATATCTTAAACTCTTACACTTTAAAGCAGCCAGCGACAGATTAAAAGTGTCCAATGATCTGCTGATATCATCAAGTGTATGAAGAGTTCTTCTAGCGGTGAGTTCGTACCGTAATTAGTCCTGTGGACGTCCTCATAAAAAAGGTTCCAATTTCCTAAACTCCTACTCGGAGCATTTGATCCAATTCTAGAGAACAACTTCTCACAATCATTTAAACCAATCAGCATTTTAAACACAAAACAGCGATCCAAGAACTGTCTCCTTCGCTCCAATGTCATCAAATCAATTCTTTGCAGAACATCATATGATAGTCCTGAAAGTCAACCCCCATATTAAAGGCAACAGCCATCAAAAACTTATTCTAGACTCGTTCCACAATGTCAATATAGGCTTGGTAATAAGTTATAAGGAAATTTAAATTGTTTATAACAATTGATCGCGCTAGAATTTTTCAATCCTGATAATTTTGGCTCAAAATACACCTAATTCTTAATGTTCATGATTTTTCTCAGATTTTTCTGAGCGATCCTTTTGGTGATTAGGGTGGGGGACAGCAATTTTTAAGAGTTTTTCCTGAAAAATGTTTTAAAAAATGCAAGTAAAAACCTCGTGCTATGCTGTTTTCCAAAAATTGCTTTATTTAAAAGTAATTCCCGAAGGGGACATCCCTATTAACAAAATCGGCATTAAGAGTCCCAGTATGGTTTACATGAGAATTGTTTTACAATAAAATAGCAAGCTCAATTAAATCCAAAATCCAATACAAACCTCGAAATAAAATAAAAGCAGAGCCGTCGTCATGTTTTCCATCAAATCTAAGGGCTCAAAAATTTAGATCGGCGTGTCCCCGGTATACCGGGCCAATTTCGAGAGATTTTCAGCAAAACCTATAAAAGTTTTTTACAACTCTTCTGGGCGGATTCCAAAACATAAACCGGGAGTCAATTTTACGACACTCCGGCTGATTGAATGGCGCGGGGACCTTTTCAACCGTGTGAAAACACTACGGACTGTTTTTGGGTCCTTTTAGTAGGGGGTTTTAGCACGGATAATCCCTGGAATATGTAGTGATAAAACTGTAAAAGCGGACATTTTTATACCAAAAAATATATTACTTATCTTAGAAATTGTAGTACTCTAATTCTTCCGGTAAGTAAGTAGTTTCCAAACTTTTTCGATTCCCGGCGCCATTAACCAGAGGGGGCAGTTACATAGAAACTGCGTGTTACATATTACACCTGAGATAGCCGTTATAATAGTACATTATACATCAAGGGAGAGAAATGCATGATTTTTCCTGTAGTGCAGATTGCTAAAAATATTCTCGCTCGCTAAAAAACACTTACTGACTGTATGTATCGTAATATACTATTATGCACGCTGAAATAATTTCAAATATTCCCCAGTCTGTTATCCCCTTCTAAAATGATTTACAACCCCAACAAACAGGCATTTTCGTAATATTTTTTCAGGAGAATACGAAATTCCATTAGTACTAAATACACACAATAAAAATATATCTACACCAAAAAAAAACATATTTCACGTAAACACATCCTTTAAAGTGTCGCAGATAAAATACGACTGTTAGTCTTACTAAAAAATTGCTCTTTTCACTAAAGCAATTTATAGAGCCCTAGAGTGGCATTTATAACTTTCAAATATACACTTTTGCTCTCAACTTTTGGATATACATCATATTACACTTTTATTTACCGCGTGTTATGAACGCTATCGTGTTAGAACCATAAATATCATAATTTTGCATTAACAGCTCCAAGATATTTTATGTATGCTGGGATTCTACGTGCAATGTGTAGACTTACTAACAGTGGAGTACAGTCATGAAGGAAAAACAACTTGGTTTCTGAACTATAAAGCTTTATTTCTATTGAAATAATAAAATACAATAACTCTGCTTTTTACACATTAATAGCAACTTGTCTACTTCAACTTGACAGTTGACCAGTCTTCTTTAACTCCTTAACCGGTAGTGGCTAAAGCTCCGGTCGATAGTAACATATTAGAATTGCTAATATCAACACCCCTGCCCAATTCTACAACAGTACATAGAATACTTATAACAACAGATAAGTATACTAACATAGCAAAAAGTATACAATAATAGGTAAGTATTGAGGTAGTACATAAACTAACCTACTAACCTAACATTCACAAACACCTAGCTTGTCTCGAAAATACCTAAACTTAACATGACACAAAGCTTTAGTACAAATATCAGCAATTTGCTCAGATGAAGGTACGTAATTCAAAATTACATCACCTTTGTTAACTAAATCTTTTATATAATGATGTCTAACATCTATATGCTTTGTTCTCTTAGTTTCCAGAGTACTGGCCATTTTTATGCAGGACTGATTGTCCTCATAAATATTTACAGGGTAAACATCATTATTCAAAAGCTCCCTCAAAATTTGTGACAAGAAAATACATTCAGTTATACATGTAGAAAGAGCAACGTATTCTGATTCTGCACTTGAAAGTGCAACTGTTGTTTGTTTTCTTGTTTTCCACAAAACTACATTATTATTTACTTTTATAACAAATCCTGTAATACTTCGTCTATCTCTACTGTCATTGGCAAAATCCGAATCTACGTAAGCTGATAATATTTCACAATTTTCAGTCGATTTAACGTATTTTATGCCAAAATTCTCAGTACTCTTTAAATATCTAAGAACGTTTTTCAGATCTTTCCAATGTTTTTCAGTATAACAAGTCTGAAACTGACTAAAATAGCTAATAGCAAAACTTAAATCAGGTCTAGTGCCTAACATTAAATACATTAGGTTCCCAACTAATTCCCTATAAGGTAATTTATTTATACATGGTTGAGTAAAACTTTTACCATTATTTCCACCGAGTTCACTAACATCTGATTTTGGCTGAACAGGTATTTTTGTAGGTTTGCATTCGGACATATTAAATATTTTCAAAATCTTTTGTATGAAACATTTCTGGTGAATAACTAAACTATCAGAACCTTTAATTATATTTAACCCTAAAAACTGTAAATGATTGTCATTTGTCAAATCTTTCATTTCAAAATTAGATGACAATTTCTTTTTAATTTTTTCAAGTTTTGACAAAGACTTTGAGATTAAAATTAAATCGTCAACATGGATCAAAAGGTAAGTACCTAGATCATAATACAAACATGGATCAGATCGTGAACGATTAAATCCTATATCTAACAAATGTTCGTTTAATCGATCATACCAACATTTTGGAGACTGTTTTAGTCCATACAATGATCTGTTAAGTTTGCATACCTGACCTGATGGTACATCACTAACACCTTCTGGAACTGACATGTATACCGGATCTTTCAAGATGCCATTTAAAAATGCACATTTAATGTCTAATTGATGTATATAAAGGTCTTTTTGAACACTAATAGACAACAACACTTTTAAAGTCTGCATTCTGGCAACTGGAGCGTAGATTTCATCTTGTATTTCAGATTGCTGAAAGCCTTTGGCAACCAGTCTAGCCTTTTTTATCTTCTTTCCATTTATTTCTTTCACTTTAAAAATCCATTTAGAATCTATGACTTCTACATTGTTTGGCATAGGCACAATTTCCCAAGTTTTATTTGTTTTCAATGAGGTCAGCTCTTCATTTATAGCATCTTCCCAACCTTTACAAACTGCATCATTATAATTTTCAGGTACTTCTTCTGAGCTATAATTTCCAATAAAAAGTGCCATCATTGTAGTTTCATCATAATTTAGGTCGTAATCATCGTATTTTTTGGGTAACTGTATATTTCTACCACTTCTACTCTCTCTTCTATCCTTGTGTATTTCTGTTTTATTTTTGTGCTCATTTTCTTTGTCCTTTTTTGTCCCATTTCCTTGCTCATTTTTCTTGCTTATTTCAGTCTCGATCTCACTTTCTTGGTCATCTTGTACTGTATTATCATCATATATTCTTACTTCTGTTTTCTGTTTGTCTAAATCTATCATTTTTCTGCTCTCATCAAACACAATATTTCTTGCTATTACTATTTGACATTTCTCGGGATGCCACATTCTATACCCATTATTGGTGTATCCTATTAGAAACATCTTTTCACTGTGCGAGTCCAATTTCGAGTTTCTATGTTCCTTGGGTACATGCACATACCCTACACAGCCAAAAAGTCTAATTTTATTCAAATTTGGTTTTCTGTTGTACCAAATCTCTGCTGGAGTTAAACTGTTTCCCAAAACGGATGTTTCAGTTCTATTATTTAAATAAATAGCTGTTTTTACAGCTTCGCCCCAAAACATTCGGTCCATACCAGAATCAAAGATTAAACATCTGGCTTTGTCCATTACAGTTCTATTATATCTCTCAGCTAAGCCATTATGTTGAGGCGTATATGGCACAGTATATTGTATTTGGATGCCTTGACTACTACAATAATCTTTAAAGTCTTTAGACGTGTACTCGCCACCACTATCACACCTAAGGAATTTTATTTTACAGTTAAACTGTGCTTCCACCATAGACACATATTTTTTAAAATTGTCTATAACCTCACTTTTCTTTTCAAGAAGATAGCACACTGCAAAATGTGAATAATGATCTACAAAAGTAAGTATGTACTTCTTACCATCAAATGTACTTGGTGTTATCGGCCCACATACATCAGTCGAGATCACTTCTAGTACACTTTTAGCTTTCATATCGCTATTTACTGGCTTAAAAGGTAACTTCGTCTGTTTACCCTTAAGACAGACTTCACATACTCCTGACAATGGAGGAAATTTTGATGAATGTCCCATTCTACGATGCATCATATCTTGGTCTACCTGATGGGCTACATTTGCATAGTCATTCATGCTAAAATTTACCTTATAGAGGTTTCCAGCTGCATTTCCCTCTACAACAATCTTATTTTCTTTCATTACTAGGGCTTTACCACTTTCAAATCTCACAGAAAAACCTTTTTCTTCTAATTTTCTGACAGAGAGAAGATTATGAGACAGATTATCACACATGAGTACATTTTCTATTTTAATATTCTTGCCATCATCTGTTCTCAGACAAAGAGTTCCCTGTTTCCTTGCTGTAACGACTTCACCTAACTTTGCTACATTAATATGGTGATTCACTTCTTTTGTCTCTTTTAAATAGTGTCCCACTGTATATGTCACTAAATGATTCGTTGAGCCACTGTCAACCACAAATGAAATTTTATTAGTGTCATAATTAGAAAGTACATGCTCTGAAGTCAAAAACACAATCTCTTCATCATTGTCTGCCACATTACAGATATTTTGGTTTCCAGATCTCAGTTTTGGACAGTCAGATTTTTTATGACCACGAACACCACAATTATAACACTTCCACCGAAAGACTTGTTTTGCTTCAGTATGATATTCACGAGGATATTCATTTTTCTTTGGTTTTCTCCAATCTTTCCTATTTACACCAACAAAGGCCTGTGAAGTTCCAACATCAGCACTCTGTCTATTCTTGAGCTGTCTGGCTTCTTCCATAAGAAGTTTATTTTTTATAAAATCTAGTGTTACTGTAGTACTTCCCTGGCAAAATAACACGTCAATTGCCGTTACTACTGCTTGATATGTTTCTGGCATTGCACATAACAACTGTGTTATGATTTCACAGTCATCAACTTTGCCACCACATGACTTTAGTTCAGATATAGTCTTCTCAAACTCAACTATAAAATCATTCAGTGGTTTAGAACCATTGTAACTCAAAGTTCTGAGTTTTCGTTGCAAATGCACTTGGTTTGCAATACCTTGTTTAGTGTACGTGCCCTGTAACTCTTTCATAATACTTTTGGCAGTAGTTTTTCCCTTTACCATTTCAAGAACACTGTCATCTAGGCACTGAACAATTATATTTCTTGCTTTTATATCCTTTTTACTAAAAGCAGGTAACATTGTTTCATCTGTAGGGGGATCAAGGTCCAGCACTTCTAATACCTCTTGCTGTTCCAATAACAGTCTTATTCTGAATTCCCAGTTGGAGAAATTCTTACCATCGAAGAGCTTCATATTCGCCAACTGATTCTGCAGACCACCCGCCATTTTGTTTGTGCAGAAACGTATTGTATTTTAACACAAAAACTTTCAGTTTTCCTTCAATTCCTCTGCACTGGGCCCATAACCTGTAGACTTACTAACAGTGGAGTACAGTCATGAAGGAAAAACAACTTGGTTTCTGAACTATAAAGCTTTATTTCTATTGAAATAATAAAATACAATAACTCTGCTTTTTACACATTAATAGCAACTTGTCTACTTCAACTTGACAGTTGACCAGTCTTCTTTAACTCCTTAACCGGTAGTGGCTAAAGCTCCGGTCGATAGTAACATATTAGAATTGCTAATATCAACACAATGCGTAGTTTTTTCAAAAAAACTTAGGATAAAACATGTTGGACACTTCCTTAATTCTTTGTTTGATTGGTACTCCGAGGTGTCCGAGTTATCCTCAAGATTAAATATCAAAGTGCAAACGTTTAAGGCGAATATCATCATATCAGGCGAATGAAGTCACTTTTTTGGTAGTTTATGGACTTTTAGCAAGAGGAGTTGACAACATTCACTTATAACTAGCTTTTTGTTTTGTTTCATACGTTGTGCGTGCGCTGGACAAAGAAAGACACGAGATAGAATGCTAAACATCCAACTTCGCGCGCCGTCGCTAGGCTTTCCATCGAGCAAACGTGTAAAAAGACATTTCCGGACGAAGGAAATACATTTTTCTGCACACTTGGCACTGACGCATCATTTTCCAAATTTTATGGGTGAAGTCCTTTTAAGAAAACCAGCAATGACGCAAAATTTCACTACTACACGTATATTCCTACCTGTCAAAAACGTTACACCATGAATGAATGGGAGCATGTCACTTGCTACGAAGAAAGAGCGACGCTGTCAATCAAGTAGTGGTGGATGGGATGTTCTGCATCAAGAGCTAGAAGCCTCTGCGCAGGCGTTAAAGCTGCGCAAGCATACGCTACCTGTTTTATAGCTGTTTCCAGGAACAGGCTCTATTTTCTAAGTTGTTTTGTAGCTGTTTTCAGAAATAGGATCTGCTTTTTAGCTGTTTTATAACGTTTTAGGAGCTGTTTCCAGAAACAGGGTCTGTTTTTAGCTGTTTTGAAGCTGTTTTCAGAGACAGGGTCATTTTTAGCAGTTTTGTAGCTGTTTAGGAGCGGTTTCCAGAAACAGGGCTTGTTTTAGCTATTTTGTAGCAGTTTAGGAGCTGTTTCCAGAAACAGGTCCTGTTTCTGGAAACAGCTCCTAAAACATACCCTGTTTCTGAAAACAGCTCCTAAATAGCTACAAGACAGCTTAAAAAACAGGCCCTGTTTCTGGAAACAGTTCCTAAACAACTACGAAAAAGCTTAAAAACAGACCCTGTTTCTGAAAATAGCTCCTAAACAGGGACAAAACAGCCAAAAATAAGCCCGCTTTCTAGAAACAGTCTCATAAACAACTAAAAACAGACCCTGTGTTTGGAAACAACTCCTAAACAGCTACAAAACAGCTTAAAAACATACCCTGTTTCTGAAAACAGCTCCTAAATAGCTACAAGACAGCTTAAAAAACAGGCCCTGTTTCTGGAAACAGTTCCTAAACAACTACGAAAAAGCTTAAAAACAGACCCTGTTTCTGAAAATAGCTCCTAAACAGGGACAAAACAGCCAAAAATAAGCCCGCTTTCTAGAAACAGCTCATAAACAACTAAAAAACAGACCCTGTGTTTGGAAACAACTCCTAAACAGCTACAAAACAGCTAAAAATAGGCCCTGTTTCTGGAAACATCTACAAAACAGCTAAAAAACAGAACCTGTTTTTGGAAAAAGCTCCTAAACAGCTACAAAACAGCTAAAAGCAGACCTTGTTTCTGGAAACAGCTCCTAAACAGCTACAAAACAACTATAAAATAGGCGACGTATGCGTGCCCAGAGGGCTTGGAGGTTTTGATGCAGAACATCCCATTCATCACTTCCCACTCACTCTAAATTTCATTACCATGCAATGAAAATAAATCATCAAATATTTATTATTACAAAAAATAATGGTATGTTGGTATATTTTATTATTCTTCGGCCATATGCTTGTCTGTGCTATTTACGATTGCAGAATCAGATATTAACCTACAGTATTTTAGTATAGTTTATCAAAGAGTACGCCACATAACTGAAAGCTTGACAACAGCCGTCCTTAAAACTAGATGGGGGACCATACAGTTGGCCAGCTTAAGAGTAACCCTGAAATCTCTGATTGCTCTATGATGTAAATAATATGAGTATTTCTTCAAACTTTAAAAGCAGTTTTAACAGCATCCAAGTTTAAATTTAAAAATATTAAAATAATTGCCGCCTCTCCGGCCACGGTATCTCTATTACGGGTCGCGTGAATGTCAGGGTTCAGACAGTATTGAAGATCAGAAAGTAAACGGTGTGACTCATATTAATTACTAGATAAATCGGCTTGTTAAAAGTATTGTGCAAAAAATAGTCTACAATACTTAGTCATTAAGGGATCACCGACTTTTCTGCTACAAATCTTATCGCTCGATAAAAGGCACTGACTATGTATAGTAATATACTATTTAATATCATGAGGGCATTGCGCGTTTTATCAAAAAAGTATTGTAGTAGAAGAAAAGTCCTGTATTTTCTGAAAATATATTTTCTCGCTTATAAATTATAATTCAAAATTAAATAATAAAATTTAAAACTGAATAAAACTCCAACGCTGTCACGTATCACACCGCTAAAACAAAATATAACTCAAATTTAATACAAGATTACCACATAACGGTCTTGTTCACAGCACAGCGTAAATAAAAGAATACGTGCGGTATATATAACTAAAAGTTTCGAGTGAAGCTCTGTATTTTGAGGTTATAAATGCCACTCTAGGGCTCGATAAATTGCTTTAGTGGATAGAGCAATTTTTATTAAGTTTATCAGCTCTTACATTTTGGGCGACAGTGTATAAAGAACGCTTCTAAAAGCAAAATACATATGACATTTTTTATATGGTACAGTGGAAGTGAAATGCAGTCTATTGATCTAGAACATTGACCTTCAGCAAGAGAAGACGCCCTCATATTACTTTGACTAGTCTTAAACATGTTTACTAAACCCCAAAGAAAAAGTGCCTATCGTATATTCTTCAGTGGTGAAAATCAACAATAAGAATGGCCTATCATATATCCTATAGTAGTAAAACTCTTCTTAGAGTTAAAATTTTAGCCTATTTCACATAAAAACTACTTTAAAGGAAGTTATTATAACCAAAAGCTCTATTTTTCCATTTATAATCATTTATCTTGTATTTAATGCTTGTTTAACTGCTGTTCCGTATAAAACCTCAAAATTCAAAAGCTAAAACAAAGTGTCGTTTTGAATGGGATTTCCAGACAAATGAATGTCCTCATTTCCGCACCAAGTAGTATCCGTGCCGTGAAGAAATTAATTTTGTTGCCAAAAGTTTTCCATTTTCTCGATTTGGGATATGTTCTTGATTTCCAATTAGGTGGAGCAATCAGGTTTCATCCCTATTAGTTAGATTTTTTAACATTGGTCTGCTCAGGGTTGTTATAAAAAACAATGACTTTTCGGATTAGACATATAAGAACAGGGAGGATGATCCCTAGAAGGTTATCCCGTAGCGTAGACGAAAGTCAACCTGGGCGCTATAAACCATAAGGAGCTTTTTGACTGAAACTACTGATCTAAAAGTTCTAATAAGGTAACATCGTGTACCTAGTTTAGATAATACACCCCAGGCGAAATTCTTAAATTCAGTCTTTTGCTCTCTATTTTTTTACAGGCACGTGACTAATGTTGTAAACACCACGATTGATCAGATGGTTGTCAAATTTTTTCAGCAAAAACATAGTCTTTGGTATGTATCTACCCCAGTCAGTTCATCAAATAGCTGAGCTGGGCAACAACAATGCTAAAAGAAAAAATAAAATAGGATGGGAGCTGACTGCTATATAGGACCGTTACTGGGTTTCAGCAAAACGCAATTTAGACTAAGGTTAAAATATTAAGAAATCGTATTTACGTATTATAAATATTTAAACGCCTTACGGGCAAATTTGGAGACCCGACGGAAAAATTTACGACATTTTTGACGGTATTCATGACCAAAAGTAGGTATATACTTTTGTGCTACGTTCTATGGGGCTCTTAACCATTTCGAACATAAATTATTTGGAAAAAAAGGAAACAGCTATATTTTACCCTCATAAAGAGGGCAGTAAACTTTAGTATAGCTCCTAAAACATATGTTTCTACCGATATATCGCAAAACAACCCCTCGAAGCTGCGGGTAGTTACCGTGCGTTAAAAGTCGGGCAATTTTATCCCTTTACTGGAAATAGCCTTACGTAAATGAGGTTTCTTTGAGGATCATTATCACAAATTGTTAAAAAAAAAACGTTATAATAGTACATCAAAACTTGTACAGGTTGGAAAATGACTCTTTTTACACTAGTGAGAAGTCACTCACAAGTCGAACCAGTCAAGTTGGAAGGGGAGAAGTATTTTTTGGCTTGGAAGAGTAAACCAAGCTTTTTAGCTGCCGATGTGGCTACTGAAGTAATGTGTTGTTTGTGCCCAGTTGAGATCATGTTCGAAAGCGATGCCACGGTTTTGGAGGCGTTGAACTGAACAAGGTTCTTGGCCCCCCAGTCTAAGATTTATTGAAGATCTTGGGAAAGGGATAGGTGCATAGATCCGCGTCTATTATCCAGCTGTTGGTTCGATACTTGTCTGGAAAAATAAATGTTGGAGTGCAGAGTACTATCGTCAGCATAACTGTATATGTGATTGGTAGTTGAAGAAAGCAGGTCATTAATGTGAAGAAAAAATAGGGTTGGTGGCGGGACTGAACCTTTGGGTACGTCAGTATTGATAGTTACATAAGTGACCGTCTAACACTCAAAGGGCGAAACAATGTTTATTAAGAAAGTTTAATTGTATTAATTTCTGTATGTATAAGTCTTAACTTAAAGCTACCCTAATAAATTTAACAACGAACTCTGCCAGAATCAAAAATTATCCGTAACACTAAAAACTAGAAAGGTAACTTCGCCAACTTTTTAATGAAGTACATAAACTGCATTTTAAAAGTATACGTTTGCTGCGAGTTAAACTTTGGTCATCTTATCTTCATTAGTACGTACCCAAACTTTTGCTCAACAACAAACAGATATCCTGTTATGTCCGAATTTCCTAAAACAATCCATTTATATTAAAGTTAGTTTCCACTTCGCGACAGCTTGTCTTCGGATTCATGGACTAACCAGAGGATAAACAATGACGGGTGTTTAGTTGGATTTAAAGTTTTCAATTTCAGTTTTGAGCAGGAACAGATAGATTATACATAGCCCTATTTTATTAACACTAGCCAAAAAGAAGTAATCTTCGATAATCTGTATGTATTTTTTATTGTTTATTATGCAATGGACATCAATTACTAACTGCCAGATTCTCCAACGCTAGTCCGGTCCAATTTGGCAACCAAAAGCTTTAAACTGATAAGTGTAAGAATAAGACAACTAAGTTTAATACTACGAATTTGTTTCTGAGGTTTTCCACAAATTTATAAAGAAAAGGGCAATTTTAGTACGTACTTTCGACAATAATAGAACTAAATTCATTCTAGCAACCCGTTCCAAGATGAAAATCATTTGGAAACCTAGCAAATCGCTGAAATGTCAGAATAATTCAGATGTTTTTAATGACGACTTATTAACAAAGCCAGGACAAAAATCTGTCACAACATAACTGGCGAACTAGAAGATTTACATAGTACTAAATCTTAAACTTTCTTAGTGAATCTGGACGCAAAAATTTATTATGACGAAAAATAATGGTAAGTCTGTTCAAAGATATACCGTTTAACAAATTGACTGCAGCGTTGTTTTGGCAATTGTCACTAGAATCAACCCATCCATTTTTGGGAGTGTTATGGTTGTCGAACCAAGTTTCATCCAGATAAACGATAGGGCGGTTTTCAGCTCTGTATCTTTTATAGATTGTAGGTATTCAAACCATAATTTTCGTAACGTTTGAGACTCTATTATAGTTGATCTTTGATTTATTATCCGATATTTAAAACCCATCTTAAGCAATATGTTGTAGAGACTAGTTCTGCTACACCATATATTGGTTTTATCGGCGTTTAAACGTGACTGTTTTCTATGAAACTTTTTTGATGTTTCACTTGTAGAATTTTCCAAATAATGCGACATTTTTATTTATTCTTTTGCAAGTATTTGGCAATTTAACATATGAACGTTTCAAAAGCTTTCAGAAAACTAGCTTCAATTATATTTTAGCACCGTCTCTTAATCCCTTAGGTAAAAGAAAAGTAAATAATGGTATATGCACTTGATTCTACGTCACTGATTTGAATCAACGACTTTGAAGATATGTATATTATATCAAAATAGTTACTGGTTAAGACAATAACAACAAAATATAAATTATTTCCCGGGATGTATAAAAGATAACTTAAATATTTTTTCATATCCACTGCAGATGCCTATCTCAAAGGGAACAAGGCTGCTTTTTAGCGGTTTTTAAGATCCTGAAATTGCCACAAGTCGGGAAATTTATTAGTAGATAAGCCTGGAAAGTTTGTAGCGAATCGGTTTTTTAAGCGTAATTACAGAGGGAAAGCTAATAGCGGGTTTGCCTGTAGAAGATAAAGTGCTTTCGCGTTGTTGAGGTAAAATACTGATGCAACCGACGCGACGGCGGGAACTAATTTCAGAAGAAAATTTAAATACTTCGGATGTTGCTCGCTTAATTTTAGCAAATGTCCTTTGGAGCTGTGTTCTCAAATACCTCTACAAGGATTTGGATACGTAAGTAACAGTCAGATGTAACAAGAAAAAACAAGGTTAGGAATGCAAGCATGAAGGAAATAACCAAAGTGGATATCTAGGAAGAAGATGTAGAAAATAGAAAGCAGAGATAGGTGCATGGAGTCAAAAATGATAACATAATTGTATATCTTTGGAAATATTTTTTCACACTCTGTATATTGCTTGGTGTTTTTTACCAAAATGTTACCAAGTGGTTATATAAACTATTTTAAGTATTACATAAATAAATATGTTATTAACCTATTCCGAAATCGATTTTAAACTTTAAGCTTCAAATTCCTGCACCCTTCAAGTGTTTTGATGAAAGCGACAAAAAAACAGAGAGACAGACAGAAAAATCTGTGCTATGTACGAGAAGCAAATTGTGCCTACGTTGGATTCATTAAAGCAGCGACTAATGAAAAATGAAACTAACATTTCTTGCAGCAGGACATTAATAAAAGATAAATATTAATGGAATTACAACGATTACGACATTATCTACCTCGATGAAACATGGTTTGATACACATGACACCCCAGCAAAAGGTTGGATAGATCCATCAGGAAAATGCCAAACCAAAGCCCCATCGAACAAGGGACAAAGAATTGCCATTTTACATGCTGGTTCCGAAGATGGTTGGGTTCCAAAATTATTTGTTGTCCTCTAAAAATAATAAAGATTTATCTTTGGAGTACCATGACGACACCACAGCAGAATTCTTTAAGGATTGGTTTAAAAACCATCTTTTGCCCAATGTGGGATTGCTCTGAAATGTCAATAATGGCATCTATACTTGATTCAAAATCAACGGTAAGAAACATCACATTCCTGCAGCCTTAAAAAACAATTTAAAACCAAACGATAAAAAGTCTAAACGACACTCTTGAATGGTTTAAAGAGCACGAAAATATATTATTAAAACTTTGGCATCATTTGTCTTTTATTCTTTAAAGAAAAACTTTTCCAATAGGCATTTCCTGAAATGACGGTCGTCGGTTTCAGTTGACTAACTTTTTTATTACGAAATAATTTTTTTTTACATATATTAGAAAGTCGTATTGTTTGTGGACCATGAAGATTTTTCAATTTCGAACATTTGTTTTTGAAAAACATTAATTTCCACAATTTATTTTTTCAAAAATCATTTTGTATGAAAATACATTTTGTCGAAAAACAGTTTTGATTTTTTTTTTAACCTTTCGCCATGCAGTCAACCAAATAAACTAACCCAGTTTATGGGCGACGTTCTATGAGCACAGTATTGGAACTTCGACATTTCCCCGAGTTTATACCTTTGGTAACATTTTGATTGTGTAACAATCGGCGCTGTGCATGATTTCCTGTATTTATTGTTCGTCTGATACTGATGTCATGCCCCAGATTATGGAGAAATTAGAATTAAATGCAGTAGCGGAGCTAAAGAAAACGAGATGACATACAGAGGCTTAGGAATGAAATATTGAAATGCTACGAATTGAAGAACGACCAGCTGCTGAGTGTAACTGGGACTGTTGTTCAATGAAGGTGGGTTGAGAGGATGGACTAGGGTCTGTAGAATGTCCCTATAGTGACCGAGTTGATTTTGGTGCCTTACGAAGCACTCTAAGGATGTAGAAATGAAATATTGAAATGATATCAATGAAAAAACGAAAAGCTGCAAAATGTATCTGGGACTGTTGTTCAATGAAGGTGGGTTGAGAGGATGGACTAGGGTCTGTAGAATGTCCTTATAGTGACAGAGTTAATTGTGAGGCCTTACGAGAGACTCTAAGGGTGTATAAATAAAATATTGCAATGATATCAATGAAAACAAAGAGCTGCAAAGTATATTTGGGACTGTCGTTCAATGAGGGTAGGTTAAGAGGATGGGTTAGGGTCCGTAAAATGTTCCTATAGTGACAGAGTTGATTTTGGGGCTTACGAAAGACTAAAGATGTAGAAATGAAATATTGGAATGATATCAGTGAAAAAACGAAGAGCTGCAAAGTGTATCTGGGACTGTCGTGTATAGGGTCTGTAGAATGTCCCCATAGTGACAGAGATATTTGTGGGGCCTTACGAAAAACTCTAAGGGCGTACAAATAATATATAGCAATGATATCAATTAAAAAGAGAGTAGCTGCTGAGTTTATCTGTGATTACCACTCAGTGAATTTAGGGTCAGAGAATGAGCTAGAGACTGTAGAATATATCTTAAGTAGTGTACAGGATGTCTCTATAGGCTCGCAGTTGATTGTAGAACTGTACGGATGGCTCTATCTGTGTAGACATTAAATATTACAATATGCAATGAAAACGATTAGCTGCCGAGTATGTTCGGAATTATCACTTAGAGTTTGAGTTAAGAGGATGAGCTAGGGTCTGTAGAATGCCTCTATAGTCTATAGTGTCATAGTTAATTGTAGGGCCGTATGGAAGAGTCCAGAGGCGTAGAAATAAAATTCTGAGTTTATCGGGAATTGTAGCTTAATAAGTGTAGTTTAAAAGGATGGGATAGGGTATGTAGAATGGCTCCTATAGTGACAAAATGAATTGCGAGGTCGCCTTCAGAGGCGTATAAATGAAATATTGCAATGCTATGAAATAAAATACGAACAGCTTCTGGCTTATCTGGGATTGTTACTTAGAGAGTGCTATTTAAGGGTATATAGAGTGTCTCTAGAGTGACAGAGTTGATTGCACGCCGGCGCCGGTATAGAATTCTTCAGAGGCGTAGAGATGAAATATGGAAATGTTATGAGCTAAAATACGAACAGGTTCTAAGTTTATCTAGAATTGTCACTCAATTAGTGTCGGTTGAAAGGATGACCTGGGGTTTGTAAAATATCTCTACAATAACAGAGTTGATTATAGGGCTGCAATCTACTAGTGAAGCATTATAGAAATAGAAAAAATCTGCTTTCTACCATAAAGGACACCTTCTTTCTTATTATTTTTACATTATTTTAAAGATATTATTTCTATATCATTTCTGTCTCTGAGATAATTGAACTGGTATATGCAATAAATTTTGTTTGAAAATTAAAAGTCCCGGCCTATTTGATTTATGGCGGTTTTCCGTGTTCAGAGCAGATTTGCCGAAAGATAACCACCAGAGCATTATGATATCCAAGTGCATCCGGTGGAACCGCGAAAGTTGCGCATTGTTCTCTGGGAAAGTTATATAATTTTAAATTTATTATAAGACTGTCATTTTATATTTTATCGTATTTTAAAAGCAGATGATTCCTTATCCATTGCGTATTTTTAAGGATATAAATTACCGAAACAGTGAAAGGAAAAACATTGAGAATAGAACAATTGTCTAAAGAGAGGTCGACAACATTCGAAAATTTCCTCGATCACGGGGGGCGGAGGGGGGGGGGGGGGGGAGTAAACAGACCGCTCATGCGGGCGGTCTGAAAAAAAGTGTAAAAGACATTTAAACTTCAATATATCAATATATCACATTTTAACTCTATATCTGCCGTTGTTTTGAAGTTATTTACAGTTCTTAAAAATATCAACTATGCAGACAAGATCTTATGCATGTAAATTGACCATGTGTCGCTAAATTAAGATAATAACTTGGGTCGAAAACGCGGAGGTTAAATCTTGGGTTAAATGGCGAGTCACTTAGACGTAATTTACTGACGAAGTACTATTCTGAAAGCGTAAGTTTTAGTCATTATTTTAAAAAGAACAACAATACCACACAGAATCCTATCTATTTCTCCAAGATATTTTTATAGTTATTTATACAGATAGCTATAGATAATAAGAGCAGTACTCAGTAACCATTACTAGGATTTTGGTTTGTTTGAAAGTAAAAGAACACACTGTAATTTTAATTTCTTTAGTTGCCAGTTTTTGGTTTCAATTTTCGTTCAATCTACACCTAATTCTTAATGTTCGTGATTTTTTTCAGATTTTTCAGAGCGATTCTTCTGGTGATAAGGATGGGGGACAGCAATTTTTAAGCGTTTTTCTTAAAAATATGCATAAAAAATGCATCATACCTATATATTTTTGAATTCGTGCTTCGATAAGCTTTTATTCGATACTCTACACGATGCCCTTGAATTTTTTTTCCATGTCCCACTTTACCCCCTGAAATTAACCACCAGAATCAAAATTCAACTTTTTATACTTCACGTCTATAATTTCAAATTTTTACGTCGAACAGTTTCAGAGAAAATCGCCTGTGACAGACGGACGGGCGGACATCGAAGTGATTCTTTCGAAGTGAACTTTCAAGAAAAGACATTAAGTCTGGCAGACCAATGGCTCCTATTAGTGTAGGAAAAGTGGAAAAATCGGTAAAAAAGTTCACGAGGCATTTTCACGTGGGGCGTTACAAAAAATACGAGTGCTGCAGAATGTTATCAAAATTATTTTGATCTAGTTTACTTTCCAGTATAAGTGAGAAAACTCACTGGGACTCACTGGCATTACAGATTAAAAATAATTTTCACACAAGTGCAAAACGCCATGTCTCACACATCCTCTGAAAGGGCTGGTGAAGTCCCTATGGATGTTCCCAGCTCTGGATGTATGAGTCGGATTTCACCAGCATACCCACGGTATATAGTACTTAGACTTCGGTCTTCGTGGGCTGTCAGAACATAAAAAAAAATTAAATTATGTTTATCTTATCGCTTCCCCCTTTATCATTGTCCCCGCTTGCCACTGACTAAAAGCGATATTTTTCTATCGCAGTATTTTTATTCTTGACTATATTCGCAAAAAAAGTGGCACATCCGTCTCTTTCAACAGAATTTCATTATTGGGTACGTGTACACGGCACGTACTTTATTGTGAATCTTCAAAAAAAACGGCGTGACTCTGTAAAAAGAAATTGCTAAAAAAAGTCTTAAAAGACATTTCGAAGTTCTGAACAATCGTATTATATACAGACGAAAAAAGGAAAATTCCAGGAGAATTCCAGAAGAAAATATTTTTAGTTAAAAAAAATCCATAAAAAATTATTTTTAATGGTGTTTTGATTTCTCTTTCAGTCCAAACCCTAACTAAATGGAAGTCCTTTACAGTTCAATCCTATTACCTGTTTCATGAAACTTTCTCAGAAGATTTTTTCGACGCTTTCTGTAGATCCTCTTATGATTTCAAAAAACTTATACAAAGCAATACAAAACATTTAGCTATACAAAACATTTTTTCCCCTAAAATCAAAATATTATTTTAAATTACTAGATTTTATGCCCGGCAAACTTTCTGATAAACAACTTACTACAATAGAAATTTGTTGATATCAAACTTATTTTTGAACCAAGTAGCACTTTTTTTTTGCATGAGATTGGGTGTGGCAGAAATGAGAGTGTTAAAGCAGATGTGTGGGGAAGTAGGGGGAGACATGGTTAGGAATGAAATAGTAACTTTTTATTACACTTTTTTCAAAAAAAAAGATCCATTTAATCAACTGTATCTTCTAATCTAAAGCTAATTTCCGGAAATATCGCTGTATTCGACAGCAAGTTTTCTAGAGATTTCAAGAATATATAATTTATTAGGTTTTTTTTAAAGATTCCGTCTAGAAATTCATAAAAAGTGAATTAAGGGAGGAAATATAAATTTACATGACCCTTTTTTCCAAATTTTTTAATTTCTGAACTGTATCTTCTAATCTTAAACGAATTCCCGCGATTCTCTATTCAATAGAGAATTTTCTGGGGATTCCAAAAATATATAACTTATAAGGCGAATTTCCGCGAGAAATGCTTTATCCAATAGCAAATTTTCTGGAGATTCCAAAAATATATAACTTCTTAGGGTTTCGTGAAAAATTCTGCCCACAAATTAATAAAAACCGTTAAAGTAGAAAATTTTAATTTATATTACCCCTTTTTCAAAAAGCTTTTTATTTCGTCACCTGTATCTTTTAATCTACAGGGAAATAAAAGTTTTTGCTTGTAAAATAAATAAGATTCACGTTATCAAAAATTTAATTTTTTATACAGGGACCATACAAAAATACGAAAACGTTATTTGCGCAGAGCAAACATACCTTGTTTACTATTTTCTACCAAAAGAACAAATTTGAAATATGTTTTAAATGATACCATAAGCCGATGTACAATATTTCATTAAAAAATTTAAATATTAAAAGTAGTGAGTTTAATCACATTATTTTTTTTTGATGTCCAGACTCTTCTCGCTCTCGCCTTTAACCAGAGGACTAGTTTCTACATATTAAACAATACCAAATAATACTGACGTGCTAAAAGGCAGAATTACCCAGGCTGTTCATCCAATATCCCAGGAACAAATCAGAAATTCCTTTAGATATCTAAGAAAGCAATTAGAAAAATATGTTAAATATAGGGGTGGAGTTTTTGAATTTTGTTTGATTGGGTTTGATGTCATTAGAAAATCGGGAAGTGACGGAGTCACAGAAGAACAGGCAGCAACTGTCCGAAACCGAAAGTTGCTGTACTTGTATTTTCTTGGCAAGTGTTTTATAACCATGTTCCAAAATAACAACATTTTTATTACATCTTGCTAAGTAAGTACATGTCCTTATAAATGCCTAGCTAGGTAATACTTCAGTAACTGTGTAAAATAAAACAAATTGTGTTGAAAAAAGAGCCAATAAAAAAGTATCACCCTTAGAACGAGTATAGGGAGAACGAAAAAAGAAAAATTGCTGGGCCATTTTATAAGAAACTCCATAAAAAGTGGAGTTGTTCTTGATGGAGTTTTGAGTTCTTTGTCAGAGCGTCGACTAAATGGAGGTTGTTTAGAAGTAGAGACCTTTTTTTTTAGTTAGGTTAAAGTTTAATTAAGTTTTTGCTGTTTAAAGTAAAATATAATACATAACTCCGGAGGGGGTTTGTTGCTATTTATTAAAAGGTTGACATTTTCTAAGATATCATGGTTCAAAACTTAATTTCAAAGAAATGCCTTTCGTAGATCTATAGCGGATTTGCCAAAAATGTGTTTTACGGATGGCGGATTTCCAGTATCAAATAACAATATCTTTTCAACTTTAACATATCGTTTCAACTCATCGTTAACATGATAATGATATTCAATGGAATGCTCACATTATTAGAATTTTGGCTATTAATTCTAATACTTCAATGTTTAATGATGTCATTATTTCCCTAGCGTGTTCTAAATGATCTGTTTGTATGGATATAATACATACTATATCTGATATGTGGTTTGTTAAGGGTTTTTGTGTGAGTAAACAGTTACTTAGACTATCACACGCCACTTTTTCAATTTTTTATTTAATTTTATTTTGACTTTCGATTTTTTTCTACTCCCAGATACCGAAAAAAAGGTTTGGAAAAAGATGTACCTATGTGTATTTGTGCGTCTGTGCGTATAAATGTCCATTGCTTTTTTTAATTTTTTTTTCAACGACCCTAAATAAGGGAAGTTTGCAGGTGATAAAAATCCATTTTTTAAATCTCTGTAGCAAACCTAATAGTAGTATTATACGATATATTATTATCAGGGGACTAAAGTAGGTCTTTTAATCCTGAGGCCATAATTTGGTGCCCGAGCAGCAGGCAAGAGTAACAATTGCACGAGGGATCAAAAGACCCTTTAGTCCCGTGGTATAACGCTATTTTTTGCACTCCAAAAATTATAGGACACAAAATTAACAAATATTTTTTAGTATTATTTTTAAAATCATTTTGGACAACAGTAAGACACATTCATACCTGTAATAATTTTTTATTATAAAATCATAACGGCTTTTCCACTATGAAAACTAAGATTTTGTTTAAAAATTTATCCGAAAGTTCGAAACTATGAGCGATTTTTTCATTAATGAAATTGAGAGAGATACTGAAGAGGCTTTAAAAAAATATTTATTCCGAGCGCTTAAAAGAATTTTTTAGTCCCGCTTGAAAGTATGTACCATCTATTTTTACTTGGCGCAGTCCGTGTAGGCTTCATGAATAAATACTGTTGTACTGCCGAAAAGATTTGTAGGAATTAAATTAATAATATTATCGGGATTAAACTAATTATTTTTCTGTTAATTCCATATAATCGTATAATTTTCACGATTTATTGTGATCACAAAGGCACCGCTTTGTGGTCACAACATCTGCAATAAAACAGAATTAATCATGTTCAAATTAAAACGATATAGATAGAAAATACATGTTTCAGTGCGATGTGCATTTCTATTAGGTATATTTTTTATCAGAACCACTGATCTGATAAAATATGCAAATTATATTAATTGAAATATTGGCAGCAGGCATTATACTTAATTAACAACTAAAGCTTGTTGTATTTCAAGGCAAAACCAATTACATTTTGTGCTTGGTCAGGAATGTTAACTAGAACACTAAATTTTACGGCATTTCAATCAATAAAATGCAATCATTGACTGTAGAAAGTAAGATTTGTATTTTCAGCGGACCAAAATCGGCTTATAGGATGTATGTCGATAGACATAAACATTGTAGATTGCAGACGACAATTAATATTCTGTAACTAGAAATTGATTTAAATGTGAATATAACTTTGAGGTGCTTCAATAGTAGAGAAATATTTTTCCAAAAATGTGTTTCATAATCTGGAGATCCTAGGTATGAAAGAGCCAGAGAAGTGGGATGCTCAGGGCTTTTGTAACTTGGCAGTAAAGGGATGCATACGTAACGCGTCTCTTGTTGTTCTGTTAGGAACAGTCAAGGGGGAAATTATAGCGGCTAATTCTTCAGAGCAAAATCCGTGGAAGTATCGCGAGAAAAGGGATAAATCAACAGCGCGGCCATAAGCGAGAGAAGGGAGCTTTCTTGTGAGGACTAGGTCTGGGACATGCGTCGGATGACTCTCTTTTGGATAGAATCAAGGATGTTAAGTGTCGAGGGTACAGTACTCTAGGTTAGGTCTTATTTGGGAAGGGGATAAGTATTTTCTGGCTCGAAAACGAAAACCAAGGTTTTTACCATGTATGGCTATTGAAGTAATGTATTTGTGTCAGCTGAGATCATCATTATAAAGGGATGCAATATAAAAATCGCGTTGTAGAGAGTGCCGAATTACTTTAGCGACGAAAATTGCAATTTGCAAAAGTAAGAACCAATTTAGTTTTTCCCTATTTCCATTGTCACGTACGGTATTGTCATAACCAGCGGGAGCATCCCAGGGGAGTCATATGCCGTGTATAATAAAGCAGGGGATGTTTTGTTGCCACTCTACTGTGACATGTGTGTCACGGCGGGTGGCACATTAGGAAAGTTTCGAGATCCGTTCACCCTGTGATTATTTTCTTTTATGGAGACAAGTAAGACGTACGAATGCTTATTAAATTAAGGCGCGCCAACTCGGTTACATTCCATAGGCGTCGATTTGATAAACAGCCAACTGTGCTGTTAGAATAATTAATAATTTACATGGTAGTACGAATTTAATACGGAGTTATGTCGGTTCAAGTGGATTCATATTATTATGTTCGTATTATAATATTAACAATAGAGTTTTTCCTAGAATCCGAAGTTTCATCGACAGTTAGCCACACTTTTTTGAGAATGAGAATGTTAAGGCTGTACTGCCAAGACTATTCGAAATCCAAGTGGATCACTTCATAAAGCATCACAAGCTTTGCAAATGCATAAATCATTTGTAGACACAATTTTAAGGAGAGATTTGAAGTTTCATCCATACAAGATCCAAATAGTGAAAGAATTGAACCCAAACGACTCTATAAACCGTGGAAGTCATTAGAGAATTATTCTCGGAAAAGGTCCTTCCGCTTTGGAGATCTAAACTGGCCGGCTAGGTCTCCCGACCTCACCCAGCTGAACTTTTCTTGTGGGGACACCTCAAAAGTAAAGTGTTCCTTCAAAAAGGGAAATCCATTCCTGGACACCATGTATAAAAGCTTCAGTACAGTTTCCTCTCCCCGAGAAAAATTCAAATTTTCTTTGATTCTCTTCCTGCAAAAAGCTTCTATTAATTTCAGACACAACAGAGCTAAGAATTATGCGGAGCCATTCACACGAATATTAAAAAATCAATTTTAACAATATTTGTTTACGTTATTTATCAATAGTAAAATTATGGCCTATTGTGCTCTGTCAATTTACGTATTTAATCAATCGACGCCTTCAATTATTAATGCCATAAAAATGTTATAAAACAATTACTAGCGGGAAAAATTATGAGTCGAAAAAACAATCAAAATTGGTTAATAATAGGCGATGCGGTAAATAATAAATATTACACTAAAACCATCAAAATGGCACTTTTCTGATGATGGCTTATTTTATTTTAAATAATTTTTTCATCAGAGTTGCGTAATAGTATTATTACGATACATAGTCGGTCAATGTCTTTTCCCGAGCGATAAATTTGTAGCAAAACAAGGCCCGCAGGGCAGAATTTTGTATATTTTCGAGATCGATGAGCACTTACTGATTAAGTAACAGTCAGTGCGGTAAAGCGCCGTGAAATTCACACTTTTGACGGTATCTGATGGTATCGATACTTTTACCTTAAGTATACTAATACTTTTATATTTTGTAGTAATAACATCGAACATGAGACGGAAATCTTTTAGTATTTAAGGTTGATGTACTACAGAACAATTTTTGGGTTTATTTATAGAAACATTGTATCATATAATGTGTGACTTTTTAATTTATTTAAAATTGGATGTAACATTTAAGTATACACAGAAAAAACACTATCGTATATTGAACTGGATACCCATTCACTCAATGACACACTCTATTCCGTATTGCACAATACAAATTCGGTTTATTTCAATGATTAGTTTATCATTGTTAACCAATAGGTTATAAGATTGCTTACAATATAAGGTTTTATTGGTTTTTAACAGGTCGTTTAAATATAACAATTATTTGATGCGGTAATACCCTATTCTAAATTTAATACAAAATATATAATTGGTTTCAGTAAATGTTTATTTGTAAGAATATACAACTTATTTACGGACGGCATTTTCAGTTACAGTAGTTGCAAGAATAGGAGTTATTCTCGGAGTTATTCAAGTACATAAATGTTTTATTCCTTTTTTTAAGATACTTTACCTTACCTTATTAATTTTTTTTAAATATTCATAAATGTGACGCCCCCTTCAGCACGACAACCGGGGTGCCCCCCCTATCAACGCCACCACAGTAGTTTGTGATAATATAGAAACCATTACAAACCAACGTATTTTATACTAAACTGGTCAACAAAAAAATCGGCAAAAGCGATTTTTACCCGACTTTTTAAACTGCTATAATTTTTTAAAAACTTAACTTTTTTGAGAGCGGTTTTCGGATATTGATAGCTCGTCTTTCCCAAATTAAGCGTCAATAACTGATTTTGCAATGGAAGTGATATTTTCATGCTATACAGGGTAATTAATAAGGTAATGTAAAACTACTAAAAGTTTAGGTGTGTGTCATATTCCCAATAATTTTTTTTTGTCGTTCCGACACAGCACGTTAGTAAGCTGGTATCAATATCTCCAGACATATTCGCCGGAATTTCGATTAATGGTCTCTGGCGAAAAATACAGGAGAAAACAAAAAAAAGCATACAAATTTTGGTAGCGTCATTTTTAAAACGCTGTAGCTGGAAAATGGATTAATAGACTTTGTCGGGCTTTTTGGGAATTGAAAGCCCTTTTTGTGTAGAGTTTCACCTAATAAACTGTTTTTTGTTCAATGTCAAAATGTTTGCGTTGTATAGGGGTGAACTAAAAAATAAATGAAAAGTGTTGTTAAAAATAAGTTTTCTTTTAATTTGTGCAAACTGAGCAGTATGCGTTTTTTTTTTCTACCAGAACTAGGGCGTTTTGCTCAAATTTCGATTAGTTATACAGCGTGTCCAGAAACCATCTAAACAAATGCGAACCTTTTTTTTATTTTTGACTTTACAAAAAAGGTAATCCCTCATAAAGAGTTCTGCATCGTGAGAAAATAGCATAGCCATTCAAAAATTTGATCTAAGACATACAGGGTGGCTCAAAAATGTAAAAGTCCTAATCCATGTGAAGCTAAAAAGACAGAAAATCGTTATTTAAGGGTAAACTGCCACTGCAAATGTACTAGTGTTAACTTTTTATGTTAATGAATATACAGGAGGTCCCAAAAATAAAAATAGGTAATTTTTTATTATCGACTTTACAAAAAAGTACCTATATCTTTATAAAAAGTTCTACATTGTGAAAAAAGGACATGATGAATTAAAAATTTGATCTAGGACATATAGGGTGGCTAAAAAATTTAAAATTTTGAAATGACCTTACAACAAGGGTAAGCTAAATTTCAATTCAACCACTATGGTATTTGTACAAGGTTACTAATTAAGTTATAAGTAAGCACTTAAACTTAAAATGAGACGTACAGGGTGATTAAAGGTTTATTTTTATTTAACATAATTTTAATAACAAATTAAAGGTTTATTTTTATTTAACATAATTTTAATAACAAATGAAATATTAGGGTTAAAAAACATATTGAACATGACTAAATAACTAAATAAATTTAAACCACGCAACCTCCGTCCTTTTCCATACAGTTTATCTTTAAATAAAGATTTGGTGTCTCTTTAACTTTACGTAAATTGAGACTTTCAGCTTTTTAAGCCACTCTGTATTGTCCTATATCATGTTTTTGAATAAGTATGCTCTTTTTTCACAATGTTGACTTTTTATGAACATACTTTTCTTGTAAAGGCAATAATTAAAAATTTATTTGATTTTTGGGACCTCTTGTATGTTCCAAACCTAATTCACTAACATAAAAATTACCTCTACTATATTTGCAGTGGCAGTTTACCTTTAAATAACGATTTCTGTCTTTTTAATTAGCTTCACGTGGATTAGGATACATTTACATTTTTGAGCCAACCTGTATGTCTTAAATCAAATTTTTGAATTGCAATGTAATTTTCTCACGATGCAGAACTTTTTATAAAGAATAACTTTTTTCCGTAAAGTCAAAAATAAAATGTTTCCGATTTGTTAAGATGGTTTCTGGACACGCTGTATAACTAACCGAGAGGTGGACAAAACGCCCTCGTTTTGGAAGAAAACCAACACATACTGCTCAATTTTCACAAATTAAAAAAAAACATTTTTTACAATGGTTTTCATATACTTTTTAGTTCACCCCTATACAACGCAAACATTTTGACCTTGAAAAAAAAACAGTTTATTAAATAAAACGCCACACGAAAGGGCTTTCAATACCTAAAAAGCCCGACAAAGTCTATCAATCCGTTTTCGAGCTACATCGTTTTAAAAATTACTCTACCAAAATTTGTATGCTTTTTTTGTTTTCTCCTGTATTTTCCGTCAAAGACCATTAATCGAAATTTCGGCGAACACGTCTAGAGATATTGATATCGGCTTACTAACGTGCTGTGTAGGGATGACCAAAAAAAATTATTGGCAATATGGCACACACCTAAACTTTTAGCAGTTTTACATTACCTTGTTAATCACCCTGTATAGCATGAAAATGTCGTTTCCATTGCCAAATCACTACTTGATAGTTAATCTGGGCAAGACGAGCTATCGGTATCCGAAAACCGCTCTCAAAAAAGTTAAGTTTTTACAAAGTTATAGCAGTTCGAAAAGTCGAGTTAAAATCGCTTTTGCCGATTTTTTTGTTGACCAGTTTATTTCCAACGGACAATAAACTTTCTATTTTGATATAGCGCCTTCTACTTTTTAATAATAAAAGTTTTATTCGGCTAATAATACACCTGTCCGGTTGGGATAAAGCAATTATAGAACAGTAAAACGAACACTAAACCCCTGATGCAATTTTGGAACGTTAAAAATATAAAAATAAAGACATTACGGCCAGCTCTTCTCTCCAGAAGAAAGTAATAAGTGTCTAATAACGAGAAAACAGTTTTATCGGCTACATTGGATTTTTATTAAGAGGCGAAACTTCTCGCTCGTCAGGCCACTAAAAGAAAATTGCAAGCAAATTGAAAAGGAAAATTGTGGAACGTTGCATAGGTTCTGGCAGCAATTAAATTGGTATTTTTGGATGTGTATTGGTACAACTTCTTTATCTGTAACAAAATGACATTTTTTCTTCGGACACGGTGTCCGAAAAATGTATGGACAAATAGCTATTAGTAAACATAGAGACACCAAATTTGAGGTGTATCTTATTGGTTAATAAATGGACTTTTTTATGTAATCTAGCTTTGGTTTCATTATTTTTTTAAAAGAACTCGAGCGCATACGCGCTCTCGTGCTTTTAAAAAGATTATCGACAATTTGACATGCACTCGGGATATTACCTATGATAACTTATTAGCAATGACTTGGAATAAACTTAGCAAACCCCGACTGATCAATTAAAAATTATCAAATTCGTTGGTACCTATTATCTACATAAGCAAAATGTAAGAAAATAATCATTTAACAAACCCAAATCCTTTAAAACAACAGTGAATTTTTCAAACATGTATGAAATTTCATCCAAGGAGACCCTTTAACTGACCAAAACTTGACAAACATCGTTTCCATCGCGTCCATTTTGTCCCTTTGAATCACTAAAACCGAACAGTAGAAAAACAATATCCACTGCCCTTATTTTGAACCCTTGGATCAGATAACCTGTCATGTTAGATTTAGTCATCGATCTTGTGATTGGTCGTTGGAAAAGTTGTAAAAATTGCTTTTCTATATTGTGTTGTATTAAGAAAACTATTGGAAAAAGTTTCTTTCTTAAGTAGTACACGCAAACAAAGAAAATCTAAAGTTAAAGAAAATTACTTTAAAGTAAGTGCATAAATGGTTTATTTGATAGAGTTCGAAGAAATACTTCTTCCGTCCATGTCGTTAATCATATTACCTCCCAACAATAGAATGGTGTACTTACAATAAAACCCTTTTAATTACTTATTTTAATAGAGCCACCTAATGGCTTTGATAATTTTAAGAACAAATAAAAGATTTCAATATTTTAAGCTTCGCACATCCAGATGAAGAACTTTCCTCTTCTTCCATGGATTTTACTCAAAAGAACTGGCCGCTATAACTTCCCCTTGGCTGTTCCTAACAGAACAACAAGAGGCGCGTTACGTATGGATTCCTTTACTGTCCAGCTACAAAAGCCTACAACATCCCATTGCTCTCGCTCATTCATACTTAGTGTAGTGTAGATTATGGACAAATTGCATGCAGAAGATTTCTCTTCCCCTCCCAACCTCCAATCCTTTAACTTCGGTGTAAATAAATTATATTTCCTCCCTTCCCTTCAGGCTCTCACGGTTTTTTTTCATTTTGCTATCCGCTGCATAGTGGTTCCGGCAATAGGTCATAATTCAAAATATTTATTGTCAGGGATCTGTGAGGTTGGCATTGCTTTCTTGCAATTTACTTGTACCAATAGCACTTTGGCACTTACGGACTAATTTTAATCCATTTGTGACCGGCAAAGAATGTGCATTTTAAATACGATAAAAGCAGTATAAATATTGTGGTTAAAGCTGGGTTTTTTATTTCATAATGTCGCAAAAAGTAATTAATATTTAAATCCTTCTTTCAATAACCTTAGTAGCGCAGATATGTGATCTTTTTTAATAAAATATTGCTGTTTGAAAGGTTTTATTTGCAGATGTTTTTGGGCATTAATCAAATGGATGTTTTTATTGACCGAACTTGTGACATTATTATTTTATCTTGACTTTAACTATTTGTTTTGTCTTAGCCTCCGGAAAAATGTATATATAACCTGCTTTTACATAGTCCCCTTTTTATGAGGACATATAATTTTTATCCAGCTCTGTCCACCTTGTCAAGTTATAATAGTGTAAGTAAACTGCTCGTCAAAAAGTTTCCACAATGGCATTTTTTCGGTCATTTTTACAGCTCTGTTAATCGAAAACGGCTCAACTGATTTAAACAAATTTTGGCCATTTAAAGACATACTTTTTTGAAAGGTAGCTACGATGATCGCTTTAACCTAATAAGAACCACATTTTGTTATACAGGATGAAAAAGAAAGCTATGTAAAAAAGCAAAACTTTAACCACGTGGCATTCCTCGAAATATTTTTTCCTCAAATTTTATTTTTACATTGTGCGGAAGCTTGCATTAGTATCTCGGAACAATTATTTTTTTTTTTGGTTTAAAAATTGTAACAAGAATTATTACAATTGTTTTGTGAATTTTTAGATATATTCGACGACCTGTATTGTGTGTATTAGTAAGTCTTATTAGTTAAATATTAATTTAAAAAATATGTTTAGTAAACATGTGTTATAGAAAATAATAGTTAAATTAATGACATAAGCGATTGACTTTTTAACAACCTTTTCTGTTTGCAGTTAATTTTTAATATTTTGCACCAAAATTTAAAGAATCCGAACACATGAAATCAACTCGATGTCCGCCTGTCACAGTCCTCTTTCTCCAAGACATTAAGAGCTGAAATCTAGTATAGGTATAGGTCATAGAATAAAAGCAGATTTAAAATACAAAAATAAGAATTAAAAATTTTAGGGGTTGATTTATTTAAAACAAAGTAATAAAAATTATTGTTTCTTTCCTTCGCCTTCTAAAATCAGAGTAGAACAAATCTGAAAAAAAGCAAGAGTTTTTTAAGTAAAAAAATGCATTATTCCATCATTTTAATCTTTGCTCATCCAGATCTGTTATTTGGCAATCTTATCACGACTTTTAAAAACTTTTTGTCCAGAAATCACTTCGAGTGTCCCCTATCAAAGTCCATCCCTCAATAAATTATGCATAAACGTGATGGCAAAGTGAAACTGAAGAGGAATAACAAATGTCAAAAAAAGATTGAAATCTTAACAGACAGGTATCTGACGGAGCTTGTATTCAGAAAGGTAGATCGATACTGTTTCTGCCATGTTTGGTTTAGTTATTCAAATTGACACAGCAACGGCCGGCGACCGGGTCAAAATTAAATTTGTCAAATTCAGGGGGTAGTTATTAAGGTCGTAGCTTTGTGAAAAGGGGCATCATATTTTTTTTCTACTTCTGTACCTACTCTAATATTAAAATTAAATTTTCGATATGTTTCATATTGTTTATTATGATACCAATTTTAAATTTGAGCGTTTTCTAAAAAAATATGCCTAAAGTTAAACGAATTCATTCCAACACGTTCTCACTGTATTTATATAGATGGTCGTAAAAAAATAGTGTGTGTGACTCTCTGTTATGGCCATTAACACGAGCCTTGTTTCTGCTCAAAGAAAACACTTACAATTCTAAGAAACAATGCCTCAAAATCAACTTGAAATTTTCAAAGTATCGACTTATTCACTTCCGAATTTTTCCCTAAAACCATTTGAAACTAAAGGCCTTAATCTCATAAACATAAATTTATTCACCCCTGTGAAACATAATACAAACAGGTCTCGGCGGGACTCTTTAATATGTAGAAGCAAAGTTTTAAAATAAATATAAGATACCCTTTAACTGTTGTAAATCTTTTAAAGGTTTTAGAACAAAACTTTTAAATCATTTATTGACTTTTAAAATTACGACAAGTTTTTTGTTAAGAAAGCGTATTTAAATTTGAATTTTAAACGTCGAAATATTTGTTTTATTTTCAAAAAAAACTGTTCTAGGTTCTCCAAGAGATTTTTTAAAACTGGCACACTTTATTTTCGGCCATTTAAAAATACATTATGAGCGCCTTTTTGATAAGTCATCATTACCATTGCTTCACAATATTACCAATTTAGCTTATCTTGAAGCCACTGGACACCAAATATAGTTTTAGTATTTTATCTGTGACTGTGTAAGAATAATTAAAAATAACAAAATTAGCTCTTGCATTATTACCTTCATTATCAATGCTGAACAGTCCAATCCCGTCACCCCCTTTAATGAAATACTCCACCATAGAGTCACCACCCGGCGGGTCCAAATCCACCGCACTAACATTCATAACCACCGCACCGATCGGTCTATTCTCGGACACTCTTCCCGTTAACACAGCGTCACTGAATAGGGGCGCGTGCACGTTTTCGTTAACGTCGACGACGTTTATTGTAACCGTAGCTTCCGACGACAAACTCGGGTTACCGCGATCGTACGCGAAGACCATGAGGCTGTGGACTTGGCGTTCTTCGAAGTCCAAGGGTTTGGTGGTGCGTATCGTGCCGGAAAGCTTGTCCATTTTGAAGGTACCGTCGCTATCGCTGTCTTCGAGAGAGTACTGGACTTCACCGTCAGGACCTAGGTCTGGATCTGAGGCTGTAACCACTGCTACAACAGTACCTGTAGAACAAAAGATATTTCTGTATTTAAAAAGTTAAACTACGATGAAATAGCTAGGAAAAGTCAAATGCCAAAAATCATAAACAAACTTCGGTAACTTAGAACGGAAGGGGTTTACTAGAGGTATACCTAGAATCCAAAAACTCACCTTTTGGTACATCTTCTCGTATCTTAACATTGTAATTCGGCAGACTAAATTTTGGAGCATTGTCGTTTATATCATCTATTGAAATTCTTACTATGGCTTCAGAGAATAAGGGTGGGTTGTCCGGCCCTTTACCACCACCATCAGTTGCTCGAATTCTTAGTTCATATAAGTCTTGACGTTCTCGATCCAACGAATTAGCAACTAAAAATTAACCATGTAAATAAAGTAAATCGTTACAAACCTGACCGGTAGAGGTGAAAATTGATGATTATTCAAAATGTTTTAGGTTGGAATAACACTGAGTAAAAATCTTTAGATCTAGAGACACAATCCCTAAGTTGGCAACATTATAAACGAAGCAGTGTTAAAGGAAGCTTCGAGAACGAGCGTTCAGTCCTCCGTCCGTTCGCGTTTCATAGCGTTTTACATTTCGTGGATTGAGAACTCTTCAAAAACGTGTAATACTTATTACTACTTCTTATTTTTTGTTTATTGAAGATTCTAATAAGTTAGTATACGTTACCTGTCAAGACGCCTGTAACTTTATCCACCACAAAATCCTTAGTATCAGTAGCTAGAGAGTACGTCACTTTAGCGTTATCTCCTTCATCGGCGTCTGTTGCGTTAGCTCTAAAAATAGCCGTTCCATTTAACGCATTCTCAGTAACTCTAAAACTAGCCAGAGTTTTTTCGAATTTTGGCGCGTTGTCATTAACATCCAAAACTGTTATAGGGAGGACTCTGGATGAGCTCTTCTGCGGCTTTCCAAGGTCATATACAGTGACGTTCAAAAAGTACTCGTATTCTTTCTCTCTGTCTAAGTAGCCGATTACTTTGAGCTCGCCTGTTTCCATATCGATGCAAAATTGGGAGTGAGTATCACCACCTAAAATGGATTCGTAAAATTATGGTGCATATTACCTGAGAGCATATCTTTATTATCCCTCCATTTCTTTTCACATTGATGGTATTTAAAACCTTGCTATTAGCTGGCGCTAATATTTGAATAAATTCTAATATAAAATATAGCAAAAGATGAGGACGTACCTACCCCTCCCTTAGCCTATAGTCTATCCAATTTAATTTGAGACTGATGACAGAAAAAAAACACTGAGAGAGAAAGAACATGGGAGAGAAGGAGAGAGAGAGAGATATATAATTGATCTCTCCGTTGTAAAATGGGTTTCTGTCATTATTCTCAAATCAAATTGGATACGGTATAGTTCCTTACCCGATAATCCATAAATAAGCTTCCCGTTGTATCCCAAATCCCTATCCCTAGCCTTAAGTTTGACCAGTGACGTTCCCAAGGCGACGCTCTCATTAACTTTTATCTCAATAGGAAAGTCCACGAACTCCGGCGAGTGAACGTTTTGACCATATCGAGTGGGCATCATCGGGAACTCCTCGATCTCCGAAGGACTGTTATTGTTTTCAGCTTCAGCGAGCACTTCTGTGAGGCGTCTGGCAACCTGGGAAATAGTTTTCATGTAATTTGGCTACGTTTAAAATAATATAAGGGTGATTGCAAGGGCGGATTTCGGGGGGGGGGGGGGGGTGGAGGTAAGGGGGTAATGATCACCCTAAGAATTCAAAAATTATAAAAAAATTGGGCGACTGCTAAGAATTATCAATAAAAAATTTGAAAATAAATGTTTTAACTGAAATACACACTACTTTATTACTTACCCCTGTATCCTTACAGTCAAACACCCCCGTATCATCAGTCAGCAACCTTCCGCTACTGAATACATTTTTCTTCGTATTCACTAACTTAAATTTTACACGAGCAATATCCGCAAAATGAGTATTATCCGTCGCGGTCACGTTTAATTCTCTCTCACTCACACGTACATCGTTTAGATCACATGACACTGTAATCGTTCCAGCGGTGGAATCGATGTTAAAACAATTGTCTTCGTTTCCGGAGACAATGCGATAACTGATGATGTTTCCAGCATCGAAATCTATGGCTGACAGTGTGATGATTTCGCTGCCAATGGGGATGTGTCGAGGTATATTGCCGACGCAATCGATTTTTTCAAATTGGGGACGGTTGTCGTTAATGTCACGAACCTGCAAAAAATATAATAAAAATTAAGACAAATTTCTGAAATCAGTCGTTTATGAAATCATAACAACTTATACATTTTTGGAATCTACGGAAAATTAGCTTTGGACTAGAAGATACTGTTGATTAATGAAAAACTGCTTAATAAAAGAGTCATAAATTTAGATTTTGTACCCCTATTATCTTCTTATAAAGTTCTGTGTACCATTATAGACAATAATAATAAATCACCTTAAAATATCAACTTACTTTAACTGTCAACTGCATCTCAGTCTGCCTCCTGTAAGGTAAACCCCAGTCCGAAGCCCTGATTCTAAGAACGTACTCCCTCCTCATACTCTCATAGTCCAAGAGCTGGGTAGTTTTGATAATTCCAGAAAAATGTTCTACTTCAAAAGGAACTTTATTTAGGTTAGCTATAAGGTAAGATATATACGCGTTTTCTCCTCTGTCCTTGTCTTTCGCATGGACCGTCGTTACCGACGTTCCGGCGGGTAAGTTCTCGTCGATCCAGACGGTAATTTCGGTTTTATCGAAAATGGGGTCGTTGTCGTTGGTGTCTTCAACGAAGATTTTAACTTTGGCTGACGATTGCTTTCTTGTGCCTACATTTCCTTGATCTATAGCAGACACTGTTAAACTATAAAAATGTTTGAATTCTGCGTCTAGTAACACGGAAGTGTACAGCATGCCTGTTTCTGGATTGATATGGAAGTCCAACCCCTCATTACCGCCCACGATTTCCAATGAAACCTGCAAGGCAAAAATATTTTATTATTACTTTACGTTGAGTGAAACGTATTAAAAATGTATATTGCTTGCAAATTCTCCTAATTATAAATACATAAGGGAAATGGAATGCTCGGAATTTTTATTAGCTTTTCCAACATTTTTAGTTAGGTTTGTTAATGGGCTTTTTATTTAAAAAGATAGGGAATAAAAATACATAAAAAATAATTATAAATTATTTATTAATATATTGGGGCCCATAAGAGGTCCGTAGCTAGGAGGAAGGGAAGAGGGGCAATGCCCCTTCTGTCAGAAAAAGTTGCCCTTTCTGTTGCTCTGTGTACCATTAGTTTTGTACCAAACTGTATAAAGAAGAAAAAATTATTTAAAATTCTTACCTGCGCGTTTCGGCCTTCGTCGGCATCAGTAACCTTCAGTCTTATTAAGGGAGTATTTACGGGTGCGCTTTCAGGAACTTTAACATCATATATTTCCTTACTGAATACCGGGGCATTGTCATTTAGATCCGCTAGTTGCACTGGTACTGACTTGTAACTTTCTCGCGGCGGTATACCTGAAAACAATAAATTTACGAATGTATAATTTTTTTGGCGATGAATCAGATATAGTATATCTAAAATCATCAGTAGACATAGCTGGATGGGACTTTTTCCGTTCAACTTACCTTTATCCACAGCTCTCAACTGCAACTGGTACCCTTGAGGAGTCGTCTCCCTATCGAGCAACTTCAACACCTCAATATTATACTCCCCTTTCTGTCTGGTGGGGCGTATTCTAAAATGACCATCTGGATCACCATCCACAATCTCGAGTCTATCTATCTCTCCATGTATACCACTATCTCTATCGCTCACGTTCACTATGGCATAGATATCTGCATTGCTATTCTCTACTATGGTGGGATGTCTTCGTATACGAATTTCCGGAGCGTAAAGATTCACTTTTTTGACACGGATTCTGACTTTTGCTCGACTGAATCCGGGACCTGATCCAGAATGGGCACCTCGATCTTGGGCAAATACTGTAAGTTCGTGATAAGTGCCGTCGTTATATCTAAAAAAGGAATATAGTGAAGAAAACAGTTTTTGAAAAAATTTATTTTTGAAAAACATCTCTTTCAAAGGTGTATTCGAAATAAAGCTTCTGGAAAATTATATTTACGACAAACTTGTAAAAGATTACTCACATTAATGGTCTTGTCAAAGTGATAATTCCTGTCACAGGATGAATAGCAAATTTATCCGTTTCTTCCGAAAACGAATAGTAAATTTCACCGTTTCGACCCAAGTCTGCGTCCTCAGCTATCACTTTAACTATGCTTTGGTGAACAGGTGTGTCTTCAGACACGGTAGCGTTATACTCCATTGGATAGAACAGAGGACTTAAGTCGTTGGTATCTAACACTGTGACCACTATGATAGTATCTGATGTATATTGAACCTGAATAATAACGTTAATATTAGTTTTCCTATAAATACAATAGGTACTTATACCTAATCGTTTTACCTTTTGTTTTCCTTCTTTGATGCTTGCAGTTGCTCTAATTTGTAGTATATATTTGTCTTTCCTTTCTCTGTTTAACACGTCATTATTTCCCGTTTTTATTCGAATAAAAAGAAAACAAAAATCACCAACCAATCGCTGCTCGGCTTTGAAAAAACGGTCTTTGTCGCCCTCTATAATTTTGTATCTGCAACAATCAAATTATTAAGTTCAAGGTGGAAAATATCTTGTTAGTTGTTAAATGTCTAAACCAAAAGAAATATATATATATATATATATATATATATATATATATATATATATATATATATATATATATATATATATAATATATATATAACAAACCTAATATCCGTAAACGTATTCGGAGCCACCTGGACACCCATACGTGGTGCTCCCGGACTTTGCGTGGCGTAAGTTTTGGCCACGCTATTCTCCGGAATGCTGACGTTGTACAGTTGCTCCGTGAAACGAAACGTGACGTCACTGGTGGACAACCCATCGTCCGCCGCTTGATCGGTGTGGGTGAGAAAAAGACAGAAAACTGATGCGACTAGGTACACGCATCGAAGCATCTTATTTTCAGCTCATCACGAAAGAATCTGAAAGGAAAATAAGTTATTAGAAAAAAGGGATAAAAGGGCATGAATTATACGGCGTACACTCCTGTTTCCAATATGAATAATGAAAATGGTTTTAATTTGATTGAGTGTGAGTAGAATTTCAGTTTTTGATTGTTTCTGAATTAAGTATTCCCGCAGAAACACGAATATTTAGATTTACAGTACTTAGTGGCTAGTCTGTCCTTTTACAAAATATCCCGGTGTGTGCCAAATCATAAATTACATCCATGGAAAAGAGCCAAACTATATTGGGGAACATACATTATTCCCCAATATGCGTGTCTGTACATTCATCGATATATTATTTATTGTGGTTGGCGATTATTTAGGGATGATTTATTTACACGTTTAAAACTCAACGAAAAATATCATCATGGCCTATTTTTATAGAAAATATAAAATCTGAATGGGATGTGCCTCAAATATCAGTTTTAAAACTTGATTTAACGACAAATTAAAGTTATATAGCAATAGCTCTCAGAGTCGTGTTAAACATGGCGACCATTTACCACAAAAACGTCGACAATAAGGAATATACATGTATTTTTAGTGTTTCGTGCTAAAATTAGCAAAACGGAATACTTATGGACTCACTTCGGTGTCCGTCGTTCTTTTTTTGCTAATAAAGACTAAAATAAATTCCGGGAAGTCGAAATTTTTTCCATTTGCTCCACTCCTCCCTAAACATAATGCCGTAGCTCCTGCACTAAAGGTTGCCAGCACTTCATACTTTTGAGCCCCAGGTGCTGCTAAGCTAAACTTTGACACAGTGTTCAATAATGTAGAAAAATTAAATTGATCTTTCCAGAAAGTTCGTATTTAGTTAATTAGTTCAGAAAATTCTTCTATCCTTTGACAGCAAAAAGTCGTGCGGTCTGGATGGCACAGCAGGAATTGTTCTAAAAAAATGTGCCCCAGAACTTGCACCTATCTTCTAGTCTTTTCCAGATTTTCTACTATAAGTTGGACAGCTGGAAGACTGCTCTAGTGCAGCCTGTTCCGAAGAAAGGTTCTAAGTCCCTCCCATTCAATTATAGACCTGTCTCTCTCCTCTCTGTTGTCAGCAAAGTTATGGAGAAAGCGATCAACTTGCATGTTCTAAAATATGTAGAAAAACACAAACTCATCCACGACTTTCTTCCTTACCTTTGTCACACCACATAACTGTATTAAGTCTCTCGAATAGCGAATCCAAAATTCCCAAATTGTTGCCCTTGATATTTCCAGGGCCTTTAATCAAGTATCACGTGCCGCACTTCTCAACAAACTACCTTCTTTCAATCTTCCTCTCAAACTATGTACCTGATCGGTAATGTAAATTACATTGCTTTAGTTCATAGAAAATCTTCTGGAAGTTCCAAGAGTTATTATGACTTTTAAAGATTGTGTCCAGAAAAACTAAATTAAGTTTAAAAAAAGATTTGTGGCCTTTCTCTAAACTTTTTATATAATCAACTGTATCTTCTAATAGCATTATTAGAGGCTGATTTGTCCAACTCGTCGAAATAGACGTTTGTGGTAACAATCATTTTAGACTTCGACTGGAACGTTTTGCCAGCAAAATATTTATTCAAGTTCGCAAACGAATTGAGACCCGATAGGACCAAATTTGACAATTGAGGTGCATAAGGAACAGTTATTGACTGGTGGCCAGGAGCATTGTCCTGGTGGAACAGAACTTTGTTGAGGCATTTCTCGCCAATGTCTTGGTTTAGTTGGTCAAACAAGTTCGCATAGTAATTTAAGTTTATTGTTTTTTCCGTTTTGAAGGTACTCTATACGAACAATGCCTTTGGCATTCCAAAAAACCGTCGCCATAAATTTCCGGTACAAACTTTAAAGGAATACTAAAAAAAGAGTGCATCTGCATAACCACGTGTCAATATTACGTTAATTTCCGTCCTCTGTGGGTCAAGCTGAAAGCGCATCTCGTAAAGGCGAATGGATTCCCTAAATAAAATCATGGTTTCATGACACAATTTAATACGATGCTATAAAACTTGTAACGATAGAATGGCAATAAACAACAATGCACTCCGACGTTAGCATAAAATGAAGCTGAATTTCGTTGAAATTTATACCGTATCGTGTTCGTGTTCGGTGTTTACGGCAATGAAGCTTTCCTGTCTATTTTAAAAAATATTTGAGCCAATATTTTGTCTAAAATGCTGAAGAGTTAGGCATTTTGTGAAGCTTGGCAGAACAAGCGACGCGGCGGCAACAAATTTATTAACTTTTCGGGCGTTGTTCTTATCGAAAATAGTATATTATACAACGAGCACGGAATAATACTCGTTTGCGGCAATAGCCGAGGGCGTAGGGGAATTGGGAATCTCCTCCTGTGAAGTTCGTTAAAAATTGTACATTATACATCAAGGGAGAGAAATGCCCAATTTTTCCTGAGGTGCAGTGCTACAAAGCACTGAAGGAAAAATAGCATTCTGTCCCGAGGTGTATATATTATTTTTTTCATGATCCCTGTAAGTTTAAAACGAAAAACCTAATTTCATTAATATTTATTGATTGTAAAATTATTATATTCTATCCAATCTAATTTGAAAATGATGACAGAAAAAACAATTGAACAATAATTCACCCTATTGGTCAGTTCCATGGACAGTTTACACTAGAACATATTTTAGCAACGGTTCAACTATTCTTTCCTGATAATCGCGGAGGAACCATATTTCTTTCTATCCGTGTTGGCAAAAGTGCATTAGAAATTATCGTACCATCTTCGCTTGTGAAAGTATTGCTGCTTGTCTACTTTGAACGATTAGTCATCGCAAAATTCTTTTCTTTCCCGATAAAATTCGCAACGGAATCCGATTTCTTTCTGTCCTTGTTGGCATAAAGTGCATTAGTAAGAGACAAATAAAAACGATGCTATTGCCAATAAAAAAAATATGTTCAAACATTTTATTACATCCGCCTTTGTGCAAGTATTTCTGGTTGTCTACTTTGAAAGTTTTATCGGAATTGTCATAAAAAATAAATTCCCAATCTGGCAAAATAATTATGTAAGTTTTATGATTTTACAGCAAAATACCTCATGTTTTTACTGAACAGTGAACATAAACAGCATTTCCAAAAATCGTATTTTTATTAAGCAAAAACAGTGTCAGCATAGCCACATTAACCTTCATATTTTGTACTACTTAAAATTGTTTCCTACCCCTCTAAGAAAAAATAAGTAAGTACCCTCTAACCAATAACAATTGGTTGTAATAATTGGTTACTATTGTACAATCAGGCATTAATAATGTAAACAAATAATATAAATGCATGGTTCAAGTTTGTAATAAATAAACATGTTAAATTTCTCAAATTTTTCAATTTTTATTCGACTGATAATGAAAACTCCCTAGGGAATTTTTTCAAAAGTTCTTCACCTAGGAAATAATTTGCTTGTTCTGTCATGATTTTGATATCAGAGACATTGATTTCACCGGTCGTGAAAAAAAATACAATCATACAAGTTGAGAATCTCCTCTTGTGAAGTTTTGTTAAAAAAATCGAAGCTTGCTTACAGCAAAAAACGGAAGATTTATTACTTCAAATCCTACAAGAGTTATTGATTGGCCTTTCAGGCCAACAAATCAAGCTACTTAAATCATTTTCTACCAGAGCGTATTTCGATTTTGCTGCTTTACAAAATCTCGCAGTTTTCATTATATCGGTGCTTTTCACTAATAAATTAATTCTCCAGAACAATTCGAGTAACGCAGTTAAATATGCTTCCAATATTGGCTAATATTTTGACATTAAAATCGGAGCTTTCGTTATTAAATTTTCCCTTAATAACGATTTATTGCCACTTTTGATCTCTGAAACGATTTTGCGATTTTCCGGGTCGGGAAGTTATATTGGTTAAATTTATGTTACTTATTGGTCACTCTTTTGTGCTAGAATTTGTTTAATAAGAGAGTTTTTTAGCAGAATTATGAGCATGAGTCTAATGGTTCTCTTTTGGATAGAATCAAGAATGGTGATGGCACACCCCAAATAGATGAAGCTAATATGAAATTTATGGTACTGGAAAGGGGGCCAAGAACCAGAGACGTAAACAGAGAATTAAAAGTGACAACAGAAAATTTGGAACATAGTTTCCAAAGAGTGGAGAGCTTTAATGTTACAATAACAAGTAGAGGAGATGAGAAGAAGGAAATCCATAAGATGATAGCCAAAGGCATGAAAAATATGGGAGGAATGCTGCATATATTAAGGTTAATGAGTGTCACGAAATATCAAAAAAAAATAATTTACAAAAGAATAATAAGTAGTGTATGGGGAGAAATATGGAAACTGAACATAACTGAAAAGAATTCATTGGAAATTTTTGAAGGGGAGGTACTGAGAAGGATATATGGAGGAAGGAAAATATAGGACATGTAGGTGAGGAGACAGGACGAACTACAAGAGTTGCATAGCGAGCCAGCAATAACAAATGTAGTGAAAGCGTAAAGGATGAAATGGTTGGGCCATGTGGAGAGATTGTGTGATGACAGACCGAGAAAGCAGGTTTTAAGAGGTGGAATATAACAGAGAGATGGAAAAGAGGCAGACCACGAACAAGATGATTGGACACAGTGGGGAGAGACCTGGGAGAAATGGGAATAAGAGACTGGTGAAGAAGAGTGTATGAACGGACTGGAGAAGGATATGTTATTATGTTATCAAGCCATTGACCTACTTGGCTTGCAGCGCTAAACCTTTAGATATATTTATTTATTTATATCACCGCAAACCAATAAATAAAACGGTCACGCCGCTGGAATCACTTGTATTTGCATAACTCTAACCACTATTGTTGTTGTTAAATATTTACCATAAATATATTGTTGATCCTATGACCACAAAAGGTAATAAATTTATTAAACAAACTGGAACTTTACACAACAATTTTACAGATTCAAAGTGATTATAGATCATTATTAAAGTAAAATTTAACATCCGGGCAGCAATCCCGATTTCAAAATATTAGCTAATATTGGTAGATCATTTAACATGCATGAGTCTAATTGTTTCGGTAAAACGAATTATTAACTACAATGATTCTGTTGCACAATGTTTTTATTAGATTATTCGAAAGCATTTAAAATTCGACGGCCAAGTTAATAGTTTTTTTTTTGCAAATTTACACAAGCACCATTGACTGTCCTTAACAGAACAACAAGAGCCGCGTTACGTATGCATCCCTTTACTGTCCAGCCACAAAAGCCCAGAACATCCCACTTCTCTCGCTCATTCATACCTAGGGTCTCCAGATTATGGAACGGACTGCCTGCAGATGTTTTCCCTTCCCCTCTCAACCTCCAATCCTTTAAATCCCGTGTCAATAGATTACATTTTCCTTCCATTCAGATGTCCACGGTACGTTAGTATTTAGGTTTGATGTCTGCGTGGGATATCTCAGATAGAAAAATAAAATAATTCGTTCCCGAACAATATGTTCTTCGCTTTGTGTTTGGGTTTGCTTGGGACCTGTTTTCGTTGTCGTCAATAACAGTAAACCGAAAGTGGCGCGCCTTAAGTACCCTTATGCATAAACAATAACAAGGACGAGAAAATTCGTTACACCCTTTTAATATGAATATAACATTATATTATACAATAATGACAATCATGAACGGGTTATTTCAGACGTAAACGACCGTAATTGACATATTATTTTGATCAAACGATCGAGCAATTGATGATATTAAAATAGGGCAATCAATTGTGACAGGAAAAAAGGTTTGTAGGCATGTTTCCAACCAAACATATCAACATTTACATTTATTGTGTTACGCTATATCAAAAATTTCTTGAATAATCCGAATCGGTAAATTCAAACTGACAGTAAAAACAATTACCACGAATAAAACTGTTAAACTGATAAATTCTCTTAAATCGCATTTAATTATAACTACTAACAACAGCGTTTGATTACAAAGAAATATATGTGCCGAATTCACAAAGCTACAGGCTATTTTTAAATTGATACGAAACCATCTTTTAAATTCCCCCTTTACACTCGTCTTCTTGTTTCAGCTGTCAAATGTGATGGAGAGCTCGATTTTCCTGTTAAATAGCGGAACAGCTTCTGCAAATCTACAGCAATTTGCGACACCACTATTCCTGCAGAGACGATGTCAATTTATTATGATATCTTTGTTGTGTTTTGAGGGATTTTTAGGTTTTCTCGAGGGTTTTCTCTCTTTTTCTGTTGATGGATTTCAACGATGGTCAGCAGTCAAATGGTATTAAAAATTATAATTTATTCTACTTTTCCTTTGGTTTCTGTATTCTTTCGAAGATTTCATTTAGAGAATGTGACAATGACTGTAATAATAAATAATAACAAGGACGAGAAAATTCGTTACACCCTTTTAATATAAATATAACATTACATTATACAATAATGACAATCATCAACGTGTTATTTCAGACGTAAACCACCGTAATTGACCCAATTATTTTATCAAACGATCGAACTTGGATTTCAAATAATCGGGGCAGGCACAGCCTCGATATTCTCAGGAGCAGTTGAAGTCCCTGGATACTGCCACACTGCCTTGTGGTACTTCTGCCTAATTATTTTAGTTCTGGGTGAGCAACTTCTTGCTTAATTCGAAAGGCTCTATCTGAAATATGAGACTGCAGTAATTGTGAAAATTGTTTGGGCAAAAGCTTGCTTAGTTTATAGTTAAGTCCCTCATGCAACACCTTATCAAAGGCCTGTGCTACATCAAGAAAGACGCTAGAACAAACTTTGCTTTCTTCCAACGACTTCTCAATTATGTCTATGATCCTATGGATTTAATTTATAGTTGAGTGACTCTGGTGCTCTGGAATTATGTTTTGGTCTTCAATAATTGGTTTCAACCTGTTAAGAAGTATTTTTTCGATCAGTTTCGAAATTACAGGGAGTAAGGAGATTGGCCTGTAAGGATTCATTGTCACTTCTGCTACTTTCCATATCTTAGGTACATATTTTAATCTAAAGGATGCTTTAAAGAGATAGGTAAATTTTACTATTGCTTTACGAGGAGGTTGTTTTAGAATTTCCCCAATAATTAAGTCAAACCCTGGAGCTTTCTTCGCATTGATATTTTCTTTAATTTCTATTGCTATTTCTTTTGGAGTAGTGGATCTGATATCACGTTCTTCCTGGATAAGATTTTCCCAATCAAGAATATCTTCACCTCCATTCGGTCATACCATCTGCATTTTTAATTGGTGGATTCTGCAAGATTGGTCTTGTTCGTATTTTGGTGGCTCTCCAAAAAGAATAGTCATGTAAGGCAAAAATTCAACTTTTTTTCGCAAATTACAAAATATTTTTTTAGATCCGCTTTTTAAAATAACCGCTTATAAAAATAAAAGAGAAACTATAGGCCGTAAACGTTTTAATTTATTTAAACGTTTAATACTATTAAAAACCATATCAAAAGCGTGTATTTTTAAATTTTGTAACCAATAACGCTTTTTTTAAATCGCTTTATGACCACAATTTCATTTTTATTGACAAACTAAATTTATCTCTAAATAAACCTCTTTTACCACGCACTTTTATTTCCTTTGAGGATTTAAGGCATTCATCTGTGCAGAATTTTAACAAAGGTAGTAAAGCCCCGATCTCAATATCTGAAGAATGATTTTAAACTGACGATATATTTTATAGACTTTATATTAACGATTTAATATAAGTCAAAGGTAAAGAAAATAAAAGTAAGGTCAAAGTGAAGGGTTGTTTGTTTAGTTTATCTCATCACCTGTGGACATAAACCGAACAGTTGTTATAGTGTAAATATTACTTACTATTCTATTTAGCTTTTAACACCTATAAATACCTTAATCTACCTAAATTAAAAATGGTAGTGTCAGTATCAAAAACTGGCATATGTTTCTGTCTTAATAAATACCCACATCTGTGCATGATCATGAGAAAGCTACATTAATGGACGAAGGTTGGTCAAGAAGACCTGTAGGCGAAAGACTTGGAGTATCAAAAAGTACTGGTTCACGAATTAAAAAAATATGATAAAGGAAATTCACTAGACAGAAAAGTAGGAAGTGGCGGACGTAGGATTTCTTCTGAACAGCAAGATAATCGATTCGTATACTCATTTCACCCAATCAACCCAATCAAATGCAGTTGCAGCAAAGGCCAACTCTAACTTTCCAGGTTGCGTAATAACCCTGCAGAGGAAAAGCCTTTTTAAGTCAGGATAACAAGGAGCAGCGGGTTTGGTTTTCACTGCAATTCCACACAAAAGGAATGGACTTTTGGCAAAATGTTATATTTACCGTTGTATTAAACCTAATGGTTGTGTTAGAGGCAGAGAGAATGTACAGGCCTGCAATACTCGTTTTGAAGAAAAATATACCCAAAATATCAGCGAAAGTGGACGTTCTCGATTAAGGTTTGGGGATGGATGAGTGCTAGAGGGATTGGAGTGTGCACCAATATTGAAAGGTTTAACACAGATGCATATATAAATATATTAAAAAAAGGTATGCTGCCATCCGCAGTTGCCGAATTTCCGACTCATTTTATTTACGAGCATGGCATTGTCCTGTCCACACGTCTAGAAGTGTAAAAGAATGGATGACCCAAAGAAATATCCAGGTATTACCAAGGCCTTCGCTCAGCCCGGATACTAATCCAATGGAAAACGTCTGGGGCTTTATGGTCAAAAAAATTAATGGAGCAAATGATTTCCGTCCATTCAATTTCAAATTTTTCGCGTTAAATATGCTTGCTAGACCACAGTGCATCGGAACAAAAATATCGATGCAAAAACATCGAAAATCGAAACAAAAATATCGATATTTTCGATACATCGATACGTCCTGGGAGTCCCTATTTTAGGGGCGGTAAGCTGAACATAGAACCAGTAAAAGGTTGTGCAATCTTCGAATGTACTGATTTTTCTATTTTTAAATAACCTACTTTTGCTGTGGAATTTCATTCCCTTTGAGAATTAAGGCACTCATTAGGAAAAAATTACGACAAAGGAAGAGAAGGTCAGTTTAAGCAGCTGTAAAATGATACCCAATTATACAGTGTATGTATAAAACATAGGACCGGCTTAAATCAGTATTTGGTTACATTAAGTCTAACTTTATTACTATTTTGAATGTCGATCTCCGCTCATCTGCCCCGCTACGGCAACACCGCCGTATCCCATCGCGTATGCGCGCAGCTGAGTGGGGAAGAGTTTCGAGTGAGCCAGATTAAAAATTTTAAAAAACGTGTAAGGACAAAAGTTATTTTTTACATCATGAGAAATATTTCTTGTCGAAAAAGTTTTTCTCTAAAACCAATGGTTCAGCAGTTAAAAGGAAATAAACAATTAATTGTTTATAACAATTGATCTCAATCTACACCTAATTCTCAATGTCCATGATTTTTTTCAGAGTTTTCTGAGCGATCCTTTTGGCGATGAGGGTGGGAGACAGCAATTTTTAAGCGTCTTTCTCGAAAACTGTTTAGGTAAACAAATGCACAAAGAAATACATCAAATTGTTGAATTCGTGCCTCAATAAGCTTTCATTTGACACCCTACACGATGCTCTTGAAATGTTTTTCCCCACATCCCCATTTACTCCCTGAAATTAACCCCCAAAATCAAAATTTAACGTTTAATACTTCATGTCTATAAATTGGGCCACCACACTCTATCTCTGTGCTAAATTTCAAATTTTTAATTCGAATAGTTTCAGAGAAAATCGCCTGTGACAGACGGACGGACGGACACCGGGGTCATTCCATAAGTGTTCCGTTTTTCCAATTTTAGCGTTAAAAACAAAAATACCAACAGCAACGGGCTTATTTTGGCACTTTTAGCAAATCAGCCTATGAAATAAGAGCTTAGAAAATTAAAAATGTTAATCTCTGATAAAATTTTAGGTGTGCCACTTTTATGACGGCCAGTGTATGTTAAATTAAACAATGTAAATACTGTAGTAGTTGCGGCTATTGAACTTAATTATTTTTCAGCTGAAATTACTTGATAATAGTATGCCAGTTTTAGAGAACACAATATGGGCGTGCCTACTGATATAGGAAAATAGATATAGATGATAAGTATTATGCTATAGGAGAGCAAAGCCCTTTGCGCTATCTCGAACCCAATGGCGCACCCAGGATTTTGTCTTTTTTTGGGGAGGGGGGGCGGCTGAATAGTGCAATTCAGTGGATTTTTTCAATTAGTAGTGCACTTTTTTAATATTTATGTGTCTAGGATGTAGGTTCGGGGTGGGGGGGGGGCTGCAGCCCTCCAGCCTTCCCCCCTGGGTGCGCCACTGCTCGGGCCTATTTAAAATAAAACTATGTATGATTTTTGTTGTGTTATTCCTCTCTGCAGTCTATAAGATCTTCCAGAAGTGCTTGAACACTATTAAAAGATGCGTTTCAAGAGGAAAACTATAGTAAGGGATTTTATGGTTTGTTTGGGTTTGTCACAGGTGTTACAATTTTTATAACAAAAAGGATTTTTGGAAAATGACGGTATATAAACGCTGTAATCCAATATTCACATAAACAGCGCCACTCAAGTTGTTAACAAATCAGTTTAAAAGAAACATCCATACTGCTTCATATTCGTTAGTCGCTGACTGCGGCGTCAGAACGGATTTTCCTATACACTCTAAACACGTTAAGCTCGGATACTGTCTTTTTGCCCAATTTAACCCGGTTGCTCCCTGAACGCTAATCCGAGAGGAGCATGTAATCCTATCTTTGCCAGTTCCACTCCACGTCGTGACTTTGTACGTTGCTTAGCTGAAAATGCAGTTCAGGATGCGACGTAAGCTATGTTCCAAAATCACCGTATCTGATTAACTCTTCTGGAACCTTCTTTTCACAACTCCTCTTAAATTGTGTCCCCTTAAATTATCACCATCATGTATCTTTTTAGGTATTTTCACATCAGTGGCGGATATAGGGGTGGGGGGGGGGGGCGCTACTGGTGCTACATTTTACAGCACCATACGCACACATCTACTTTGCAGCACCGTACTACTAAGCCAAGGCCGAACCATTGAGCAAGACAACCATAACTGGAAATTGCCAAGTCCCAGTCATATTACTTATTTCTAGTGTTCTAGCTCCAGTATATGTATACTTAACAATCCTTCGTAATTTTCTGGGATACCTTTCTCCTTCATACACCATTCTACCTAGTCGTCCGTCTTTTTTATCATACATATGGTGAAAGCACGACCTAAACTGCAGCACTTACCTCATTCACCTAGGATGATATCCAGAGGCTATTACCATATCCAAAATGGAAAGCTCTTTATAAAGGGTGTGTGTGTTCATACAGGGTATCCCAATGGGTACTTAGTGATTTAAATTTGGCGCCACTTTAGAGAACCAGCCATTTAATTATGGATCGTTTTACGATGGAAAACATGTTGCCGAAAATCCCAGTGTTATAATATGTATAATTTAGTAATACGCATAGGCAACACTTCATACATGTGTTTATGTGGTTGCCTATGGGTAGCAGCTAACTAGGGCACGTTTCAAGAGGGCTTAGTAAAAGTTTGCTAGGAGACAAGAGGGTGACAAAAAATTATAGAAAAAAGAACAGTAGCTGAATAAAGTTTAATAAAGGAAATCAATGTTGTTTTACCACAAACATTATAACATGGCGCAGCCGGTAGGATAACAAAAACAAGATTAGTTGTGAGAATGAGTAAATTCGTAGAAAAAACCCTGTGAAAAATAGTTGGTGTACGGTTGAAGAGTCAAATCTAAATGAAAATTTAGAAAGATTTATGCAGAGTTTTGAAAATTATCTTATAGGTACTGAAAAGGATGCCAAAGATGATATTTGTAAAATCAAAATAGCATTTTTTTTAAACACAATTGGAAATGGAGGTGTTGAAGTATTTAACACATTTAAATCTGTGGGACTCAGATGACTGTTATTAATTTAAACCTTTGAGCGTCAGATTATATCGGTATTAGCGACAGTGAATTTGGTCGTAAATACAAAAATACACGAACGCAGTTTGCCGTAATCCGATCTATTCGTTTTGTGCTTCGTTTACCATTGCTGCATTAAGAGGGTTGACAGGAAAAGATGGATGTATTGGCTTCTCTTTTTCTTTTTACTGCGGGGATTAGTATTGTTATTACTGTAATTCAAGAGAATGTCCCAAAATAAAGTAACAGGATCTTTTATTAAATTGGACTTTTATCCGAGAGTTTGGTCTTAAATACTTTCTATCCTATTTTAATATGGTGGGTCGTGAATTTGTCAATCCGTTGGGTTTCGATAATGGAGAACCAATAAATTGCCCCGGTCATAAATTAAAACATTTGACCAAGTAGTATGGCATACTACATTCCTCAACAAACGTCCTTTTTAATGTTTGGCCATGGAAATAGTCGCACGGGTGATATCGCAGGACCGTGGTGGCCACTGGCATATTACGACTAATGATTCGGTCTTCGTCCTGCTGGAAGTAGCCTTGTCACATCTCTTCATCGTCGTCTAATGCGTTTCCAAAATTTTCTAAAATTTCATTACGGTATCGCGCCGAATTGAGAGTCCCTTCAAAAAATATCGGTCCAATTAACTTTTTTTTCGATATGGCCGCCCACATCTCAATTTTCTATGAATGCAGAGGCTTTTCTCTAAAGAAATGTGGATTTTCAGAACTCCACATTCTCATTTCTTGAGAATTTGCATAACCAGAGGGGTAAAACCATGCCTCGTCAGTAAAAAATGTTTTTTAAATACGTTTTCATTATTATGCAAATATGAAACCCATAAACCACTTAGAAAATTGCATTCGCTGTGGCTTGTCGTTTGGTAAAAATTCTTGGACTGAGCTTAGACGATAAGCGTGTATATGCAGGTCACATTTCAGGATTGTACTGCAGGTTCCGTAGGATACTTTTACTAAACAGCGAATAGGGGTTTGTGGGTGTTCATTAACATCAACATCAATTCTACTTTTTATGCAGTGCGAACTTCGGGTCTCCCACTGCCTTCCTTTCTATTCACACTTCCTGTTTCTCTAAACAAAGCCACAGATCTACTCAAAACTTGGCGAAACTGGTCGAAATCCATGACTATGTGTGGAAATACTGTTTGAAAATCCTGAATTAAAAAACCCACTGGCCATCAACCCTTCTACCATTTCTAAAGTAACTTTCGATCATAAAAGCTTTTTGTTTTGCTGTGATTACTGATTACCATATTTAGTTTCCTTAAAAATAAAAACTTCAGAGCTTGACAGTTCTATTTTTCATTCACCTATTGAACCTAGAGCTGGATAATAGACGCAGATCTATGAACCTATTCCTGTGGCTAGATCTCCAATTAATTTTAGACAGGAGCGGGGTGATACGAAGGTGAAAATAAAGCATTTAAAAACTGGCTACACGAGAAAAACACTGTAATTACTGAGAAAAACGTACTGGCAAAAATTTAAGCTTAAAATCTCCTGCAAGTTTGTGGGTTGAATATTCAAAGCTAAGGATAACAATCAATTTGTACTTTTCATTTAAATAAATAAATTCTATATTAGGTATGTGTTCTCTTTTTTTAGTCAATTTTTAGCTGCAGATATAAGCCCTACTTGACTTAGTGGGAAAACTAATAATCGTTAAGGAAAATCAACTTACTGTTTCTGTCAATAATGACAGTAAGTGACAAAAAAAGTATGATCGATGCAAAAAATTGGTTTTTGCACCTGAACCGCCACTGTGTGATTTTAAAAACGACCTGCCACACTACATACAAGACCGTTCGGGACCTTTCTCAACAACAATTTCGTTTGCATAATTCAGAAGCGGTCAAAGCGGAGTCCGGGGTCACAGCCCGGCACACAGCGACAGACCCGAAAGCCACCCGGGGGGTTAAGGGAATCACTTTAATGCACTTTTACGTATCTCCAAGTCAGGTTCAAAGGCTTAAGTTTCCGGATAACAGATCAAATAACAAAATACTGCTTGGAAAGAGTAACGGAATTTAATGATTTTCTGTCGTCAAAGATGGGGAGATGGTTACAAATCTCTCTAGGTATCTTTACAATAAAATTCTTAGTTTTATAGCAAACAGATACTTAAAAAGAAAGATGAAACGTGACTTTTTTTATCACAGTCCACGTAGACTTCAAGCCTAAGAACTAAGGTAACGTGGGCGCCTGAAGAGAAGGGAAATGTGATTTATTGACAAGGGGTTTGGGAGGGCAAGGGAAAGAGAAGAAGAAGAATGAGTTTGGAACAAAGTATGTAAATGTTTCCTAGAATAAATATTTTCGAGAAATGCTTGTAACCGTTACGGCCTTTAAATAAACAGAAACAGGAGCGTAGTTTTTCCCCAACAAACAAATTTAAAATAAATGAAACAATAACAATTTCTGATTAAATGACCAACAAAAAGCTTTACCGATTGTAGACCTCATTTAGGAGCATTCGGTACTGTACATTATTTATTAATCTACCTACCGAAAGTAAAATGACCGCAAGCAAACATAATAAATAAAGGCCTGCAGGGTTCTCAAAAGTGATTGACCGACTATACGAGAGAGAAAATGTTGTGGGTCTAAATACACACACCAAATTAAAACCGGCCTAAAGCTTGTATTTCTTGTTTGGGTAATTCAATGCCTTTTAGAGATCAAAAACAAAACGAGACTGAGTTTCGTGAGATTAGACCGTCTGGTTTATTGACCTAATATTGAGTAAATTTAGGAAAAATTTTTGATAGAATCTTTCCCAAAAATGAATTTTTATAAATGATGCGTTTGTTCAGAAAGACGGGTATTCTTAAATATTCTTCTACTAAAGGATAGCGTAAGATAAATGAAAACCAAAAACTTATATGAGTTTATTAGCACATATAGTAAACTTTTTCTTAGACCTCACAATATGGTGGTCAAAACTTGTCATTTATGATACCCTGTTTAGAGGTTGGCTAAAAAGACAGGACCGGACGTTCTCCTACTTTTTTTAAAACTTTGTGAAGGGTCTTAAAGCCTGTATTGTAAATAGACTCATCTATTAAATTTATTATAAATACATTTTGCTTCACTTAAATTAAATTATGTAAAGAGAGGGACAAGCAGAAAAGTCTGTAACCCCTAGAAACTTAATAATGAGCTGGAAGCTAATTTTGCAGTCATACTTAATTACTGTGTCAAGGCCCATTTATCACATGTCATGTATAACATATCATGTTTTTTTCTATAACAATGCGGTAATAAGATTTTTATCGTTCCAGTTTTAACTTTGTTAAGTAAAACCTATTACTGCATTCTATTACGTTAATAATAGTAGACTCTAGAGATAAAGTATACTGGGTAGTGGGTACCATACACGATCAGTTGTTATTACTGTCGATATTTTATGATAGTAATAGCATTAGGACTTGCAAACATATTGCGTATTAATTATATCTTATTATGGTGGATTTATTCGAAGTATTCCAAATATGCAAAGTAATTCGATTACATTAATCCTTACCAATTCTTAATTCTTACTATTCTAAATAATTCAATGTAAATTAGTGCCTAGATTGCACGAACGAAAATACTAGCTAACTTATTGGGTATTTTAATTTGATACCATTAATTTTACTAGTATGTTACCAAAATCATCCACAGAACACTTAAGAACACCAAAATCAATCGAAAATAAAACGCCGCGACCTATCGTGTCAGCTTGGTACGGCCCACTACTGATCAAGGATCTTTTTGAAGCAACCAATATCAACCTTTGGTGTCATCTGTGATTGTCAAATGTAGAAACGCTGGGCTTTATCATAAATTGAACTATAACAGTTAATATATCTTAAACAAATACCTGGAGGCTTTTACTTTCTTCTTTTTAATTTCTGCAGATATTGGTAAAGTCAGGATTTGTAAAAAAAATAAGCAGTCATCATTACTGCATCATCAACTGTCGGCAACAAATAAAATGGAATGGGTTTGTTAGTCGGAAAATTACTTATGTGATTGTCCTTGTGGTTATGAATAGTCTTTTTAATTAAAGATAATGTTTCTTATCCATGAAATCTCCTAATCTGCGGTAAATAATAAAAAATTAACACCCGAATTTACAGTGCACCCGCCAAAATAACACTTTTATTTATGTATCATGTCGCGTCATAACCAAGAGGATAATGTTCGAGCATGTTTATGGGTTTTCTTGCATAGGAAACGGGGTACAGAGGTAAGGTATCCGCTTGTGGATCAAGAGGTGGTGGGTTTGAGGTCATGCTCGGGTGGACTTTTTTTTTAAATTTTTGTCATTTAAAAAATGAAATCGGCTCTAAAAGGTTTATTGGAACCGGATTAGCACTTCATGGGATGTTAAGTTTTTTTTAAAAATTTTTTTGTCACAACAAACTGAACCAAAAGACTTACCTCAAATATCAATTTTGGCAGTTAGGAGCTGCGCGCGCCAAAGCAATAACTGTTTGGAATTTAATACTGTTTTTAGCAATAGCAATTATTAGCAATACCCGAGGCAATACCTATGTTTAATTTACGTAAACAAGTTCTTTAATATTTTTTAAAATTTTAACAACAGAATCCTCACCATTTTTTGACTATGCAAATATCATCGAATTTGATGTTCGGGTTTGGGATCATCTGTTACTGTCGGCAGGGTTCGGTTTGTATGGGTGGGTTACGAGGTGGGTTAGCACCTAATCTACTCTGGTTAAAGGTGTGAGAAAGAATAGTGGGACGTGACATTTTTACGTATCAAGCAAAATTTGGTCCACTGTAAACCTCATCCCGCGGGCATAATGTTTATTTGATTCTAAATCAACGGAATAACGCATGTCGCCTATTAATAGACGAACCTATTCGGTTTTATTAAAAATGCCTTTCTATTTTATGAGCCCAGGTATTATTAGAACAATATATCCATCGTTGTTTTCAACTCCCCATCCGCATTTATATGGTAATTCAAAATCAAGTCCCTAAGGCTTTGTTGACTGTCGATTTTTCGACAGTGTTCCCTAAAAATGGACAAACAAAAACAAAATTCGGTAGATTATTTTTTTTTCGTATTTATGGAAAAGCCGGTTTTGTTTTTTATCAAATATAATATTTCGTATCATAAAATCAAACTTAATGTTCTGGCAATAATATTAATATTCAGAAAAGGTTTATTTTTTATCTGGGAAAGCCCACGTAAACCCCAAGCCTAAGTACTAGTGGGCGTTTAAAAAGAAGGAAAATGTAATTTATTGACATGGAATTTAAAGGATTGGGGTTGAGAGGAGAAGGGGAAACATTTGCAAGCTATTTGATCTTAATCTGGAGACCCTGGATATCAATCAGAGAGAGGGAGAGAGAGAGAGAGAGAGAGAGAGAGAGAGAGAGAGAGAAATGGGATATTCTAGGCTTTTCTAGTTGGATAGTAAAGGGATGCATAGGTAACGCGCCTCATGTTGTTCTGTTAGAAACAGTCAAAGGGGGTATCATAGAGGCAAAATCCGTGGAAGAAAAGGGACAAATTCCCAACAGCGCGGCGATGAGCGAGAGGAGGGAGTTTTCTTGTGAAGACTGGCTTATTGAAGAGTCGGGGTCTTTTGAATAGAATATAGGATGTGTGTACACAAGTTCTCTACATATGGAAAACTTTTTTATTATTAATTTTGCGAAAAAAAGTTACAATTTATAAAAAGTTCTGCTTTATGAGAAAATAGTGTTAAACAATTCCAACTTGAGATATTGTACAGGGTACGGTTGCCCCCTTTTGGACACTCTTACCCGGGACGTTATCTCCAAAATCTTGCACGCTTTCCATTTTTGTAATAAACTAAAAGTTACCAGTCGCCAAAGCTATAATATACGATGACTTTAAGGCTGCATTTGCCGACCACACCCGTTTATTGCCAACTTAATTTTATTTTAGTATAGTTTTTTGGTTGGGTTTGCTTGGGTTATATTTCATTTGTATGCCTATTTTCACAATAATAATAGTAGATTCATTTTCTGTGGGTATTTTTCGACATATTAATAAAAGTTTTAAGATATTTTATGATTTATTTTAGGAAAACAATATTTACAAAGGATATTGAGGTCCTAGTGACAAAAAAATGACACCATAGATCTCTTAGAATATTAATCTTAAACACGTTGAAAATTAAATAATTTACTGGAAATTTCTTGCAGGATATGAATTCTTCTTCTCTTGCTAAAAGTGGGGATAAAATCCACTCGAAACTTAGCAAGGGGGTCAAATAGCACACCATTTTACAGCTTTAAAACTTTTAAAATTCAATGGTAGAAACCCTATTTTCAAAACAAAATTTGAAAATTGCTAGTATATCCCTTTCTCTACTTACATCGGATCAGTTTTTTATTATTTTCTTCAACAATAGGCCACAAATGAGGCGAAAAACGCTTATTCCCGTTATTATTGTTATTTTTGTGCTGTCAAAGTTAAGCTAATACTCATGTATTATTTTTATTGTAGGCCAACTTAGTTTTCAACAACCATAAACAAACCTATACAGTAATGGAAAAGCCACTCAAACTTTGTTTCATTCCATTAATAAAACGTTTTCACTTTCCCCCATCGGAAAGTTTTTATATCGTTATCCACGGAAAACTGGAAAAGAGTATGTTTATTTTTGTAAAAGCTTTTCCCTCTGGTCATTGTTATGCCCCTATAGTAGTTTATGCCTGTTCGGGAAGATATATGTTTTTCCTGGTGTTTTTCTCTTAATTTTATTAGCTCTAACTGATCTACATCATTTCTAAGTTATACGGATTTGAGGGGGCTTAGCCATACGATTGGTTTTTCTTTACCATATCGATACAGTCCATCTATGTTTTTTATCTACGCCCGTGAGATAAAAACTTCTTATCCCACTCATTTTGCGTGCGGTAAGGTGTTTATTACCGCACGAGTTTTTCTTATCTCACTGCTTTTCAATCAGTTAAGTTAAAGCAAATACATGTCAAAATGTATTTAACTCGCAACAAATTAATATTCTTACTATTTAATTATTTACTATAAATATCAATATTCTTTGCAATATTTTAAATAAATTTCTGATAGGGAGGACAGTTGCAAAGAATTACTTGTTACAGTGCCTGGTCATATCTGGCACATATCTGTCGTGATTGGCGGCACTCAACTAACGTCCATCCATTCCAGAAATCAGAAAAAATCCATCAGTTTACGATTATAAAAATAATACTATAAACTTTGATAAGACTATATGGTATCAGATTATTTTTATTTGGACCTTATTCCAACCTAGGAAATACAATATCAGTGAGTAAACACAAAGGAACACGCATAATACTCGGTATAATAACACTAGACGTCTATCGTTCCACGAAGATATTTGTGGGATTTTTACTATCGAACAATTCTATCTCATCCACGCCTTCTTATTGGAAAGTTCGTTGAGACCTACTTATCTTTTCGGATAACATAATCTCTATATTTAGTTTATCACTCAAATAAATAAACTCCAAGTCAGGGTCGCAACACTAACATTTTCCTTCGTTGTTTGTTTTTGTTGCATGTATACAAGGTGAAGATGTTTATCTTTAACCAGCAGAGACAGAGAGATTGTCAGTGAGGACAATTAAATTTAAAATTTAACCGTGAAACTAAAAAATAACTTCAGTGTTAATTCATCCAAAACAAGCGATCAAACATCGCTCATTTTAAAACGCGGATTATTATTATTATTATTAGTATTATAAGTCTAGGGGATTAATGCCTATTAGAAAGCTGTATTTTAGATATGACTTCAATTTTTTACTGGCTAAGTCACCATATTTCTACCACAGTAAGACGGTCTAGCAATTTTTGTTGTGTGGAAGTAGCAAAGCAAACAGTCGCATAAGGAGTTAAGTTAATTAGCTTTTTTCTCAGTGTTCTGTTAGTAAAGTTGACATAAATAGATTTTTGATCATTAAGCTTAATCTTCCAATCTATGGTCATTGTAAATCGGGTGGCTAGCTTGTAGGCGTTGGCTGACTGCATAGTAGGGTTGCCAGATTCGAAAGACTAATTTCCGGGACGTCCTGTCAACCAAAAAAAAAAACGCTCTATGGTGTAGTCAAAAAATTTACCTATGTGCTTGGCCAAAAGAACGTCGGTAACATCGTTTACAAATACTACTTATATTTATCGCTAGACTTGGCAAGTTTTAACAATTTTTCGTCTTCAGGCCCTTTTAAAAATGTCAAAAATTCTGAGCAAGTCTAACTGGAATTAATTCGAAATTGCAGCTCAGCTGCAAGTTGTTTATTTTTGTTTGATTAAAGATTTCCGGGATAGTACAGTAAAATTCCGGGATCCGGGACGACCTAACAAATTTCGGGATTTTCCCGGAATTCCCGGACGTCTGGCAACCCTACTGCATAGGTCTGTTCCTACTGCTAATAAAGCAGTGTCATCTGCAAATGTAACTACAGTTACATTTTCTGTTTGTGGGAGGTCACAAGTGTACAGTAAATTAAGGACGGGACCCAAGACGCTTCCTTGAGACACACCTGCTTTAGCTTCTTTCAGTTGAGAGTATTCATCCTTCTGTTTAACTCTAAACACTCTACCTGTAATGTAGAAGGTTAGCAACTTTACATTACATTGTTTTGGTAGCATTCAAGGAAAAAATCCAAGGATTCAAACCTGGGTGGCCATATCTGTGGATCCGCACCAATCCAGTGTCATCCATAATTTTCTAATAATTCAGGTAACTCAAATTCCAAAAAATGACAATACTCTTGACCATTAAGAAGGTAAAAAATGAGGTACGATCAGGAAATCACCTACAATACCAACCCAAATATTTACGGAATCTGTTGTTGAGAATTATTCTCTATAAGTTTTTTCAGCCCAGATTTGATTACATATTATGAAAGTTTATAATTGAATTTCGGGCAAACACGCTTCATTCAACAACATTCAGGATAAAAATCTTTGAGATGCTGCCAGTTGCTGCACATTCCAAGTGCAACATATTTATTTAAAATGCGAAATGGCTGAGCAAAACCCACCAGTGCGCCAGCTACTGATAAATACTTTGTATATTTGAAAAATGTGCAGATCGAAAAGAATTGTTTCGAAGCATTTCTGTAGATTCCCAAAAAATATAATACCCACATAACCATCCACCAAAAACACACGTAATCTAATTATTAGAAATATGAATAAATCATATGATACTCGTAGTAATAAATTACAATGTCTATCTACAATTTTAGTATTTTTATTAACAATAAATAATGTTAGAGATCTATCATGGCGCCCACATTAAACTTTTTGACACTGGTAATACTTAAAAAACATGCTAGAGATTACAGATAAAGTAAATATTGTTATTTAACATACATTTTGTAAATAAACAGTAGGGTGGTATATCCAATTTCACAATTTGTTACAATAAGGTTTTATTTTGCCTACGCAGAAAACCGTATTTATTCAAATTAAATATGTACATATTTGTTATCAATTTTTCTTGATTATTTTACCACCTTCAAAGACAAATTACCACCGTTTTTTACTCGGTTTTTTATCTGTGACAGCCCACGTGGACTTAAAGCCTAAGTGGGAATCTGAAGAGAAGGGAAATGCAATCTATTAATACCAGCGACATACAATAATTAATACGGGATTTCAAATATTGAAGGTAGGCAATTTGTTTCATAATCTGGAGATGGGTATGAATGAGCAAGAGAAGTGGAATGTTGTAGGCTTTGTAAATGGACAGTAATCGGATGCATATGTGATGGGCTCATAGTTGTTCTGTTAGGAACAATAGCGATTAGGTCTTCTGAGCATTTCAAGACATGATAGTGACGCCGACCAGGGCAATTAAATATCCCGGAGTATAGATACACAAAAAACACGTTAATAAATCCATAAAAAAGCGGAGAAAACTGTTACACCTTTGTTAAACTTAATGCCAAACAGCTACAGCATCCAAAAGAAAAAAAATTCATGCGTCATACACTCTCACCCCCTGTTTGCAGCTTCTTTGTGGCACTCAGTCAATGACATCAAACTTAGAAGGAAACTTACAAGAATCCAAAGGTTTATGTGTATTAGGATGCAGCGCATATAGAACAGTATCCACGAAAGCGGTGGATGTCCTAGCAGGGATGCCTCCAATAGAATTCCTTATTAAAGAAAGAAAATAAACCTATGGAGGGGAACTAAAAAGTATCGCAAAATCCATACTCACTAATAGATGGCAGGAAAAATGGAGAACTGGTACATATGGACGATGAACTTGGCCCTTAATACCAAACACTGAAACTCGGATAAGCAGATCATATGGAGAAGTGGACTACCATCTAACACAAGCGTTTCTAGACATGGGTGTTTCCGAAAGTATTTTGTCCTGTATGGGTGGAAGCACGACAGGAGCTCGCAGAAGAATCTGGAACCAACTCCAATGAAGGAAACACAATAGTCTAAAAACAGGTAATAGTAACTGGCATAAAGCTTACAAAGTAGTTTGCTACATAACTGACACCAAAGAGAGGGAACATACCCGTGGGGTAAACCAGAAGAACACGAATAGAAAGGGAATGGTCTTATTTTTAGTAATAGGAAACTCTTAATAAAACGTATGTTTGTGTCCCATGTTTTAAGTTTAACCTCTCTCTAATACTCTTACCCTGTACAAAAAAGTTTGCATCGCCCCTGGAGTCATCCTTTCTTTGTTCTATTCATCGTTAAATTACCTGTCGCATTTGATTTATGCTGTTAGATGATTCCGAAGATGGTAGTTCCTGAATTATTTATCAACAAGTTTATCAATAATTAAAGGTGTTCCCTAATTAAGAAAGTTTTTTACTTATCTCGCGGTAAACTTGGCTGAACTTTTCCGTATCTAACAAAAAGAATAATTAGATATACAGGGTAATTTGAAAAGACAAAAATTAGAGTATATTTAATATGCACTCAGTCCTTCTCTTGAGTTTTTCTTGATGGTCTTTTATTTTCTTTGCATTTTTAACTAGCCTTCGGTTTTGTTTCATACACTGTACGTATTTAGGATGAATAAAGACAAGAGAGAGAACGCTAAACACCCGACACTGAAAAGGGATGCAAACGTAACGCACCTCTTGCTGTTTTGTTATGAACAGTCAAGGGAGGAATTATAGCGCATAGTTCTTCACAGACCTCGAAACGCATGACATGACTGAAGTTACAACTGAGCCACCAATTATGAAAAGCGAAATAGATAAAGCCATTTCATCTATGAAAGGTAATTAAGCCCCAGACCCTGATAGTGTTCACGTCGAGATGATTAAAATTATATGCGAGTCGGATCCAAAATTTCTTGACATGCTGGTAAAGTTATTTAATAATATCTATCACACTGGAGTAATACCTGAAGACTGGATACTCCATACCCAAAAAGTCAAATGCAAGAACCTGCGACCAGCACAGGTTAATAAGTTTAATTAACCGCCTAACTAAGATCTTTATAAAAGTGATCCAGAACAGGATTAATGTCAAGTACGACTCGGGGGTTGGCGATTCAAAATTTGGATCTCGAAATGCTCTTGGCACGAGAGACGCCATTTCCTGCTCTTTAAGTTTTAAACCAACGCTGCAAAGACACAAATAAAGGATACTCTTTCCTCTGCTTTATTGACTTTGAAAAGGCATTCGATAGTGTCAATCACCGAACGACTCATGTCCATCCTAAAGAAGGCAGGTCTCGAAAGTAAGGGTATAGCAGTGAAAGCTAACCCTGATTGCGGTCAGACTTCTTGTGTAAAGTTTAACAACTACTCAACAGAAAAAATCAAAATAAAGAAAGGTGTACGCCAGGGATGCATAATATCTCACCTTCTATTTAACAAATAAACACAGAAAATTTTCAAGGAAGCGCTACACGATCCTGATGCTAGCATAAAACTAAATGGGGAATTAATTATAAACATTTGATATGCTGACGACGCAGTTGAAGCTCAACGTTTCAAAAACCAAGTGGATGTATATTAGGAAGCAACAGCAGCAAGTGAGGCAACTGATACTAGGCACTGAACTAGTAGAAGAATTTGATAAATATTGATATCTCGCATCACTAGTTAATTCACAATGGGATCAGTCTATGGAAAAAAGATTAGGAATTGAAAAATCACGAACAGCGTTTAATAATATGAAATCATTATTGTCGCACTTTGCGTATACTGTAGACCGATCACACTACAAGGATGACCTCTGCAGACTCGTTAAGCAGAGAGAACTCTCATTTACGGTCAGAAAGCGTAAAATGGAGCACTTTGGACATGTGATGCGTTATGAGAAATATCGTATTCTTCAACTCAACTTACAGGGCAAAACGTATAGTAAAGAGGTCCTGGTAGATGAGGAATGATGGTGCATAATCTGCGTCAATGGTACGAACTCACTTTAATACAAATTTCTAGGAGTGCAGCTAATAAAGTCCAAATAGCCATGCTAATCGCCAACGTCGGTAACGAATAGGGCACCATAAGAAGAAGAAGAAGAAGAAGAAGAAGAAGTTCTTCAGGGCAAAATCCGTGGAAATATCGGTAGAAAAAGATTGATCCTCAACAGCGCGGCGATAAGCGAGAGAAGGGAATTTTCTTGTGAGGACTGGGTCACTGATGAGTTGAATGGCTCTCTTTTGGATAGAATTAAGGATGTTAAGTATTGAAAATATCCTCCTCAGATGAGGAACCAGTACTCTAGATTAGGTCTTTTTTAGACAACATAGAAAGTGTTGGAAGGGGAGAAGTATGTATTTTCTGACTCGAGAGAGAAAACCAAGCTTTTTAGCTGCTAATGAAGTAATGTTTTTGTGCTAGCTGAGATCATGTTCGAAAGCGATGCCAACAAGATCGAGCGTGTATTTTTTCTGTAGGGCTGGGCCATTCTAAATATCTAAATCTATGAGTACTGCATTTGCTTAAAGGTTCATCCTTTTAGAAATAAGCATACGGCCGCCTCTTGGTCCAAGCCGTCAACCGAAAATCCTAATATCCTATTTGTATCATCAACACGAGCCCAAGTTTACGTTCAACGTAAATCCATATTTTCAGCTAGGACATTCATGCAATCGATAAAATAGTAAATAGCCATTAGCTAGCCACTTTCCGCACCGTCGTTGCTAGTAATAATTTTGTTGATTTACGTCACTATAAGCCTGGTATTACACAAGTTCGTTTAATTTTGCTCGTGAATTGTTCGAATAACGACACATACTGAAACAATTAGGTCCGATGTACGAGGGTTTATTGATATCTATCTAGTTAGTCTGAAAAGTTTCTAGTAGACAAAATTGAATATGGTTGTTATTTGTTATGGTTACAACTATGACGTTTTATAAATAAATAAGTTTCACGTCCATAAGTTGAACGGCGACAAAACTATGAATTTTTGAAAACGACATGTCTGAGAAAAAGCTAGATTGTGAAACAATCAAGTTTTGGTCAGTTATTAAGTATTTATTTTTGAAAGGGTTATCGGGAAAATAAATTTTACTGATATGATAGAAACCTTAGATGATCGAGGTCCTTCATATGCCACCTATTAACACTGGGCTGCGGAATTTAAACACGGAAGATCAGACGTCAAAGATGAGCACCGCTCTGGAAGACCAATATCTGGGACCATTCCGGAAAACTTTGATTCTGTCCACGATATAATTTTAAAAGACCGACGAATAAGGCTCAAATCGAGGCACAAACGTATAGCAGAAGCGGTGCACATTCCCTATGAACGTGTGTTTCACATCGTTTATCACGACTTGGGTATGAGAAAGCTTTCGGCCAAATGGATTCTGAGATGCTTGAATGCTGGTTAGAAAAGCGTTCGATTGACAACGTCGAACGAAATCTGCTTCTGTTTTGAAGAAACTTTTTGGATCGGTTTGTTACTATGGATCAAACCTGGGTCCACCACTATGACCCGGAGACTAAAGGGCAAGCCACAAAGTGGAAGCATGCTGGTTCTCCACGACTCAAAAAATCCCGTGATCGAAAATGGGGTGGTAAGATTCTTGCTTTTCTGGGACAAAGATGGAATAATTCTGATAGACTATTTGGTACAGGGTAGAAATATCACTGACTTGCTAGCTAAATTAAGTAAGAAAATTGTTAAAAAAACGCTGCGGAAAACTTAACAAAGTTGTGTTTTTTTGCAACACAACGCTCATGCTTACAAGTCGTTGATTGCATTGTAAAAATTGATGAAATTGGTTTTGAATGGGTCGACCACCCGCTCTATTCTCCGGATTTAGCACCGTCAGACTATTATTTGTTCCCAAAACTCAAAAAGCATGTTTGAAAAATGACGGAGCCATATGTGCCGTAGAGGAGTGGTTTGCTGACCAAGACAAAGATTTTTTTTAACGGCCTTAGGTTAAGTCTTAAAAGAGATTATCTTGAATAAATAAAATTTTGTTTTGAAAGATTGTAGCGTTTTATAGTACTTATCAATACTCCCTCATATTACGCTGTTGTTATAAGCAGGCTTGAATTATTGTAGCATAAATTGATGTTATTTTCTAGGTTTCTTTAGTTTTTAAAGGTATTAGTAACAGTTGTTTATATGGGGGAACTGTAATCCCCCTCGCCTGATTTGTACTGCCTCACTGAACACCATTTTCTGGAAGCAACTGGGGTATTTTTAACTCCCCCTCATATTTTTGCACTGGAGAAGAATATATGGTTCAAATTTATTTTCTAGAGAAAAATTTACAAGCTAACCCTCTCAATGTGATGTTCATATTTCTTTTATTTCCAAAGTTAATCAAATCAAAAACTTAGCTCACTTGCTCACTGACTGATCATCAAAATCCTAGGTTAGTTCCCGTGGCCTTAGACTTAGAATGCTGAAATTCAGCACATAACTAAGGTTAAAGAAGAAAATCCAAAGACCGAGACTTGCCTTTCAATCGCTAAAGTGGGGGCGATACAAAATAGAATATGTGGATCATAACCTTCTCTATTGTGCCATTATTTACAACAGCAACATATATCATCATAATTGCCCCCAAGTAGATAATTCGTACCATAACTAACTACTAAATCTTATGTCTTAAAAATTCTTTGTAAATTTGGGGGTAAATGTTTAAGTTTTAGCAACGACCCCCCCCCCTTTCCTAAATTCTGAATCCGCCCCTGTCACTAGTTGCCCACAAAATTTTGACTCACCTGTAAAAAAACTCACGGGCCGCTCCTGCTCAGATGCACTGTCATCACACTACAATCTGACCATATTCTACATTTGGCAACGTCGGAGAGGTAATCGCAATGATAAGAGAAGCATGTTGATGGGACGGATTTTATTTCGATTCTGATTTGGCCAAAGCGAAAATCGTGCTGTGTTGCCAGTTCATTGAGCATCACTATTTTTATCATAAGAATAAAGAATAATCCATAAGACGCCTCTGATGCCCACTTAGCAAAAGATGAGAGAGAAGGAAATAAGTGCCGTCTCTGTCAGTTATAACGCTTATTATTTTTGTTGCACTGGTATATTGCAGCAAACTGACATACAAAGTGTGCATTTACATATTATGTGCTTGGTAAATATGCATCTACAGGATGTTAGTCATTTTTGCACCAAGCCAGTTGCCAAAATTAAATAGGACTTAAGCAAATAATAGGTAAAGTAAGAATCAAGCAAGAAAAGGCTATCTTGCTTGATTCTTACTTTACCTATTATTTGCTTAAGTCCTATGTAATTTTGGCAACTGGCTTGGTGCAAAAATGACTAACATCCTGTAGATGCATGTTTACCAAGCACATAATATGTAAATGCACACTTTGTATGTCAGTTTGCTGCAATATACCAGTGCAACAAAAATAATAAACTTAATAAAATACACTTTCTTCAGATAACCTCTATAAAGGTCTTATTAACTATTAATAAATCCAATAATGATTCTATTATGCGTTTGTAGAAGTTTTATTGAACTATACACCGCGATTAGAAAGGATATAGGCGTATTAAAATAAGCAGGTGTGGGATGATCAATGTTTGGGTGTACCAAGGTTTAGTAATAATAACGGATTTGTGTGGTTTCGGTTCAAGTATAAAAAGTATTTGACCCAAATTTGTCTAAGTGTCCGCGAATGGGGTTTAGAAGAGGGCAAATGGGCCAAAAATTGTTAGATTCGTAAAAATGTCACTCCTAAAAAATTTTGCTTGTAAAATAAATAAGATTCCCGTTAGGAAAAATTCAATTTTTTATACATGGAGAAATTTGTAGGAATCCCAATAACTGAAATGACAATCTACAACATAATAAAAAAGTTACAAAGACCTGGATCGGTTTTGAATCTCAAGAAGAAGAAATATGACCAAAGCGATGCTGTCACAGTTTTAGTTCTTTAGTCTGTTAGAGAAACTCCTGTTATGTCCCTTAGAAATCGTGCTAAACATCTTCTAGAAGTTCCAAAAAACTCATATTTAGATGATCTTCAAAATAAAGTAAATTATTTCCGTTTAAACGCCACTTTAACCAAACATTCGAAGAGGGAGATCAAGCGAAAATGCTAAATTTCTGTTTATGGGTGGGAGACCAAATTTTAGGTGGAAATATCTATCTTTATAAATTTACTAGCTGGTACGGAAATCAAACGTAAAATTTTGTTGTGTTGATAGATTTTGCAATAACCTGTACATAAAAAATACCTAGCCTTTCACGCTGTATATGTGCATGCCATGTTTAATGGCCATACATGTCACCAAACAAAATACGTAAATTAACACGAACAAGCTTTTTTCATCCTTCATTTGTATAATTTTGTTACAATCATTATTGTTGCATGCTTACTCAGTTTCAAGAAACGTGTTGGAAAAAAAATTAGCATAATTTTCAGCGTGCGTAACTTGACTTCAAGAAATATTTTCTAAACACGTTCGCGTACATGACGACTACTTTTGGGCGTAGAATTTTAAATTAAGTGAATAATTACTAACTGATGTTCATATTCCTTTTATTAACGTTTAACATATTACTTCCTGAACATAGTAAACCCTAAAATATCTAGAAAAACGAAATTTTCCGTGCCAGACAGTACGGATTTCATTACCAAAGATGATCTCCTAACCTTTTATCTCACATAACTGGAACAAGTTTCTTGAATTTCGTGGCAAATCCTTTAAATCCCGTGTAATATATTACATTCCCCTTCTCTTCAGACGCCCACGGTATGTTAGTACTTAGGCTTGATGTCATATACGTCATATACATCAACAAGGCTGAGTAAACCTGAGGAAGCCAAAAAAAGACGAATCTGTAAATGTTTGCTCAGGATCTTTTTCCGTCTTTTGTTTTTAACATTTTTGAACTTTACAGCGGCTTGTAGAAAAAAAATAATTCGTGATTAGCTGACATCGTATTATATTTTAATACTTACAGTGTTAAAGTTTTTCAAGTTATCCAAGATTTAACTAAAACCAAGTCCTGCCTTAAGAAGTAACCGCTTAACATCGGTGTTTACATTGGGGCAATCGGAAGCGGTCGTGGAGCTGCCAAGCGTAAATGGTTGACCTAACCATTCTTGTGTTCGTTTTGAAGTGTAATTATGTTTAACTTATGTTACACTTTATTTTCTTACATTTTTTATTATAATCTTCATACTCCGATACAAATGTAGGTGCCTACTTAGTTAATAACATTGATATAGAATCAAGTACAGATATTATTATTTACTGTTTCAAGCAAACAGGGACTCTCAAGTTTTTATAATCCCACGAAAATTTTAACAACAAAATTGAGATGAAACTTTATTACAATTTAAGTAGGATATATATACTCTTATACGTCCAAATCAATGCTCACTAACTCATGGACTAGCTTTAATAACAAAATAACATCAAAGACCCTGCAGCAGCATCCTGTTACTTTATTTCTTTAGAAAATTTACACAATCTAAATATTATTCACCAATCATTGCACAAGTACGTTTACATTTCTCGTTCCTTTAAAGATTCGAACTATGTTTATACATCTGTCCAATATCTCACATCCATATTTAAGTACTTTCAGCAATTTTTTGTTTATTTGGAAAAGGCTATTCGGGTAAAAACGGTTTGTATATTTTAATCGCGACCTCGATCTGAACGGTTTATGTTTATGATCTGTTTTTTTTCCAGTTCGTGTGTTATTAAGAACATTAGTTTTTAGTCGGTCCGTAGCTTTTAACAAGTATATAAATTATAAAAAAAACTCTGTTTAGATTTAAAAATAGGAAGCAGGGAAAGAGTTGGATAAATGGTTATACTAAAATCATCTTGAATTTTATTACTTTACTGGTCCCCAGATTAACAATCATAAGCGAGATGTATGGGGTTTGGTAGAGTTCCAGAGTTCTGATCGAAGATCTGAGTAGCGCCTAAAGAGTTCTACACTACAAGACTACGGAGTCAGATCTCTGCTAAAAAAATTATTGCAATTCTTATTAACAAACTTAAAGTTTCAGTTTCGATAATTTCTGATTATCGCGCGATTAATTCAGCTTAGAAGTGTTCTGATCAGAGTTCTAAGTAGCGCAAAACGAGTTCTCCATGACTACGGAGCCAGAACTCTGCTAAAAAAATTATTGCAATTGTTATTAACAAATTTAAGGTCCCAATTTCGATAATTTCTGAGTATCGCGCGGTATATTTGCCTTGCAGGAGTTCTAATTGGGGTTCTGAGTAGTGCCGAAAGAGTTCTATATGACTACGGAGTCAGAACTCTGCTAAAAAAATTATTGCAATTGTTATTAACAAATTTAAGGTACCAACTTCGATAATTTCTGAGTATCGCGCGATATATTCGACTTAGAGGAGTTCTGAGTAGCGCCAAAAGAGTTACTGGTAAGTTGAATGGAGCTACAATAATAAAGACCTATGTGTTTATTAAAAAAATAGCAGGAACAAATTTGTTATACTTATTACTGACATTTCATTTAAAATAACATGGGAACTAATTAAATAATAATGAAACGAAAATTGATCTTACATAACCGCGTTTCAAAAGACCATATCATTTACCTGATACAATAAATTAATGTAAATAAATAATATTATTACAGCGAATGAATGAATTTTGTTTGATGACCTCATTCGGCAACACGAGAAATTTTTATGGTTGTTATATTATGACTATTTTAGCTTAAATATACGAGAGGCTTATTAAACGTATTTGTTTAATAATTACAGTACGAACTTTGGCCGAAGTTATGTTTTAGTTTTAGAACAGAGATTTGATACAGGTTAGAAGCTTTGTATCTACCTACACGAAAAATAGTATATTATTCACGAGCGCGGTAATGAAAGTAATTATTTACAAGGATGCAACTTGGGACACCCTGTGGTCTGCCTTGAAAAACAAAAGCCCGGTACTTATATAATTTTTATCTCAAAAAAAGCATTCTAATTTTTAACATTCCCCAGTATATCAGTGTAACCTTATTTAATCAATGCGTACATACTTACTAACATCAAATAATATATTTTTAGATCATTCATGACGTGATTCATTTGTATATAGGCGCCAACCCATTAACAATTTTATTATCTGCGACAAGTTTAGACTTGTGAAAACGACAGTAGTCCTGTATAGACAAGTAGCTCTAAATCTGCTACAATTAGGTCGATTTTGGAACTCTGCCAAGAAGTAACACCTGCCATTTTCCAAAATCTGAGAAGTGAGTTCCAATAGTTATTTATACTATAAGGGATGTAAGTAACATTTACCAGTCGAGGACGAATTTTGCGCCCGAGCGATAGCGAGGGCTGGCAAAAAAGTCCGAGACTGGTTAATGTACTTACATCCCATATAGTATATAACATTTTTCCCCCTCCCTGAATTGTATGTTTACCAGAAAATGCTGGATATATTTTTGGATTTTTATTATCATTACATTCGATAGCATTCTCATTAAATTATGAAGGCAGCCGTGATCCGTTGCCAGAGCAATATAAGCAGTTTTTATTTTATCAACAACGTCAAGTTGACAATTCATAGCGAAAAGCTTGAAGAAGTCGAATTATTTGATTCTGTGTGGACAAAATGGATGTTTCAGACATAGAAGACTCAGCAAATATTGCTTGTTTATCTCTACTACCGGAAAAGTCGAAAAAAAGGTATGAAGCAGCATATAAATCCTTTAAGAATTGGTGCCAAAGCAAGACGGCTACTGCAGTCTCAGAAGCCTTGTTTTTGGCGTATTTCCACGAGAAAAGTGCTTTAGTGAAGTCCCCATCAAGCTTATGGTGTGAGTATTCGATGTTGAAGTCCACCCTTTTTATAGAGGAAAATATAGATATTTCTAAGTATCCAAAACTTCGAGCATTTTTGAAAAGAAAAAATGATGGTTACAGACCCAAAAAATCCAATGTGTTTAACAGGGAAGATGTGAATAAGTTCATGCTTGAAGCCCCCGATGATATGTACTTATTGATGAAGGTCGTAATGGCAATGGGAGTTGCTGGGGCGTGCCGTTCTAATGAACTCTGTGAAATGAAAATGGACAATGTTAAAATAAGTCAAGAAGTCATAATTGTGACCATTCCTGACTCCAAAAATGGAATGTCACGTACATTTACAGTGACAAAAAGTGACGACACTCAGGTTTGTCATTTCAAAATAATTCAAAAGTACATTGATATAAGATCCCACATGACGACTATTAATCCGCGCTTCTTTATGCGATATCAAAATGGAAAGTGCTTAAACCAGCCTATTGGGAAAAATACGTTTTCGTCAATTCCAAGTAAAATTGCGAAATTTCTAAAGTTTGAGAACTTCAAAATGTATACTGGACACTCTGTTAGAAGAACGTCGGCAACTTTATTAGCAAATACTGGAGTTGATGTATTAGCTATCAAGCGACATGGTGGATGGAAATCCGCTACTATTGCGGAAAGTTACGTAGCTGAGAGCCTCAACAATAAAAAGGAAGTAGCGAATAAAATTTTATACAATAAGACCCAGCCAGAAGTCTCTTGCAGTGCTTCAACAGTGACAGAAACATTGGTTAGAAATGAAGGATCTGTGGAGTCAGAAAATGTAATACACATCAAGAAGAAACGAGAAAACGTGTTTCCAAATTTTATTAATAATAGGTTTGTTCCAACACCGAGTCCGAGAACGGTTTTCGATCAGAAATAGAGTTGCCCAGATAAATATTACATGTTGCAAAGCGACAGACGCGTTTAGTACATGAATGACTGATTGTTTCGGTCCGTCAGAAAACCGTTCTGACTGCTTGTTGGAACAGACCTAATGTGAATAATTGTAATAATTGTACCATTAATATTCATTTCAATTAATATCACCGGATTTTTGTAATATGTTGATGAAATCAAAAATTAAAGTTATTCTTATAATAATTTCAGATTATTATTTCCCTAGGGATGTAAGTTGACTTACATCCTGTCGTTAAGGGCAACCAATACCTTGTTGAGTAACTTTCACTTCCGTCTATCAAAGCAGTGTCAAAATAGGTTGCTTACAATACAGGGAGGGGGAAAAATCGATTATATTACTGCCAAGAAGTTTATGGAGGTCTTTACTACTAGCAAAGATATTTGCCCATACTAAGACTTTTCGGACACCCTGTATAGATACTAAGTACCTATATGCATTTATTCTGTCTTACAGTTTCATACGATTCGTGGTTCTAAGAACAGACCTTATAAGCAAATTAAACGTCTAGGAATCGTTACCTGGCAACAAAGAAATGTGGAGTCGCTGCAACAGCAATTCGAAGAATTTGCAACAATAAGTCATTACCTTTATCTACCCAAATAAATAATGGCTATTATTCAGGATGAATAATGGCAATATTGTTTATAAATATACCTGAATTATTCACCATCATAAATATAAATACCTTTTAAGACTATCAAAGTCCATGACGAACCGTCTGCTTCGTCGACATATAGATAAAAATTGAGTTTCTAAATACTTCGCAGATTTTTGAAAAAAAAATTCAAATTTGAAACCGGTCTTAACATATAATCATAATTTTTGGAATAACTTTCTACGTTACATTGTGTTTCTAAAACATTTAAAGCTATTTTCAAGCTCTTTTGTTGACCTATTGCCTGAAATAAACTATTATCGACACCTGCTGTAAGATAACCCGCTAAATTTGCAAGAACTGTAAATAGGGCCTGGTTAATTTAGGGTATGGTAGAATTGAGAAATCCTGCGTTACCGACGGCTCATTCCCTAAATAGCTGCTACCGAGGCTGCTACAGTTTTGATTGGGTTTGATTGGGCTTTTCAACCAAGATTAGAAAATTGAAGACAACAGAGCACGACAAAATAAAAAATTGTATTAATAATAAAAATACGAATCCTTCAGTTAAAAAACCGCAAACACAGTAAACTAAGAGCTTTCCAGTTTGCTCAGGTAACAAATTAACAATTCAACTGTACTTTCGCTTTTTGCTTATGTTCCTAAGCCGTGATAATTACATCGACAGTGACTTGGTAATGTGTATAAACCACGAAGGCGTAGACGGTCGGGTTGCATAGGTGTGAATAATGAAGTTACCGAGTGGAGAAATTATTTGTATCTATAGACAATCGAATAAACAAATTAGGTTTGTTGTCAGTAGAAATAAACGGCATTGGGTGGGCCAGAGTAAGGCATTAAAATGGGTCATTGACTAATGCAGCTGCAACTTCTTAGAAATTATGTCCCACTAACTAACGCCATTTTTGTTCAGGTAGAACACGAGCACTATTGATCAGCCCGATCAATCAGGAGCAATTAATTACTATCCGTTATCTCTAGAAAAGATTAAACTTTTGAGGCGGCTTTTAAAGGAAAAGTACCAAATGAGATTTTGATTTGTCTAATTAAATGAAACTCTTTAATATAAGTACCTACCCTCGAATATACCTATTATGTACGTAGACATTTATGAATATATATCATTCCTTTAGTTCCCCCGAATTTCGGTAATTTAGCTACGAGATACAATATGTTTCTTAATTGCCAAATCGGGTGGAAAATCTGTTGTTACGTGATAGTTTATGTACGATAATTACCGGTTGATATACCGTATAATCACCCTAATAAAACAATTATTAAAATAATTGATATTTGGTAAGTACGTAGTTATTTGTTTGAAGAACTGCCTAGTACTTTTTTTATTTGCCTATAAACTACCCAAAATAAATAAAAATTCAATATCTCTTAATATTTTTATAATATTAAGTACCTGAGCAAAATTATTAGAAAAATAATTTTCTGTTACTTTAACTCAAAATAACCCTGCAACGTCTAGAATTTTTTCTTTGCAATACATATTTACTTTTGTGATTTTATTATCACTTTCCTGCTGTGACTTTGATAAGGAGATATGGGGAAATCGATTCGTCACAATAATTCTATTTAAGTATCTTATCTCATCGCTCAAAAATATACCCTACTAGCGTTGGTCTGCGATATAACAATTTTGCTCCATTAAAAACCTTGAACCCTCCATTTCACTCCATACTTAGGGGTTGATTTATGAAAAACTGCGAAACACGTGTCTGAACATTTATTTTTTAGAGTACTTCCTCCTATGAAATTTCGAGGTAATAGGACCATATAATATCTTTTCTCCATAGAAAGTTTTAACCCCTGTTTCACCCCCTTATTGGGGGCTGTTCGTTGATATGTCAGTCAATCAGTCAGTCTGTCAGTTTCTTCTTTTATATAGGCATAGGATTATTGCAAAAAACGTATCATTAATAAAAGAAAGAACATGTATTTTTAATAAATCCTTATTTCATGATCTCTGTATAGTTTTTATTTCATTTTATTAAAGCACCAAAGAATTTGGATGGAACCCGAAACTGTTTTAAATCTTAGAGTTTATTTAATAATTTGTGGGCTAGCGTTTTCTTTCATTATTATTTTATTTATTTTCTCTTTATAGCATACCTTAAGCATGATTCAGTATCGGAAGCACTATTCAGAAAGGTTTCAATTTGTTCTCTTGTGAGATTCCTAGAATTCTTCGCCTTATAACCAATAGACTTCTTTTTCATAAACGCTAGTAGTTTGAAAAATTTGCTAATGTCCTCATTTCTTTTTGTGGCCGGCATGGATTTGAACATTAAGTGTAGACTCCATAAGTTTTTGGAATTTTTCAGGAAAGTAAGCTAAAAGGACTTCTTCACGTACATTTTTTACGTTCTTTTATCGGCACCAATTCATAAACGCCTTGTACGCCTTCTCGTATCGAGCTTTTGATTAAATTTACGAAGTCAAATGCATGCGACAAATCAATAAATACCCCAAGAAACTTATTTAGGCCAGATTTTTCAAGGGTAAACCTGCCTATTTTGACAAACTCTTTTGTACCTACCATGAATTTATTTATAATGAATCCCCGTGTTTATGGTTTGCACTTGTTATTATCAAAAATTTGACCCAATTATGGTGAGCTTTAATAATTAAGAGAAAACAGCTGGAAAAAAATCCTTCGTTCGGCTTCAAAGAATAACTTTTAATAAAATTAATATAAAAAGCTGTTTTTGTCATAAATTATTGAACCTCATCTTCATCATAAACTTGAAATCCTTGAAAGCGACACGAGACAACAATAAAAACAAAACCATAACGTACCTTCTCAAAATAATCTTCTTTGCATCAGAAGAAAAGTAATCCAAAAACGCTGACGCACCTTATTTAACCACTTTCATTCACTAAAAATGAAAACACTTTAACTTTAAAACGACAGACAAGAAGAAAACATGCACTTTTCTTATTCACCTTTATGAAATCACCTTATTTTATTTCGTAAAGGATATTCAATAACTTATTAAAGATTTCCAGCAGCAGTGCAGCTTCAGACGCTCAACGGCACAATTTTTTCAGTTGCTCTCACGTTATCCACTTTCATTCACGCATCTTCACCCCGATTATCCCGACAAATTCGTCGCGTCCCGAAAAACAAAACCCAAATTTCCATAGACCGAGAGCTTGCTAACATGAGTTTTGTTTCCGACTAAATCGTTTTTACTACATTCAGGTTTGACTTGGTCGTCGCGTTGCCAGACTTATCCAGGAAAAATCCTGGACTCTCAGGTTTGTTGCAATGTTATTTGATGTAATAATGTGGTCAATGAACTTTGTAATGTTGATAATTTAATTGTTTTTAACCATGATGAGGTCGAAGCTTAGTCGAGACTTAAGTTTATGCATGATCATTTTTCTTTCCAACTAATAACCCAACATTTTTTCGATAAAGATTAGTTAATATTTCAAAATCCATCCTAAGAACAACCTATTTTAATAATAAAACTTAGAATAACCTAAGCATTATATTTTATATATGCATTTTAAAGATATTGAGCAGACAACCTGGCAAAACTTGAGCAGAATTTTCAAAAAACATTTTTATTTACTTTTAGTTTCCATCCAAAATTATTTATTTATTTCTTTATCGCAAGCTTCACTACTATTAAGGAAGCTTATATTCTACTTTTTAAACCTCAATATCTTGCAATTAATAAGATACTTATATACTCATTGTACGGTTCTTTAGTTCCAATCATTTTTACTCTTTTCTAGTATATTCTAGCATTCATTTACTGCTAATAAAACGGTATGCTGTTAAAAACATATTAACGCCTCACATATTGAAAATAAAAAAAGTATCATACTTTGTTAAAGAATGAGTTCAGCAAAAATAAATTTTTAAGATTTAATACTAATACTATGCATCAATGCCATCACACACTTTTTTCCTATAATCTAAGAAAATTCCGCAGTCTGGCAACACCACACGACAAGCATTCTCGTCGTTTATTATCGATGGCCATGTGCTCGCCGGTTGCATAGACGTGCGGAGGGGCCCGGGGTACTGTAAACTGGTTTCTAAAGCACAAGCAAGTACTGAAGTACCGCCGGGTGTTCATAATAATCAGGTACAGTGACTCGAAGAACAGCTGAACGTACCACGGCGAGTACCGACTGGAATAGTTGATGGTGTTTTTGTTTGAAATCACGGCGAATCGCGACGGTAGTACTTGCATGGAATTGTTAGTAGTTTTGTAACAGATGGAATGAAATGATAGAAAATAAAAATATTTAAATGTAGAGTTGTTGTTAGAATAAGGCAGCATAATGACAAGGAGGTGTGTGGTCATGTCTCAGAACCTCTTGGTACTTCCAAACTTAAAGCGCTTTAAATTTGTTCCACGCAGTTTAAACCCTGATTTTCTAGAACCATGGCGTTGTTTTCTCTACTCATTGGTGACTGTGTCCTACTAGGGGTGTCAATTCCGGGATCCCGGAGTATAAACCGGACTCGAAAATCCCGGGATCGATTAATATTTTCGGGATTAATCCCGAAATATTCTTTAGCGACACCGACCGCGATCTAGAAGACACTGAAAGTGGAAGTTTCGGAAAAAAAGTGACTTTTTTGAAGTAATCACTACCAACAATCATGACCTCTGTGTTTTGGTGTATAGAATTTGACAAATAGAACATTTAGAAAATCGCCAACTAAAAGTGAAATACTACAAAAGTATATCAAAAATGGCCAGGGGAAAGAGCTAAAAGTTATATTAGATTGCAAAACGAGATGGAGCAACTTACTTGACATGCTCGAGCGTTTTACACTATTAGAGAATTCCATAAAAAAGATCTTATTGATCTAAATATAACACCAATTTTGGATTCAGAAAGTGAGGTCCTCAAAGGCGTTGTAAAAGTTCTTCGACCAATAAAAATTACAGTTGAAGCCCTATGTCGTAGCGATATGGATTTATATAAAGCAGCTGCGATATTAAAGTTCATGTTGAAGGAATTATCCAGAAGTAAAACACCACTCAGTAGAAGAACTACAAGAGTCATTGAGAACAAGGATTAAGCAACGCAGAACTATTTATTCTGACATTCTCTGTTATCTCAAAAATTTCGACATTCTAAACTCAGAACAAGATGACTGCTTCAAAACATCAAATATTTCCCTCATTAAATCTAAATTGGAAACACTTTTAATCAGGCTAGACACAGACAACGAAAGTGAAACAGAAATCAGCGACGAAGATGACATTCCCGTTGCAGAAATTCTGAGAGCCGAAGAGAATGAACCATTCAACGTCAAACTACTGAAAAAACAGTACTAAAATGTTCAGAGCTATTATAAAAGCCAACCAGTAATAAGACCCGATGTGCGCAATCCAATCTCGGGATTAAACAACAAAAGCTTGAATATCCTGGGATTAAGAAAATCAGTCAGGATTGACAGCCTATATACTACCGAAAGATATTAATACAGTATCCATTTCTTCTCCCTTCTATACCTAGACAAACTAGGATATGGAATTTCTTGGTTACCAAAGTTTCTCCTGTCTCCTCCAACCCAAATCTTCATCAATAGATCGCATATTATAATCGCTGTTTAATGGTATTTAGTTAGCTCACCTCCTGAAGCACTGAAACCACACATTATTTACCTTTAACCTCTATTTTTACTTCAATTCTTACTCACAGAATTTTATATTACAGATTTCCCGAATTCCCGCGAATATTGCTTTATCTGACACTTTTTTATGTGTTTATAGTCTGGTTTATAAGTTCATCTTTATCTGTCCAGAAATTATTGAATTGGTATAATGTTTGTCAAGCTTGCTCTAGATTTATATCAGCCCGGATTTTAATTTACTAGACCAAGAGCATTATTTTTTTACTTATGCGTCTTCGATTCTCATTTCTTCTTTAATTGTACAGGTAGAATTTTGTTTTTACATTTATTATTTTAATAATAATTATTATTTCATCGCTTCGATTTTATTTTGAATCGTTTTCATCCCTTTTTGCTAACGTTAGTTATTATTAATTTTTGATACTGTTTGTCCTTCGTCTTTTTTTAAACAACCATATGCACATATCCCATTTCCAAGATCTTCAATTAATTTGCAAAAATTTGGCAACACTAACCCCATCCACATGAATGGTCAAGTCCTACAGAACAATGAAACGTTCGATCTTGTTGGCATCGCTTTCGGACATGATCTCAGCTGGCACAATCACATTACTTCAATAGCCACCTCAGCAGCTAAAAAGCTCGGTTTTCTCTTTCGAGCCAGAAAAGTCTTCTCCACTTCCAACTTGCACACTCCCTATTTCCCAAATAAGACCTAACCTAGATTACTGTCCCCACATCTGGGGAGCGGCATTACCTTCAACACTTTACGTACTTGATTCTATCCAAAAGAGAGCCATTTGACTCGTCAATGATCCAGTCCTCACAAGAAAACTCCCTTCTCTCGCGCATCGCCGCGCATTAGGAGATTTATCCCTTTTCCACCTATACTTCCATAGATTTTTCTCTGAAGAATTAGCCGCTATAATTTCCCCCTTGACTGTTCCTAACCGAACAATAAGAGTACGTATGCATCCCTTTACTGTCCAGCTACTAACGCCTAGAACATCCCACTTCTCTCGCTCATTCATACCTAGGGTCTGCAAATTAAGGAACAAATTGCCTGCAGGTGTTTTCCCTTCCCCTCCCAACCTCCAATTCTTTAAATCCTGTATCAATTGATTACATTTCCCTTCTCTTCAGACCCCACAACACGTTAGAACTTAGGCTTGGAGTCTACGTGTATCCCAAATTAGTTGAAATAGAAATAATTGACATCTGTCAATTCTTTCTATTACTGTCCATTAGTTGTAAAGAAAATATCAACATTCTTCAAAGAACAAGCTGACTGGCAAAGTGAGCGAAGAGACTCTGCTAGAAGAGCAGACATATTTTAGTTTCACAATCAGGGTTCAGTAAAGTCAAGTTCATGTTTAATTTTAATGAAATTATGCAGCCTAAACCAAAAAATATAAATTCAACACCGCTCTCTCAAATTCGATTCGTTCCCGTTTTATCGCTGGCCATGCAAATTCACTTCTTGTGTTAGTTTCATCGACCAAAAAAAATCACGAATTATTTAAAAGTCTAATTAGGGTGCTTATTGAAGTATACCTTTTTAATTTTGACCTTGGCCTTTTTTTCCGTTCGCAGAGTTCGGATATTCATTATCATTATTATGGACGTAACAAATAGCTGGATTTTTGAACCTTATTTTTCTAAGAAGTATTGATGTCTCAGGCAACTTTAACGTTATACAAGAAAAGGTTATAAACTACATGAGATAAAGATAGATGAATTAGGTAACAAGAAGAAAGGTTGTGGAGTTTTCCCTGAAGATACAGGAAAAAGCACACAGTAGCATTTGATGCGCTGGGATAATGACTATGTTAGCAGAGTAGAGGCAAAAGAACACCAAAGCAGAAATAGTTGGATGGAACTCAAAAGTTATTAAAGAAAAAAAAATTAACAAGAGCAGAAGCTGAGATTTCTGCGTTGTGGATACAATTAACCAGGAACTCGACTCAATATAAAGTTGGGGAAGCGAAGAAGATAAAGAAGAAAAAATTCGGTCAAGCTATCAACCCCCAGAATCACAATTCAACTTTCTATACTTCACGTCTATAATTGGGCCACCACACTCTATCTCTGTGCTAAATTTCAAATTTTTACGTCGAATACTTCGCCTGTGACAGACAGGCGGACACCGAAGTGTGACACCATAAGTGTCAAATCAAATTTTACCGGTGAAATTTTGCAACCACCTGGTCGATGTTCCTCCAAATATTAAATCGACATATCAGTCTTTATATTCAAAATATAGGTAGCCTTATATCTACCTGAACAGAAAATCTCCGAAGGTCTAATAATTATGTCCTAAATATTTCTAAAGCCTCCTCCGCCTCTGACTTAAAAGGTTCTTCTTTGTCAGTACCTCAATTAATTTATCCCTATAGCTTAAAACAGGCCTACCGAGCAGGCATCGGGTCTCTATTTTGAGAGTCATAAAACACTGCTTGTTGACAATAAAATATCGAGAAGGGCACGAAAAATACATACCTTTCCTCTGTTGGTTATGTTTTAAATTGAGGGAGAAAAAAATTAATAAGAAGAGAATCTTGTATATATGTATGTCCCCAGATGAATACAAAACTTTAAAAATAGTTTGTCTCAAAGTGAGTATTATTTTAAATAAGTATTTCCTTTCTTTCGTGTATATTTGTGTGCCTCATGTCACAACATAATAGGTACATTGTATACTTAAACAGACTTAATGGGGATATCACATTCTCTTATTCTTAGGTAATTTATACTCTCTTTATTAATATCTAAATCCACGGTTTTAGGGAAACATTTAAATTATAAAGTTGGCTCTGGCCCAAAAAAATAAGGTAAACAATTAAAAAGTCTCTTTATCAAGTGAAAAACTTAACGTAATTTACGTTACAATATATAAACAAAGATTTATAATAACCTTTAAGATTTTCCAGATTTTTTTTGTTTAAGTTAAACTGTTTATAAAATTGTAATTAAAAAATCATCTAAAGCACTGAAAAACATACAACGCAAAAGGAAAAGAAGTAAAGTTTGCCATAATTTTCATTTAATTTTGTTTATGTTTCAGCGTTTTTACACAGTGAACAGTAGGTATTGTCTGTTCATAACTTTTTAACTTAGTTTTCTTGTTATTTTTTTTTTCATCGTACTCTGTCGACAAAATCTTCCAGATTATTCTTTAAATCAAAAAAGTTCATATTAGCATAATTTAGGCCCGAAAATGTTTCGTTTCCTTTTGAGCCCCGATATTCCTGATTTATCCCTATTTGTTTGTCTCTTGGATTTTTTTATATATTGTACTATTGTACTTTCTTTTTGTCATTCTCTCATCTGGCACACGTGTCCGAACCATCTTAACTGCCCTTCCACGATTTTTCCATTTACTTCCATTACTTCCATTTTTCTTTTACTTCTGTTTTCTATTTTTCTAAGAAACTTCATTTTCATTGCATTGATTCTCTTTTTTTTCTTTCCGAAAGTGTCTTCTTGATTATTTCCGTTTTTATTTTTTGGGTATTTCTTTTTTTCGTAAACATGTTGACCTCATCATATTAAATATTTTTCCTGTTTTCCCCATTGTGTCATTTATTTCTTTATCATTCTTCCATTGTCTTCAATTATTGATCCCAAATACTTGAAGTTGTCCACCTATTTGTTGCCCTTTTAATGCTATCAAGTGGTTTTTCTTTGTACTTAATATCATGCTTTTAGTTTATCGACGTTTATTTTTATATTTAACTTTATTACTTTTTCGTCTAATATTTCTAGGTTTCGTTCTAAATCTTTTTCTGATTCTGCTGGTATGGCCATGTCATTTGCGAACATCAATTCAGTAATCTTTGTTTCTTTCGTTTGCCAATATCCCAATGTTAATTTTTTCATCCTCTTCTTTGCTTCTTTTATTATTTTATCCAGGACTACTGACAATATAACAGGACTTAATATTTAGACCTGTTTTACTCCGACCCTTGCCTTGTAGCGAATTCTCTAGACTCTTCATTATTTGTTCGAACTGTATTTATATTATTCTTATACATAGCTTTTTATTATTTCTATTGTTATTCTGTCTACTTTTCTCTTTCTTAAAATTCTCCATATCTCTTCTCTTCGGATTCTGTCAATGGTTTTCTCTATATATATGAAACAAATATATGTCTTTGTTCTTATTTATAAATTTTCACTTGCTTGTCTTATAGTGAAAATTAAATCTTGTGTACTTCTGTTCTTTTTAAATCTACTTTGGGTGTACTGTAATGTTGTCCCTATCTTATTTCTTAGTCCATTTTCTATTATTCTAGCCAGTATTTTTCCTGTGATACTTGAAAGCGTTTTCCTCGATAGTTGCTTCAATTTCTAGTATCTCCTTTTTTGTATATTGGCAATATTATACCTAAATCCCAGTCATTTGATTTTTCCCATAATTTATTAGTGTCTCCGTTATCTTATCCTCTTCCGTCATTATATTTTCCTCCTTGTCCTTTATATGTATCATATAAGATTCCTACAAACTTGAATAAAGTTAAAACTTTATCACTTCTTATCTTGGTAACGAAACGTTTGCAGACTTATGTTAATAGGACCTTTGTTTTCTTCTTTTCGACCGAAGACTTGCCTATAAAAATTTATCGGTAGAATTTCGCAATACCCTGTATTTCTCATGCAATAAAATCGACATGCCTCGTGCCAAGTAATCATTTTTTATTAGGCAAGAAATGTTTGTACTTACTAAATGCCTTAACTCGTCGGCACGTACGACGAGTATTCTTTATGTCTGTAATATGAGATTCCTAAAAAAAACTATAATATAAAGACGTATAACTCTCTTCATGACAACTGAAATAACAGAAGAGGATATTTATTTAAACACTTCTTTTGTTGTGATTGTTCTTGATTAATTGGCTTAAAACTCTTTCTGGAGAGATTCCAAAAATTGTCTATAAGATATATAAGTGGAAATTGTTGTTTCCGAAGACATTTCCGAACTTTTTCTTGAAGCTTTATTTTAAAAAAGTGTAGGAAAAACTCATACGGAAATATTGGGATTAGGGATGTAACGGGTAGCGCTTTTTAGGATCCGGCCAAACCGGGTACCCGGTCAATTAAGACCAGGCAAAACCCGGTACCCGGCCTGGTACCCGGTCCCGGGTACCCGGTCTTGCGGAATATTACTATTGGCAATATCTTCTTTTACTTCTAATCAGTGGGTCATAGCAGAAAAGTTGCTGGAGCTGCTACAACCATTTGAACAAACAACTAAACATTTCAGCAGTACACACTGTACTATATCGGAAGTAATTCCTACAGTTTTTTCGCTAAAGAGGTTTTTAAGAGAAACACAAGTTCCAGGCTTAGGATCCATGCAAGAAAATCTTATGGAAGGATTAAGTCGAAGGTTTTCGAATATCGACACGAACAATAATTATCTGGTTGCATTTTTTACTGACACAGATAATTTGAAGGAAAAAGTAATAAAATATATCCTTGAAGCAAATTTGTTAATCCAAAATAATGAAGTTAATTTGTCATCCAATTCAGATTCAGATGACAAGATAAACGCTCAGTTTGGGATGTGTTTACCAGTATTGCAAACACGCGAGATACAAATAAAAAATCATCTGCTAAAGCACCAAACATACAACAGGACGTGGAGGATGAAATAAGTTCATATTTGGCGTTGCCGTTAATTGATAGACAGTCAAGCCCATTTTCGTGGTGGCAAATAAATTCGCAGAGATTTCCTAATCTAGCAAAGCTTGCTAAAAAGTTTCTTTCAGCACCTGCCTCAACAATATTTAGTGAACGGTTGTTTTCAGAAGCGGGTAATATTTATGAAGAAACCCGAAACCGACTATCCTCTGAGAATGGTGAAATTTTAGTTTATCTTCATCACAATTTGCCATTAATTGATTTTAGTTATTAAATGTTTTAACAAAGTTTATTATTATAACCTTTTAAAATCTGTTTTTTATGTATTTTTTATCATCACAAAAATACACCGTTTCAGTTCTTTTATGTTTTATTTTATCAAAAATAGAAAACATAATAAAAAAACCGTGTACCCGACCGGGTAACACCTGAACCCGGCAAAACCGGGTATCCGGCCTTCCCGGCCGGGTACCCGGTTTTGGCCGGGTAGACCGAGTACCCGTTACATCCCTAAATTATGGTAGCTTAAATAAAATATAAAATATCTCTTTTTTAAGGCTTATTTACTAAAAAGAGAAGGGTTACTTAATAGGTAAATCGTTTAAGGAAGTCATTGCAAGCCCAAAAATATTGTTTTAAAGAAAATTACAAGGGTAATTTAACCAACAATTTTTTTTACTTCTCGGTATAATTTATTACAATTTAAAAAGCTGCCATTTGTTCTCAGTGTCAAGCGACGTCAGAAGTTAAGTGTCAACAATTCTACAAGTCAATGTAAAGCTTAGCCAGGAGTGCTACCAACAAACGTATATGGATCGATAACTTCTGTGACAGTCCGATAGCAAGTGAGTATTTTCTCATACAATAGTAGGTATATCAATTGATTTACCTAACTGTGGTATTACTTGTAACATTGTATGCTTAAGAGTAGCAGCATGTCCGTCTTAGTATTGTAGAATTTCTAGAAATATATTTTTTGGAAATATTTTCTGAAATATTTCGGGAAATATTGGAAATATATGGAAATATTGGAAATATATTAAAGACAAAGCATCTTTTAAAAATAAACATCGAAATCAAAATTTATAGCAAAAATAAAAAAATTAAAATAAATGGATACAAAAGTATATTGCAAAAACAATAAAATAAAAATAAATACATGCACAAATACCGAAAAACTGTTAAGAAATTGTTACTAGTCAAAATCAGTTATTTGAGAGTCGCAAATCGCGAGATATGCATGTCCATGCACTGTCATCATTTGTTTCTCTCTTAATTTTATAATGTTTCTTTATAAACAGAACTGTTTTTATTACTTAGTTCTTTACTATTATTATCGTTACTGTTCTGGTGGCTATCAGATTTCTCACTTATTTCATCTATATCTTCATCTTTATCAATAATAGACTGTTCATTTCCTTGATTTTTGTCAAAAATAAAAATTAATCTGTTGCCACTTTATATTTTTTGCTTGGGTTCTGTTGTGAGACACTTAAAGTCATTTAGCTCTGCCACTGGTTATCCCGTTTCACTTTTTTAAATGGATATAACTGTACACGCTGAAACTTCGCTCACCAGTTGCTGAAGAAGCTAGCATCATCAAAATACGCAATGCCATTTTTGTTTTCAATTTGCTTTTTATCTTAACAATTCATATAAATTTTTTTTGTCTAATTTGTTTCGCAATTTCTGTAACTTTGGCTGTTACAGATGAAATACTGTTAATTTTAACTATATCAGTACACAGCAAATTGAATGCATCTGAAAGACAACCATAACGGAATTATGTTAGGTACATTTTTCATATTTGTAATTTTTCCAGCTAATTGTATATTTTTGGCATTATCCGAGACAAAACCTAAAAACTTGACATTTCCGTATTTTTCAATTAACTTGCCCATCTTTTCAGCAATATTATAAACCAGGGATTTATTAATTGTATAGTCACTACACCGTCACCGTACTTGTAGCTTCTATTGAAACTAAAGTATGCATCCCTTTACTGTCCAGCTACAAAAGCCTAGAAGAGACCACTTCTCTCGCTCATTCATATCTAGGATCTCCAGATTATGGAACAAATTTCCTGCAGATGTTTTCCCTTCCCGTCCCAACCTCCAATCCTTCAAATCCCGTGTCAATAAACTACATTTCCGTTCTCTTCAGACACCCACGGTCCGTTAGTACTTAGGCTTGAAGTCTACGTGGGATGTCAGACCACTTCTCTCGCTCATTCATACCTAGGATCTCCAGATTATGGAACAAATTTCCTGCAGATGTTTTCCCTTCCCGTCCCAACCTCCAATCCTTCAAATCCCGTGTCAATAAACTACATTTCCGTTCTCTTCAGACACCCACGGTCCGTTAGTACTTAGGCTTGAAGTCTACGTGGGATGTCAGACCACTTCTCTCGCTCATTCATACCTAGGATCTCCAGATTATGGAACAAATTTCCTGCAGATGTTTTCCCTTCCCGTCCCAACCTCCAATCCTTCAAATCCCGTGTCAATAAACTACATTTCCCTTCTCTTCAGACACCCACGGTCCGTTAGTACTTAGGCTTGAAGTCTACGTGGGATGTCTTAGATAAAAAAAAGTGCACAGACATACAGGCCAGTATATACTGGCTGTTACATATTTTAGGCTGTTACCCACTATATGATGTTTGTTTTAACTTAAAGTACAGTGAATAAACCTTTATTCATGATCTGTTTACTACCCATTTTGCAATATTTCGGATGTTTCCAATATTTCCCATATTCCGTTATCCCTTCGAAAATTTCTAAGATATCCATTTCCATGGAAGTATTTCCGGTGGTATAAGGACAACTTGTACTTTTAACTTTAATTGAAATAAATAAATTCTATATTATGGGTTCTCTTTTTTTTGTCAATTTTTGGATGCAAAAATAAGTACAACTTTACTTACTGTACTAGGAAGTTGCACTTAATGGTCTACATACAGCTTGTGTACTTTGGTTGCTAGGAAAAATAATAATCGTTCAATAAAATCAATTTACCCCTTCTGTCAATAATGACAGTAGATGACAAAAAAAAACATGATTGTGCAAACACATTTCTACCCAATATTCTGCTGTTTTCTTTGTTAGACCGAAAAGTTTTCATCTTACCCTCGTACATGCTTTTAAAAGCTAGCCCATCTAACATTCTTTATTCTCTCTACTATACTAAGCAAATCTAACCAAATATGAACCAGTAGCGTTTTTATAAATATTCTGCTGACGAAGTGTTTCCTTTCCATTACGAAAACAATGATAATTATTTCAATTACCCATCAAAAGGCATGTTTTAATGAAATGCTGACCCAAAATATAAACATGAACTTAATATGTATAACCAACAGCTAATTTCCTTTTATTCTAGAATATTTAATAATAGTTAGGACGTTTGGTAGGAGAATTTAGTTAATTTTTTGCTTTAAACTTTTGATATGATCGCCTGTTAAAATATATGAATATACATATGTAATATAATATGATAAAATAGTGTAGTTTATACACGAAGGGACAGAATAAAAAATGAACAATTCAGAGAAGAATTAAAGGCAGAGCCGATTTCAGAAAGTATAGAGAGGCAACAATTTAATATGTATGGAATAAACAGACAAAAACAGTATGGCTGGCAAGATCAACACACAAGCGAAAAAGAGGTAGAACAAGAAAAACATGGAAATGTACCGTAGCGGAAAACCTGAAGAATCGAAGAATATCCTGGAACGATGCAATAAGAATGGAAAAAACCAATATAGAAATATGTGTATACCTTTACACCCCAAGGACAATTAAGGTTATTTCATATAAAAAGCAGCTGATAAGTGGCTGTTAAAGTAATCTGTTTGTGCCAGTCCAGATCATGTTCCGCATATCATTGCGGTTCCCATAGACTTTGAGCAACATCTCACTAAATAGCTGTACGCCTACATATTAAAACTTATTTATTCTCACTATCAGGCACTGTCCCCGCATGGCAATTCCTCATAACGGCTACATTTCTAATAAAAAGCCACCCCCAGAGACGCAAAACCACTTTAGTGCGAACAAGTAATGAATGTGAACAGGGAGCGGAACATTCTCCTGTCGTATGGCACAAGTGTCACGCGAAATATGTGCCAAGCGACCAATGTTAATCCGCATAAATAATTCCCCAGGGACGCCTTAGAGGTAAACAATGGTTTATGTACATTCTAAGCGAGAATTAAAGTCCTAATTTGGGCCTATGCATGCCCATCTGTCATCGCTGTTAACAATGGAAATCGAATTGATCGGATTGGGTTTAGGTCTTATTGATGTGGGGGATGACTCATTGCGTGGCGTTTAGATGGATTAAAATCTTGAGGGATTCAGATGTATTGTCGACGAAATTGCAAATTTGGCACGAAAATTTTATTGGTTTTATTTTTTTGGTTTTAAAGAAAATCGTATTTTGCATGTTAAATTTTTAACCCCCTGTTCGATTTCGAAATTTTTTTTTATAAAAATGAATGCATGATCTAAGAATGGCATCCATGAGACATCAAAATACGAGTATATCAGGCATATACGGGTTTTGTCAGAAAATATAAATTTGGAGTAACACTGAAGTACCTTTATTTTTGACAATATCGAACACACTTGCTTAATACAGGAAAAAAACAATAAGGTGAAAGTTAACTTCAGATGCATTTTCTGTTTTCTATTACTCGGCGAAATCAAACAGAAGAAAATATACAGTTGTTTTTTAGATTTTCCATTTTATCCAGAATCCAAGAAATACTAGAAAATGCAACGACACGGTGCCAACAGTGTCTAGTCCGGGCTGAAGTTCCAATTATCTGCAGTAAATTGGTTTATCCGATGCTCGTCGTCGCTTTGCTTTCATTTCGGTTTTTTATCCAAGCAAATAAAATTAATTAACGCAATGTTTGCTTCGTGTTTGCAAAATAAGTACCACGATTAATAAAATCAAGAGGTTTATTCAAATTAAGCGATATTTTTTCAAGAATAACTAACGGTATCCTATTTTTTTAAAATCTTTTATAATTAAAAACGCAAGCGAGATGAAATATTCCAAAATATCTTCTTTCGTAGTCTCGAATGGATCGGCGCGCCGCGCGCCGTGTAAAGCCCACGTGTAGTTGATTGCCCAAGCTTGTTTACCACGTATTTGGTCTTTCTGCGCCATTGATTTTCAGCTGTTCGTTTATAACTAGTTCTTTATTTGCTTTATTACCGATATCGTCAAAAATAAGGGTAGTTTACTGTTTGGAAAAATTAATATTTTCAAACAAATTTCGTATATGACAGAAAAATTTTGATATCTGATGGTTGCATTTTAGGTTTCTGATAACTTTTCTTTCTTCATAACTTTTCAAGAAGAATAGGTTTTTTCCGTAAAACTAATAATAAAAAAGTTCTTCCCTATGGTTCCAATTTAAGTAGACACACTGCATATATAGATTATGATGATATCTGATGGTTGCGTTTTAGGTTTCAGATCATGCATAACTTTTTAAGATTAGCTTTTTGCGTGAAACTAATAATAAAAAAGATTTCTATATGGTTACAACTTAAGTAGACACTCTGTATATATAGATTGGTATTGATTGATCTATTATTCATATTTTTGTGGTATAATTCATATCAAAGACCTTATATAGATGGCAAATGTTTGTTTTGTACAATATGTAGGAGTGGAATGCTTATGTTGCAACATCCATTTTTATAAAATTCGCTATAGAAATCCTATTTGTACAAGGATTTGAGAACCCCCGGCCCCCCCCCCCTAAATCCGCTCCTGCCTACTCTGACCACATACTCTCCAATAAAAGGAAAGTAATTTGTCGCCCCCCAAATCATTATACCCCCCCCCCTCTTAAAGGCACGGCACGCCACTAACTCATAGTCAATAAATAAAGAGCTTTAAGAATAAACACTGATTTTCCTCCAATGACTTTTTTCTGATTTATTTTCCACTTATCGGTTGACTTGTTTTCCAGTATAACAACGTCGTTAACTGCTATAAAACTTTTACATCTTAAGTTTGATTTGCAATAAAATGGGTTTATTTTGGATTTTACTGGAGTAGAATTGAGACCTAACAACGTGAAATATTTAAAGTCTCTCTTTAAGCGATCCATTTCGATTTTATCATAATAAAACATAGATATGGGAAGTTGTAAAGAAGAATTTTATTTTTGTAATATTTCATTTTTAGAGTTTTGTCACAGCAGGATAGGTTATACGTGGTGTATATCACCTTAAGTTTCTTGAAATATTTTTTTTTGTATTCTCTATACAGTATGTACAGAGTTATTCATTATATTTTGACTCCCACCTACAGCTCTTATTACAAGTTATAGAAAAAAACTTTAAATACAAAAGTTTTAGGTTTTTTCACGTAGTATCTTTTGGTAATAGCGGAAATAAAAAATCGACTTTACCCAACCCTGCATATTATTAGCTCAAATGAAAGATCTCTTTGTTCTGATTTCTAATATATATAATTTTTTGGCATTTGGTTCAGCCACTTTTGAAATATTTGAGTTTATAACCTATTGTTCCACAATTGGAGATCATCAGTCATTAAAGTTTGTTGCTTTAATATAAATCAAGTTGCCTCGAAAACGTATTGTTGTAGTTTAAATAAAGTATTTTTTTAAACTCAAATATTTCAAAAGTGGCTGAACCAAATGCCAACAAATTATATGTATTTGAAATCAGAACAAAGAGATCTTTCATGTGAGCTAATAATATACAGGGTGTTCCAATTAAAAAAAATGACTCAATTAATTTTTCCAATGTTGTAAAGTCGATTTTTTTATTTCCGCTATTACCAAAAGATACTACGCGAAAAAACCTAAAACTTTTGTATTTAAAGTTTTTTTCTATAACTCGTAGTAAGAGCTGTAGGTGGGAGTCAAAATATAATGAATAACCCTGTACATGGATCGGATTTAGACGAGGTAAAATCCTTAATTAACTTTCCAGTACTTTCTTCTAATTTCGGCTTTTCCTAAAACATGAAAAAAGAGTTTTTCGGATCACTTGCAGTGGTATTTTTGCACATTGACACAATACAATTCTTACGGGGTAATTTTGGAGAAAAATCATTGTTTAAAATGGGAAAAAATACCTGGTTTAAATTTTAAAAATCCGAGAAAATAGCAACTTAAGTATGGACTTTTTACAACAATATAATTAAGTTAATTTTAGCAATTAAGTTAAGACAAAAAGCATTTGCAAACCGGGCAACTCACTGAAATAAATTTACATTTTTTTTCCGTTGTCTGGCTGCTAATACTGCTTCAGATTTCGTACATGGGTATTAAATATCCTTAATTTTATTATACCCCTTTGACCCTTCAAATTAGGCTAATTAATATTTTATGAGGCCATTTTCCTAAAGCTCGCATCTCCTACATTTAAGATCTTAATACCCTTAATTAATTTAATAAATTAATTTATGTAGCACAACAATTTTCAGTTTTTAGCTGAAATATTTTATTAAATAATAATTAATCTTACATTTAGATTTCGTAAATATTTTAAGTGCAAAGAATTATTTATAATTTAATTAATATGATTGGGAAATAAAGAACTATATATGTATATATATATATATATATATATATATATATATATATATATATATATATATATATATATATATATATATATATATATATATATATATATATATATATAGGCGTTCGACTGTGTCGATCACGGAATCCTCTTACAGAAACTCGCCAAATATAATTTCTCCTCCCAAAGTAGACTGCTTTTAAAATCATACCTCCAGGACAGGAGGCAGGCAGTTAGGGTGTGCGGGGTGTCATCGGAGGAGAGTGTGCTTAATATTGGGGTGCCCCAGGGCGCTGTGCTTGGGCCAATACTTTTCCTCATTTACATCAACGATTTGCCACAGTCAGGCACAATAGGCAAGTATACACTCTTTGCCGATGACACCACAATCTCCTTCGCTGCTGACAGCCTCCAGGGGGCACTTGAGGGTTCTGCAGAGGCACGGGCGGGGGCCGAGGAGTGGTTCTGTATGAATAGACTGCTTCTTAATCAGGACAAGACAAGTTTGATGGTCTTCTCACTGCGTGAGAGAGAGGATGTAAATCAGGGGGTGCAAAGTGTTAGATTTTTGGGAGTGCATGTGGACCCAAAGATGCAATGGAGCCCTCACATAGATGAACTGAGCAAAAGGCTAAGTCGCGGTTTGTTTTTGTTACGTAACCTTGCAAGTAATGTATCTTCCAGTATATTGAGAGCGGCTTATTTTGCAATTTTTCATTCCCACCTGTCATATGCCATACTGATCTGGGGGCACTGTGCTGGGTCTGCTAGGATTTTCGCACTTCAACGAAGGGCTGTGAGAGTCCTGGCCCGTCTCGGGTACAGGGATGACTGCAGACGATCATTTGCTGGGCTCGGGGTGCTGACTTTGCCCTCGCAGTATATCTTTGAGAATTTGCTTTTTGTAAAGAGGAATGAGGAACATCTTGTAAGACACGAAGATGTGCATAATCATAACACTAGGAATAAACAAAACCTGATAATGCCATACTGGAGGCTGAAGAGGTGTCAGAGTGGGCCAGGATACTGGGCGATGAAATTTTATAATACACTTCCTCAGGCTATTAAAACACTCGATTATAAAAAATTTCAGACCGAAGTCCGGAAGTTATTAGTGGATAACGCATTTTATTCTTTTGAGGAGTACCTAGGTTTTAATTTTAATAATTTTAATCATTGACTTGATATTTTATTATATTTTATTCTGTTTGAATGTTAATCTTGAGGTGTGAAAATATTTTAAAGTGTGAAAATGTTTTAAATTTTATGTATTTTAGATGTAGAGGCTTTGCTGCCCATATTTTGACGTGTGTAAGCATATTATAGTGTAATAACATGAATAAATTGAGTATTGAGTATTGAGTATATATATATATATATATATATATATATATATATATATATATACAAAGCCTGGTTCTAGAAACTTTGGAGAGATGTTTCTTACATAACGTAGGCATCTACTAAGAAAAGATTTTTCACAATTTAACCCCTAAGGGGGTGAAACAGGCGTTCAAATTTTGCATGAAGAAAAAATATTAGATAGTCCAATTAACTCAAAACTTCATGGACATAGTACTCTAAGAAATAATGTTTAAACACGTGTTTTACTGTTTTTAATAAATCAACCCCTACGGAGCTAAAGTGGGATTTCAAAGGTTGTAATGGAGTAAAATTGTTATATAACGGACGAAATCGCGAACGAAAGCTAGTCCACCATAAAATTACGCTACTAAAACCACCATTAACAACTTTTTATTTGAGATCTCCATGTCTTTTAATAGCCGCTAAATACCAAAACGAAAGCTTGCATCATAATTTTTTTCGAACAAGTTTTATTGTATTTTCGTGACAATTTAATGCGGTCGCTACCAGCAGTAAATTTTTAATGAAGTATTATTAAGTTTTTCAAGGACACTTTGAGCTTAAATACCGTGGCGTTTGTTGCTAAATTAGTGTTCATTCCAGCGGGGTAGCTGTTGCACACGAATCATTCTAATAACAATAACGTTCTTGAAAATTTTCAGTTTGGGGTGTTTTATTCATTATCGTAATATTTATTCGAGGACATTCCCTATAAAATAAAAAGTCCTTCCTTTTTACTGGGGTGCCTATACGAGCACCCTGTGCCAGTTCTGATTTGCTAAATAAATGATAAATGTTAATGTCGATTCTCTGGGTGGCAGTTGAAATAGCGGCGTCAATAAAATTAAACAAATGAAATTGGTTGCTAGGAAGCAGCTTTCAAATTATGCATGACTGCTGTCAGAACTGTTGCCTACTAGATTACGAAATTTTGTTCAAGATTGTATGGAAGATAGGTCTAGTAGGCTGTTTAAAATTATTAAGTTTCAGGTGTAGTTCGTAATGTGTTTTTAGGTGTTTCAGAGCAGTTTTAAAAAAAGAGAAGTAACAATACCATATAGTAAAAATAAAATGTTTCGTTCTTATATACGCTCAGCCCATTTCTATTTCCCGTTTGTTGTATTGTCCCAGATAAAATCAAACGCATATTCTCAAATCCATAAAATATAACGGTAAATTTTTGTATTTTTGTTTATGCATTTTACATTGTGTGTTTTATTATGCAAACAGGATACAAACTCGAGTAAATCCGCAACAGAGATTCGGTTTCTTCGCAAAAGCATATCGGAATAATTTGCTACGAATCAAATATTTATTCTAAAATCATAAAAACACCGAAATAGGTGAAAATCGTGCATTTTCTACAACCTCCACCCTCTAAAACAACCCTATATTGGGCCTATTTTAAGGAAAACACACACGTACCGACAAGAATAGCCAATAAGGTATGTTTTACGCGTTTTACACTGAGTTTAAAATAAATAAAGATACTAGAAAAGAGTTCTTTAGGTTCCAAGAGGCTTCTTTATTTTCCATTGGGGAGTCTAAAAAGTCCGTTTTATGCTTGAAACGCTTGGCATGCTTATTCGCTTGTCTAGTAACTTTATTTTGGCGTGCGGATATGCCGTCTTTAAATAAAGCAAAATGAAATCTTTTAAAAGAAAGATTATGGAAAAAGCTTGTTTGAAGCTCTTTCGTTGACCTATTTTTATTTTTGACCCAAATATTTCACGGCTTTTATTTTTTTGTAGGGTCAAAATAGTTCAAATCAAAATCCCATAAACGTCATCGGAAAAAGCTCGTCGAAATACGGTGTATTCATATTTTTTGTTTTTTCATTCTTTATAGGAAGGGAGCAATCGCCGATTAAATTTCGGTTTTTTTGATTTTTTTGTCCTTGACATCGGTAAATTGGAATCACTCTGTATTTTTCCCAATCCCAATCTAATTTCTTCGCAATTTTTCAACACTATTTTATAAAGGAATAACCACACATTAAAGTGAATGCCGAATGGGCCATCCAGGAGCGTATTTACAGGGTAAAAACAGAATTTTCTTGATTTTTCCGGACTAACAATATTCTTAACCGACATTATTCCACACTATTTTCCTTATTTAGTGACTCTTTTTGAGTTTATTTTTTCCATTAATTATCTAAGAATACCTCCCACTAATTTAAATCGATTAGTTTTTCGTTAAACTTATAAAGAAATAGGTTTATTTGCATCGGGGCAGGCAAAATTTGAAAATTTGAATTCTCGAAGATTACCATGAAAACAACGAATTGCACTTTATTTACTCGAAATTATTAAGATAAGATGGGTCAAGATTTCGCAAAAATGCCAGTTTTTTGTTTCAAAATTGATCGATTTCGGCTTGAAATATACATGAATAAGATTTTAGGAACCTTCTACTTTAAGTGCAAGGATAATTCATTGGATCAGTTACGCATTAAATGAATTTTTGATTGATTTTTCGATGACCTTACAACACTGAAATTCGCCATATCATTATAAGTCGTAAAAACACTTTTGACGACACAGCCAATGGGATCACGTTGTACAAGTTTCGAAATTCGCGCGACAATTTGCCATTCTTTTTTTTTAATAAAGACCAAAATAAATGGATAACGGCAACCGCCATGAACATCTAATTTATGTAGAGAATATAAGAAAAATATTTCAGATTTATTTGGGTTATATTTTATTAAGGTGCATACCATTTTGTCAAAATGCAATGCTTGAAACCAGCTTTTATTTTTGCTGCTGCAGTGTCATGCGACTTAGAAAATATCCAATTTTTTTACAGTAAAACCAATATTACTCTGCCCTTAATAATTATTTTTCGTCATTTTTGGGTACGTTCAAATATTGAATTTTTAATATCGCACTTTTTGGAGCGGAAGTTATAATTAAGGCAAAAATTAGGACTTAATTAAAACTCTTTTTAAGGTGAATAAATCTTTAATTTTCAAATTATAACAAGGCGCGGAGTAAAAACCGGTCAAGTTCAAGTCAGTAAGAGAATAAAAAAGGGAGCGGTTATTCGTGATCGCCTAGCCGGATAAAACTTTTGTTTCCATTGTTTTAGCCTTTTTTACTTTTTATACCGTTGAAAAAATTAGACAAAATGTTCAGGTATCTCTCATATTCGGGTAGAGCGAGAGTAAAAATGCATGTTTTTTAATTGGATCAGTCTACAGCTGTGTTAACTCTATCCTTTTTAAATGCTTTAAATTTAAAAGGATTATTGAAGCTCTATTGTTCATATGTTCTCAAAATAGCTTCAGTTAGTACTTATTTTTAAACGTAATTAGTTTTTTTTTGTTTTATGATGCTCTCTTTACGGTTTCATTAAAATTTTAAAACGAGATTCACTAAAGTTAAGTAAAAGTATTCAGCTCTAATTACTATCCACTACTTTCACATTACACAAATACAGAGTGTTCAATTTTTAAATGCTCCTTGCTTATAAAAAATGAAGGCAATCGTTTTGGCGTCCATATAACAAGATCTAATTAGCTTACAGACTCTTTTGCCGCCCCTTCCCGCCGGCGCCCCTAGGCAAGGACCTACTTTGCCTACACCTTGCTGCCCTGCCCTGCCCTGCCCTGCCCTGCCCTTGCTGCGGCACTGCCATTCTATTTTCTTTAGATAATATCGAGTTAAAAGCTGCAACTCGCAACTTTTCCCAGGGTAAGTAACTGAATTCATCAAACTCTAACCTATCTAAACTTATACAATTTACTTCAATCCACCATTTTAATTCGATTTTCTCTCGTTCTAGCTTACGTTAGCTCGCAAGCTCGCAGTTAATTATAGTAGTATTCTCTCAGTGCGAGAGCATAATTTAGAGAAACCCAAAGCCAAAGAGGTGGAGTCTGTGAAATGACGATTGAATTGGTAACTAAGTAGTTTAAATAACTGTTTGGGAAAATATTGAGTCCCGTTCGAACTAATTTTATTTCAAGTTGTTCAAAAATTTGTTTCTTGAAAAACATTACTAAAGAGATTTAGGAGTAAGTCCACTTAGTTTAGTTCATGTAGGTAAGTATAAAGTATTCATGGGAAAACTAAATATTTAATGCTTCTATATTAATGTACTTAGATTTCTAGGGAAGATGGAACGTGCCGGAGACTATTTCCTTTAGATCAGTAGCCAAGACATGGGAAACTGATATGTATATTGCTATAATAACCCCTAGGGGATCAATAAAGCCTTTCTTATTCTTTCTTATCCTCCTACTGTTCAAATTTTACGTTCCTACACAAAGAAAACATCATTTTATTACCAATAATATTTCTTTTGTTGAATACGATTTCATTCTTTAAATAAAAGTTTAAATGCAAACAATACATTAAGTTTAAAGCAATAACAGCAAAATAATATTTGGATCAATAAATTATTGAACATTAAATATTGATCTGTTTTACCATAAGTAAAGCCCTCCCTAAAAGTCTTTATTTAAGAGATGGCACTTGTTTTCTGAAACACCTTGTATACACAGGGTGATCCAGGAGGAAGTGCCAATATTTTTGGTACGTATTCAGGGACTCAAAATAAACATAAACATTCCTATAAACATTGGTCCTGTTCTTAACAGTTACAGAGATACAACGGGAGATTATTTTAGAACGTAAGACATGAAGGTTTAAGATTTAGTACTGGTTTAAATTAAGATCTTATAGTTGGTCAGATATGTTTTGACATGTTTTTGTCCTGTCATTGTCGTCATTAAAAACATGAATTATTCTGATATTTCAGCGATTTGCTTGGTTTCCAAATGATTTTCATCTTGGAACGAGTTGCTATAAATTTGGTTCTGTTAGTGTCGAAAGTGCGTACTAAAGTTATCCTTGTCTATAAATTTACGAAAAAACTCAGAAATAAATTCATAGTATAAAACTTAGTTGTCTTATTCTTAGACGTGTCAAGTGGACTCTAGAGAGTCATTGCTCGATCGCATAAGAAACGCACCAGCTATTATAAGAGACATACACGATGGTATTTTTGACAATAATAAAATGTTGTCTATTTTATAAAAATAATTTTATTATAATAATTCCTAATTTTTGCAGTACCTATATCTCGGTAACGATTAAGAATAATATGTTTATAGGAACTTTTATGCTTATTTTGAGTCACTAAATAAGCACCCAAAGTATTGGCACTTCCTCCTTTATCACCCTGTAGAATACAGAATGTCAAAAGTTCAAAACTTATTGTATTACAATTTAATTAAATTGAAAGCCCACAGTACCCTATAAAAATAAGGCATAAATCATAAATATACTATCCGTATATGTATAACTTTATACGTTTGAAACACGCCGAACAAAAACACATGTAAAAACCCCTAATTCAATAAAGGAAAAATATGCCTGCGCCTTTCAAGAAGCCATTAAAAGAAAATGTTATTTTCCTAAAGCGGTTTATAGTACTCGTAAAAATGAAATAAAACGTTTTTACATTGGAAATACGTCCATTTTCAAAGACGAAAACGGTTCTTGTAGGTGCGTCAGTTTTGGATCAAAAGAAACTAAATGTAATTTCAATTCTACCAGGGTCGGATCGGATCGTTCCCTTACTGTATGGGGTAAGTTTAGAGAGTGCTTGCTTGGGAAATAGCAGGGGGGATAAAGGATAAATTTTAAAGGACACATATTTAATTTGCAATAAAAATTAGCTCTTAGTTCTATCTTCAGTTCAGCAATTTTGCGTTTTCAATAAATACAGGGTGAATTTCTTAACTGGAATAAGTTTGGTAACAAAGAATTCACCCATTTCTTGAAAAATCCAAAAATCAAAAACACAGGTAGGTACCTGTGAGAAACGAACCAAATGAACGGATGCATTCCCGGATTAACCACGACACATTTCTCCATCCTATTATATATATATATATATATATATATATATATATATATATATATATATATATATATATATATATATATATATATATATATGTAGGTAAATGCAAAAGCTTTATCTTTCGCTAGTGCAAACACGAGACCGTAAAATGACAAAATAAAGTAGAAGGATTATTCTTTTTGATTCTGGTCCGGGTGCCCTCCTGCTATCGCGATTTCTGGGCCCTTACCCTTCATCAGGCAGGCTTACACCCAGAGTGGCTGACGAACAGACCACACTTTGACCAGAATCTGTGTGGTATGAAACAAATGACAAATGAAAGGTGACACTAAAAGCGCAGCAGTAAACAAAATAAAATTACACGCTACGAGAAAATTAAAAAGTATGCCCTGCAGCTTTTTTAACGATTTTTATTACATTCAGTATCGCAATTTGTAATTCAACATCATTTGAGTTATTTTTGTTAATAAAAACTGAAATGTTTTTTGTCTCTCTAATATGCTTAAAAGCACCAGAATGTATGCCTCGGTTGATATTCCTAAAACAAAACAGCACGTGTAACGGGACCCTATTCGGGAGCAAAAAGCTCCATGATACTTTGAAGTTGTAATTGCATAATGCAAATGGGACCCAAAATTTATTTTAAATTTGTTTTATGTGTCATACAGAATTGTCAGAAATATTTGAATATTGCGTAATATTAAGCAAGTGCGGTAAAAAAATTGACAATTTTGCGCAAAGAATGATCATCTGCAAAAATAGCCAAGGGGGACATTTGGAGAATATTATTTATAAAATCGTGATTCGCAACATATTAGACGTAGGACTAGGTTGTGTATACAGTAAAATTGAAATTATTTTGAAATCCTGATTTAAGTTTACCTAATGCCGTTTTTTAATAAAAATTGTTAAATTTTTTTATTCATTCTTGTAACATTTCTTTTATGTATTGATTTGAATAATGTAGGTTGTTGTTAGTAAATACCTAAACAACTTTATGAAAGGCACCACTGATTATTATTATTTTCTAAGTAAATAAAAATTTCAAATAATTGCTTTAAAGTATAAACAAGCCTTATAATAAAAAATAAGGACAATACTTACCTTAAGCCCCACTCCGTGCGAGGCCACCGGAAAAAATATTTTTACTTCAAATCCACTGTAATTTACAACGCATCAGTTGTAAGACAACAACGCATCAGTTGTAAGACATGTACCAATTTTCATGCTGTTATCTTAAACTGTTTCCATGCTATTACAAAGAAACGCTTTCCCTCCGACCCCCTTTAGCCCCCCATAGGCAAATTTTGTCCTATTTTTGGAAGTACTTTACGCCCTAGAGATATTGCACACTTATTTCTAGACACCCTGTATATAATGTATTTTTTATGCATATTTTAAACATTTTCGGGAAAACGCTTAAAAATTGCTGTCCCCCACCCTTATCACCAAAAGGTTCGCCCAGAAAAGTTTGAAAAACCATGAACGTTGAGGGTTAGTTATAGAGAATATTTTAATAACTACTAAAGTGAATAACAAAAATATCAATTTCGTTCATAATACCAAAACGATGTCAACTTGTGTACTAATTGAAATTAACTATGTTACTTTCTTCTAACTTAACTTTCTGTAAAAGCAAAACAGCAAAGATTTGCGAAGAATCCAAATTTATTTGAAAATTGGATCCCGCAATTTCTGTTCTTTAGATTTCCATATTATATACAAACAACAAAACGGGAATATATCTTATTTATACATGAAATGTTCACAAACATAAAGAAAGTAATCCAAAAATGTTGTTCTTGAAATACAAGGACTGAGTCTTGTATCTTATTTATTTCTACTTAATATATATATATATATATATATATATATATATATATATATATATATATATATATATATATATATATATATATATATATATAATATGTGTGTATGTACCTAATAAACTTACAGACAATCCTGAAACTTTTACATCTGAATTTGAAACATATATAAAGTAACTAAAAGTAAATTTGCATATTATATTCATAAGCGCTCCAAACTGCTATTTAATAATGTCATTTGGTACAATAAACTTTTGTTTTTGAATAAAATACAACGCTGTAACATATGTTGAACAGAAGGCTGTATATTGTTGAACATTTCGCGATTGTTCATGGAAACTTTTGAATTGTATCTCTGGAAATTTTTGACGTCTCACTTTAGTTTTTGGTACGAGGAGCTGTCTTGACTGTCGGAAAAGGTTTCGCTGTGAAAACAACTTTCTGAAATTTTCTATTTTGAGGTTAAATAGGTATGGATGTCGTTTATTATGCTGGTACAATATATGCACACAAAAACACTAATGTAAAGTATGATAAAAAAAGTCCTCAAAGTAGGTATGCCGTGGAATCAATCAGTGATTGATAATCACGCATGTCTTGAATTATCACTCTTGAAAGGTAACATAGGTAAAAGGTATAGGTAAATGAAAAATAGAACTGTCAAGTTCTGAAATTTTCATTTTTAAGAAAATTAAATAAATATGGCAATCACGGCAGACTAAAAAGCTTTTATGATTGAAAGTTGCTTTAGAAATGGTAGAAAGGTTGATGGCCAGTGGGTTTATTCAATATAGGACACCGTTCAGGATTCTTAAACAGAATTTCTACACATGGCCATGGATTTCGACCAGTTTTGCCAAGTTTTGGCTAGATCTGTGACGTTGCTTAGATAAACAGAAAGTGTGAATAGAAAGGAAGGCAGTGGGAGACCCAAAGTTCGCACCGTACAAAAAGTAGAAGAATTGAGGCAAATTATTAATGCAGATCCACAAAGACCCATTCAGCGTTTAAGCCAGCCAGTAAATCGTACGGAACCAGCAATACAATCCTGCAATGTGACCTGCATATGCATGCTGCATGTATTTCTTCCTCTGGTCCTTATCACAGTGTCTAAATGTCTGTCGTAGCCGTAGCATATTTCGTAGCAACCGTAATATTGAGCCTTACGGAATATTGTTTGATACTTTGACAAGGGCATCCCACAGTTCCTGGTTCTATGGTGAACACGGGCTGTTACTTAGGCATTTGACGAGATGGGTCCACAGAATATCTATCTATAGATATAATTTTTTTATTTTTTTTATCGTTCTGACAATGCCAAACTTTTAATTATATATTAATTACGGAACCAATTTAGAAAACGCAGGAAATGAAATTATTGTTTTCCAATGAAAGACGATTTTAATAATAACCCCTAAAAATTTCATTAAATCAACGATAATCCCCGAAGCTCTCAGAAAGCTTCAGACAATTTCTCTAGAGTTATAAAAAAACTCGGAACTGTGTTTTAAAATAGGGAAGAAAATTGTTTAGAACTGCAAAGTTTGATTAGTTTTAACAGTGGGTCAGAAAAACGAAAGTGTGCTAAATAAAAAGGACATAGTTTTATTTAACTATACAATGTCCGGCAAAATTTAGGAAAGTTTTTGTAAGTTGTAACAAGTCAGGGTATGTTGGAAAATAGGGGAGAAAACTTTAAAGTTTGATTAGTTTTAACAGTAGGTTAGAAGCAAGAAAGTGTGCGACAACAAAGATTAAAAAATATGCCTTTCGTAAAAATACATTTTATAAAAATGAGTTTTATATTTAAATTTCTTATTATACAGCATTTATGTTTAGGGTAAGTTCTTGTAACCATAATTAGGGCATAGGCATTTAAGATTTGTATTGATTTCTGTTTTACTTTCATTTTTAATATATATTTTCGATTTTCATATTGAACGCATTTTTTATAAAACTTCTTATATTGTGGAAGCTTTACCTTTCGAGTAAAAAAATGGTCATAACAGTATTTAATAAAGGCGTTAGAAGCAGAAAATTTCAATAAATAATTTTGTCCAACTAGCTTAATCTGATCGACACACTGTGGATCGGTGAGCACTTACTGACTAAGTATTGTATACTATATTTTGCACGATCATATTAAATATTATAATGGATTATGCGAAGTCATTATGTCTGTTGCTATTGCAACGGTTCGTGGTAATTGTTGTTACTGTCAGTTTGAAGTTGTCGATTCTGATTATTCAGGAAATTTTTGATTCAGCGTAACAAAATGAATCTAAATGTTGAGATGTTTCAGGAAGAAAGTGTTAATGAAGCGGAAAATGTTGATTTTGAAATCGAGGAAGGATGGGGAGCCGGTTGTTCACAGCTAATCTCACAAATATCATGTGAAAGGTACGAAAGTTTAAAATCTCCTGCAAGTTTGTGGGCTGAATATTTAATTGTAAGGGCAACAATGACAGTTTCTTTGTTATTACGAGTACATTAGTGTTTCTTATGTGCATGTGGTTCTTTGGTCAAAAGCAGTCAAAAGTTTCTTCTAACATAGGTTCGTTGATAAAAGTTCAATTTCATTGTGATTTTCCTATTTATATTCCAGATTTCATTTAATCTGATCGATTCATATTCCGTACATACAATACCCTATAACAATAAAATTAAAACTTCATCAGCTTGTACCTTATTCTTATTTTTGTCTAAAAAATAATATGTACAATTAATTATGTTGGTGGATTTTTGTAACACCCTGTATAATAGGCACTGGCTCGCTCTTAATTAGTTCCCAATTTTATTAAAAGCCCATCTAACGGTAATGTTGAAAATTTGTTTTAAGTTAAAAATACCTCAGGAATATTCCAGAAAGTTCAGAGAAGTTGGACCAAAGTTGAAAAGTCTTAAGTTGGACTTACTGAAAAAGTTTAATTGAACCAGTTAAGCATAATTGAATATTATGAATAAAAATTGAATATAATTTTAGATTGAAATTTAATATCTTATAAAAAAAAGCGGAAGAAAAAAATACTGGAATCGGGCGACAGAGCCAAAGAAGTTTTTATCGCAAAAAGGGTTAAAAATATTTGTGGTAAATTAGGTTCACACAGAGCAAAATAAAACTTCTTTTACATAATTTTTGAAAACGTAAATAATTATTTTTTGACAATAATTAAAACCATGGTAACCAAATTTATTCGATTTAAAATAGGGTTCCTTTGAGCTCTCATTGGTTGGCTTTAAAATCCAGCACAATTGTTACTACATACAAAATATACTATATTTATTTCCTTTTTTAAATAAATGCGTTATAAAATTTAACCAACTAGTACTTCATATACTTATTGCGACACGTGCAGTTTTTTATTCTCTCTCCTGCTACTCCCGTTTTTGTAAATCTGTTTGCAGTAACTCGCCATATTTATTTTACCTGCACTAATGCTTGTTTAAAATAAAATGTCCGCCGGCGGCATTCCTGCTAGTAAAATCTTAATTATTTTAAAAGTAGTTTTGCACATATTTGCACTGCGAAAACATTTTGAAACGGATTTTTAAATTTATAAAATTATTCTAAATGTGTTTTTCTTTTTTAGTTTTTTAAAGTTATGCAGTGTATTTTCCAGGTGTATGATTTATTTTAACGATGTTGTTTTGAAGTAAAAAGATGCACAGTTGCTGGGGATGTTTAAAATTCTCCCCGTTGACGTGAATATTAAATAACTATAACAACTTCAAGAGAATTTTAAAACATTATTAATAAATATTATTATTAATTCTAATTTATATATAATTAGTTTTATTGTATTTGTATACTTTTTTACTCCCGTACTCTAATTTTCAAATTAAATATCTTCGATGTTTCATAATAATGTTTATTATGATACAAATTTTCATTATGAAACTACGTTATTGGCCCATTTGAAACCCAAAATTTTAAGTTAAGTGAACTCTTTTTATTAAAAATTATCTGACTTTAACAGTTCTGTTACTAAAATTTGCATTTTCATTAAGACTTCTAATAAAATTAGAAAAAAAACTGGATTGTACTCGATTCTGTTACTGAACGATCCATCATTTAGTTTTTTTTTCTTGAAAAAACTCCATCAAACAATTTGAAGCTTCACCTCGTTTAAATACCAACTTATAAGACATTACCTGAAACAATTTTTTCTGAAGGTTATCTGGGGTAGTTACGTTGTATAAATTTATCATTTTTAGCAATTCTTGGTGCCTAAAAGCTGAGGAACTGGTTTTCCTTTTATCCAAATCGCTTTGTAAGCTACGTCGCCCAGTGTCTCTTTCCTTCCTGAATCTAACATCAGTAAAGGGATCAATAGCCACACCAAACTCTCTACTGAACTTTTTTTGAAGTTTTGCTGTAACGTTCCACATACTTTTGATTACATTTTCTTTGCAAAACGACCCATTTTTGTTTCGCATTTTATTGTAAAATCTGATTCTCTATTGATCTACTCTTGTCCAGAATCTACTGTTTTTCAGCAAGGTCGTCTTGAAATTGTCTCCAAACAGAAGCTTTGGACTTTTGGTGTTTTTCGGGGTGAGAATTTTAATGTTTATTTTCAATGATTATTTTTTTCTAGCGCTGTTGCTCCAAATCGCGAAATTTTTCACAAAATTTCAAAAAAGACGCGGGCGTTCAAAATTGTTAGTTATTTTTCATGGCAACGACTATTATAATCAAGAATTTGTGTTTCTGTAACACGATAACAAAGCTCTGGTTGCTGGATTTTGCCATTTCTTTGAGATTTATTGTGACAATGAAGTTTTATACTTACATACCAAAAATTGAAAATTTTAATTGCACTGATGCATTTTAAACTGAAAAAGGCACTGGTGCCTTCGGGAAATTTTCCCAAAAATTATCGATAATTCTCATCCCATTTGTTATATTATTATTGATAAGGGGCCATCCATAAAATAAGCTACGAAAAATTTACGCAGTTTTGACCCCTCCCTCTACCTTCATCACGATGCATCACATTTCTTTCAACCCCATACATAATAATACGTCACAAAACCTGAACCCCCCCCCCAAATGAATGACTGCGTTGCCAGTGTCGCTACCGCCGCATCAATTATTATTATTACTATTACCTATCATGACGAGTTTGCCTAGTCAGTGCCTTCGTATCAGCTAACTGAAATGTAGTATCCCTAGTGCCCATATTTTTTCTACAGGGTTTAGTTCCGAGTAATAAGGAGGTAAACGTAACACACGGTGACAATGCCGCTCCAATAGTTCATCCAACTTGCATTGCGTCAGAAACCGAAATTTATTTTCTAAAATAGTTTTGTCTAATTCCGGTTTGCTTGATTTGGGGTCTGCTGGTAATCCATTTTCACTTAACCAGTTTAGCATTTTCTCTTTCTTGGAGGCCGTGGTTATATTTTTCCCTACTGGGACATTCTGATACGCCGCAGTGTCTATAACGAGGACGGACTTCTCAGGTAAATTGGGCAATAATTGCTCTTCAATCCATGCCATAAAATTTTCCTGGTTCAAGTCATAGCGATAATCTCCCGTTTTTGTACCTGCAAAAACAGACAAGTGAATTATGGTAGTTCTATTGTGTCAGGCAGTTAAATTAATGGTTATGGTTTATTGATATTTGAGTACCAGTATAGGTTCTCATTTATTCAGAAAATACCAAAAAATGTAATTTCCTCATCGCCTGAGTAATTCGTCTTTCACGAATCCTCTTTCTCCACCAGAATGTACTATGATTAATCGTCGCCTTTTTGAAATTTGCCTCTTTAAACCTGTGTCACTCTGATCATACCAGCCGTTACCTTGAACATGACTGCTGTGGATATAAGTTTCATCCGTATAAATTATATTGACTTACTTACTTACTTTGCCCTCTTTTTGCTTACGTATTTATGGACGGCCCCGTAATTCTGGACTCTCTGTGTTTAACAATCGTATAGAAAAAGTTTTAATCACCTCTATAATTCTTGCTAAGTTACTGTTCGAGCTAAACCGCTTAATTTGGCTAAAAATCATAGCCATCAACTAAAGTTTTTTCGATAATCCGTTCAAAATTAATAATTCATTAATCCCCAAAACTAATTGAACTTTTTATTTTCCATTTTGCCCCATCTCAATCCTTAACTAGATTCTGCAAGTTTTCCAGAACTTCTGAAACGTTTTTAAAACATTTAAGGGCCGTGACGACTGTCCCAAAATCGAACAGCATCTTTCGGAAGTATTGTAAAACTTTCAATGTGCCTTTAGAGCGGCCAGAATAATAGTATCTTTAAAGTGAAATAATTTTTATCTTCAGATGTCCATTAGGAAGTTTTAGTTGGTTGGTGGAGTTTTAAAAGGTTTCAATAATATTGGATTTTTATTTTTAAGGTGCTTGAAGGCTTCCTTAAAAGTCTTTCTGGGGATATGGATTAGTTCAAGTTTAATAATTTAGAAGAGACTTTTGATTAAGTCAATTTTTTTATTTTAAGCACTTTAACTGATAAATCTTGGCTTAAATTAAATATACAGGATGTGTCACTTACTTATCTTCTGTACAGCGTTTAATGATCCAAGTATTTTCTTTTTCCAGTTAAAGCTTAAAGGCGAGGCTCCAATATGAGACCAAGAACAAAACTCCTATCAGGTAACTATTACCGCCTTCTGCAATGCGCGATATAAAATTTTATGATTTTCGAGTCGTATTGGACTGTATCCAAAGCGCGAGAGGAGCGAAACATTATTAGAAAGTTATAAAGTGTTTCTATTTTTCGAAGCTTTTCTATTTTCCCACGATCGCAAAATTTTTTTACGATATTTTCATTAGCTCAGTGGTATTAATATATTTCATGGTGCATTAACCTGGTAGCACTGAAACAAGTTTATAAATAGAGATGTCACACATTTTAACCTTGTCCTTGTATTGAGATTTTGATGTTATAACTGGAGCTATGCAAAATAAATAATACATGTAGTGATTCCACTCGGGTTGCCGTTTTATTTATTGGTTTGACGTGTTTCTGATATTGTGACACAATTATTATAAAGATTATGTATTTAAGTACTATTTTCTCATTAACACAAAAATCATTTTCACAGACTGCAGCCCCCCCCCCCCCCCCAGACCAACATCTTACACAAACAAAAATTAAAAAAGTGCACTACTAATTAAAGAAATCCACCGAATTGTACCATTCAGCTCCCCCCCCCCCCCAAGACCAATCAGCCCCCAAGACAAAATCCAGTGTGCGCCCATGCGAGAGAGATGGGTTGTTCTAGGCTTTTATAGCAGGACAGTAAAGGGATGCATACGTAACGCGTCTCTTGCTGTTCTGTCAGGAACTATCAAGGGGGCAATTATAGCTGCTAGTAGTTCTTCATGGCAAAATCCGTGGACGTATCGGTAGAAAAGGAAAAAATCGTAAAAGCGGGGCGATGAGCGAGGGATGGATTTTTTTTGTGAATACTGGGTCATTAATGAGCCGAGTAGCTCTGTTTTGTATAGAAACAAGGATGTTAAGTTTTGAAGATGATGCCGCTTCCCAGATGTGGGTGCAGTACGCTAGGTTAGATCTTATTTGGGAAACATAGCGAATATGTAAGTTGGAAGGAGAGAAGTATTTTCTGCTCGAAAGAGAAAACCAAGCTTTTAGCTGCTAATGTGGCTATTGCAGTAATCTGTTTGTGCCAACTAAGATCACGTTCGAAAGCGATGCCAACAAGATCGAACGTTTTATTGTTCTGTAGGGCTTGACCGTTCATGTAGATGGGGCAAGTGTTGCCGGATTTTTTGCGTGACATTGAGCAAGAGTGGGTTTTGGAGGCGTTGAACTGAACAAGATTCTTGGCACTCCAGTTTAAGATTAATTGAAGATCTTGGGAAAGGGCTAAGTGTATAGATCTGCGTCTATTATTCAGTTCTTGATTCAAGACTTGTCTGGAAAAATGAATGAATGAACTGGAGAGTACTATGGTCAGCGTATTTGTGGAATTGGTAGTTGAAGAGGGCAGGTAATTTTAATGTGAAGAAGAAATAGGGTTGTAAAAATGTAAAATAATATTTATTTCTGTAAAATGGAGACTGACATAACATTTTTTATTTCTTTTTTACTAAAATAGCAAGAAATTCGTCCTTAAGTAGCAGGCCTTAAGTTAATTTTGTCCTAAATTAAGGGTAAAGAATTTTATGTTCGAAAAAGGCATTAGACTTTACAAGTTGCAGTTGTTGTTTTGTTTTTAAGAGCACACATAAAGTTAAGCACTACTTAGTGCAACGTAACATTAACCTGCACTGTATTTTATTAGTACTTGTATACAGGGTAGCGGTAAAAAATTTGGTTTTATATTAAAGTATATTGAACATGATCGTTTGAAAATGTTTGCATTGCTTACAAGAATTCTTGTAGTAAAAGTCAATATTACAATACATCTATATGTCATTCCTGATTCCTGCAGTGGCAATCTTCCCAATCGCAGTCGTCCGGGTACTAGATACAAAATATAACATAAGATCCAAAAAAAGTCCTCAAAGTATACCGTGAAATCAATCCCGGATTTCTTGAACTAGGTATTACTCTTGAAAAGTAAAACGTATAAGTGAATGAAAAATAGAACTGTCAAGTTCTGAAGATTTTATTTTTAAGAAAATTAAATAATGGTAATCACGGCAGAGCAAAAAGCTTTTGTCATCGAAAGTTACTTTAGAAATGGTAGAAGGGTTGATGGTCAGAGGGTGTATTCAACACGGGACGCCAGATTTTCAAACAGAATTTCCACACAAAGTCATGGATTTCGACCAGTTTCGCCAAGTTTTAAGTAGATCTGAGGCTTTGTTTCTCTAAACAGAAAGTGTGAATAGAAAGGAAGGCAGTGGTAGACCCTAAGTACGCACTGCGCAAAAAGTAGAAGCATTGAGGCAAATTGGTAATGAATACCCACAAACCCCTATTCGGCGTTTAAGCCAGCAAGTAGGGTAAGGTTGCCCATATTGAACCAATTTTTACAAAAATCGCTGTAGCCCGGCGAAAAATGTTAAAATTGTCATTTCCATGTGTCAGAAATGTCTATGGGACATTTAGAAACATTTTGGTACCCATAAATAATATCTATAAAACCTATGAATATTTTTAATTCATTATAGAAAAATTAGTTGCAAGTGGTTCAATTTGGGAAACGTGTTGCTCAAATTGAACCACCAGTATCCCAAATTGAACCTGCACAATATTGTACAAGATTAAGCACTGGATTTCATTAAATAATAGGATATGAGTTTATTTCGTGCATTAGGATAACCAAAAAAGGGTTGTAGGTTATAGTACTTATAGAAAAAAACAATACTTGTCACAAAAATAAAACTTTTATTATGCAAAAATTGAGAATAAATTCTCTAACCACCTGAAAATTCCTTATACAATAAGGATTTCAACAAATAATGGCAAAACAGCTATTCTCCGGGCTATATGCCCCTCCGAGCGCTGAATTACATGCCAAAATTTGCCGTATTTTCTTCTAACACAGTTAGATAAGAAAATAGTAATGTTTCGAATGCAAGAAACTACCAGGAAGAAGGAAGCTTTTTCTTTAGTTAGAATGTAGTCACCTGCAGACCGGTTTCGAACTCGTTGGTTCTCATCAGTACAGGATAGACGAACATACCAACCTTCCGAAAAAGTAATCCCTTAAAGCTACAACTGTCGTACTGAATAAGCAGTGAGACACAGGCAGCGCCATCCATTAGCAGTAATTCAGCGCTCGGAGGGGCATATAGCCCGGAGAATAGCTGTTTTGCCATTATTTGTTGAAATCCTTATTGTATAAGGAATTTTCAGGTGGTTAGAGAATTTATTCTCAATTTTTGCATATTTATATGTACCCCTGACAAGTAGACTTTCATTCATACGTTTGAAAATTTTACCTTACGGTAAACTCTACTCTGAATGCTTGAAACTGCTAATGGATGGCGCTGCCTGTGTCTCACTGCTTATTCAGTACGACAGTTGTAGCTTTAAGGGATTACTTTTTCGGAAGGTTGGTATGTTCGTCTATCCTGTACTGATGAGAACCAACGAGTTCGAAACCGGTCTGCAGGTGACTACATTCTAACTAAAGAAAAAGCTTCCTTCTTCCTGGTAGTTTCTTGCATTCGAAACATTACTATTTTCTTATCTAACTGTGTTAGAAGAAAATACGGCAAATTTTGGCATGTAATTCAGCGCTCGGAGGGGCATATAGCCCGGAGAATAGCTGTTTTGCCATTATTTGTTGAAATCCTTATTGTATAAGGAATTTTCAGGTGGTTAGAGAATTTATTCTCAATTTTTGCATATTTATATGTACCCCTGACAAGTAGACTTTCATTCATACGTTTGAAAACTTTTATTGTAATGAAATTAAAGAAAAACTTAAAACATAACAACTGTGCCACTTGACTTATTAAAAAAATTAAAACACAACATAAAAAAACTTGTTTTCTAACTAAAACCGGTTTTACGTTTTCTTCTAAAATACAAAAGTGTCATTAATAAAATATTACATATCAATACCAAATACCGAAGTGAACCAGGGTACAATTTGGGATACCGTTTGAGGTTCAATATGAGCAACCGACAACAAAATTTGAATTATAGCCCTAAATTTAAAAACGAATAAATTTTAAACTGGTTTAATTATTCTAAAAAATGCCTTAAATATCATGTTATTTATTACTAACATCAATGTTGCCCTTACCTTACTTGTAGGTTCTAAATTTCCTTAAGAACAGATAGAAAATATTACATATCAGGTAGCAGTTTAACTTGTTAGAACATGAATGGAATTGTTTAGATCTATTGAAGTCACGTGGTAGAAAAATAAGCTCCTCTGTGAGTGTTGATTCAACTATTACTAGTAGGTCGCGCTAGGTTTATTATAAATTGAAAATATCGAGGGAGTTCAATTTAGGAGCCGGTTCAATATGGGCAACCTTACCCTAAATATATCCTATGGAACCTGCATTACAATCCTGAAATGTGACCTGCATATGCACGCTTATCGTCTTAGCTCTGTCGGAATTGTTACCAAACGACAACGCGCAGCGAATGCCATTTTCAGAGTAGTTCCTGGATAATTTGCATAATAATGAAAACGGATTTGAAAAACCCATTTTTACTGACGACGCATGGTTTTACCTCTCTGGTTTTGTAAATTCTCAACAAATGAGAAAGTGGAATTGTGAAAATCCATATTTCTTTATAGAGAAGCCTCTGCATTAACAGAAAATTGGCGTATGGGCGGCCATATCAAAAAGAAGGTTAATTAGACAGATTTCTTTGAAGGGACTCTTAATATGGCGCGATACCATAATGAAATTTTAGAAAATTTTGCAAAAGCATCAGATGATGAAGAGATGCGACAAGGCTACTTCCAGTAGGACGGCGCACCCATTCACGTGACTCTTGATAATTTAAATTTTTTGGAAGAATTTTTCGAAGACCGAATCATTAGATTAATTAGTCGTAATATACCAGTTAGGTGGCCACCACGGTCCTGCGATCTCACGCCGCGCGACTTTTTTATGGCCACACATTAAAATCTATGAGTTCAAAACCCCTTTAGAAAATGTACAAGACCTACGGGCTAGAATTTGAAATGAATTTCAGGAGATTAAGAACTCCCCCAAGCGCTCACCAATGTTTTGTTGTTTAGAAGGTGAACACGTCTCTCATTTAGTTTAAATTAATAATTTGTAGGTTCTTTAATGTATATATATTTTTTTTAATTCTGTGTTATGCAGTGAAAATCACAATAATGTAATTTTCTTAAAAATAAAAACTTCAGAACTTGACAGTTTTATTATTCATTCACCTATGCCTCTTACCTATGTTTCCTTTCAAGAGTGGTAATTCAAGACATGCATGATTACGTTACTATTGTAATACTCCTCAGTTTTTATATGTATATTAAAACTCTCATGACAACCAATGAACAACATTAATATTCGTAATTCATGAATTGCGGAAACAATTTTTTATAGGACAGTAACTCAGCATCGTGTGGCAGCTAACACCTATTTTAAGTTTTGTAATATTTTTTTTGACCTTGCTCCCACATTATTAGAACATCTTTTATAAATATTTTTCGTACTCATTAGTTGTCACACGACAGATTGAAAAATCCTTCTTAAATACCAAAGTCTTTAAAAAGTAGTGAAGATATAATAATGATATTACCTTTCAATGACCTATCGCACCGGAAATCTATTTTTATTGTACTAATTAGAAACCCATTAAAAATAGCAGTTAAAAGAAGCAGACAACCGTTTTATTATTGTAATTATTAGCAGCAGCTAAAAATATATCTTTCAAAGAATTAGCCACCCCAACAGAAAGTTTAATTTGAACACACCATTAGCTGGTAGATAAGAATCCGTTTGAAATTTGTAATTTAATGGCTTTGCTTTATCACTCCTGATCGGTTCGCTTCTTCTTCGCTAACAAAAAGATAAACGAGAGAAAAATTAATGTTTCTTAAAATGAAAATCCTGCTTGGAAAAATAGTTTGTACTATCAGTTATTGCACTATTTTTCGTTAAAATTGCAACCGATGTAGTGCGCTCATTGCACTTATTTTCATTAAATTTTGTATATTTATATACGTATGAAAATTGATGACCCTTTGGTGTCTGACGAAACACTGGAGAAATGCAGGCAACATATAACACAAGTCTCTGAAATATGAGGTATTAAATTCAGCAGATTTATATTTTATAGATATAGATACTGCACCACAAGACGCCTAGAACTTGCCTCCCGAAATAAGTATTAACCCCCTTATCAGCTTAGGGTACATAATAAATAATATATTCCCTAGGGTTCGTTTCTACCTATGGAACTTCCAAGACAAAGCGATTGTTGCCAATTAATGAACTTACACTGAAATTAGTGGCTTACATGTCGGGTCGCACTATGGCCCTTTAACGCGTCTCTAATAGATCTGATTAAGGGTTGTGTAAAATGTAGGGCTGCGGTCGGGCCATTTAATGTTACGCCCTTTGCGGACCTCGTCCGGACATGTCCTTACATGCCAATGCCTGAAGTAGATCGGTTTACTAGATATTGGGTAGGTTTTAGAACCGAATAGTGCTTCCGGATATGTTCCATTTATCGAAAGCATTTTGTACAGGGTTGTTTTATGCAACGGAGTTTCGACCGCCCAACGTTGTGTATCATTTTCAAGTGGTGGTAAAGTAAGAATCTAGCAGGAAAAGGCCTAGAGCGTCATAGGTATAAAGACATCACGCGTGCTCTGTCTCGTTTTAGAATATTCCTGGCTTTTTTAATTATATAATTATTGGATCAAAAATAATTGCAAAAATTTAAACTAATTGTTCAATGATTGTGTGGATTTATTATTTATTACATTATATATATATATATATATATATATATATATATATATATATATATATATAACTTTTGCACGAGAGAAAAATTAATGTTTCTTAAAATGAAAATCCTGCTTGGAAAAATAGTTTGTACTATCAGTTATTGTACTATTTTTCGTAAAAATTGCAACGTTGCAGTTGTCGTATACTTATATATATATATATATATATATATATATATATATATATATATATATATATATATATATATATATTGTTGTACAATGGTGCATTTGTACCGTCGACGTCGAAGAAATTCGACATCGACATCGACATATAATTTCGAGTATGTTTTGTGTTAGCAGCCAAACATTTTTGGAGCAACACTGGGTGAACTAGTTGGCGCGAGCCACTACATCTCACCCATCCTTTCCGAACATTTTGGATATAAGGACTCTCTTTGATTCCGGTCAAAACGTGGTCTGTTCTTCAGCCACCCTGGGTGTAAGCCTGCCCACTGATGGATAAGGGCCCAGAAATCGCGATAGCAGGAGGTCACCCAGACCAGAATCAAAAATAGTCCTCATCATTTTTATTTTTCATTTACGGCCTTCTTGCTGCACTAGCGAAGAAGTAAATCTTTGCATTTACATTTAATATATATATATATATATATATATATATATATATATATATATATATATATATATATATATATATATATATTGGGTATTTGTGATAAAAGTTCTTCAATGCATAAAAAACGTTTTTACCGTTATCACAGCTGAAATCAAATATACAAAGTGCCAAAAAAATGTGATTCGTCTAAACCAAATATATTTAAAACGAATATTTCTGAAGCAAAAACTTTCTTTGTAGAATGCTAGTTTGGATAAAATTAAAGTAGAACATTGAAAAAACCCGGATATGGTTGATTTTTGCAAAATTTACACCTAATTTTGTCATAAACTATTCATATCATCCTCATTTTCGCGCTTTTGATTTGGGTTGTTCCAGAAATTTTCATTTTGAATGTTGCTATAATTAACATTAAATTTTGGTAACGCCAGAAATGTATTTTATACAATATGCAAAAACTTTTACCCAAAATAGAATTTTCTGAGAAATTAGAAATAAAAAAGTTTACTATTATAGTGTCAACTTCTTTAACAGGCATGCTAAAAGTCTAGTGCAAAGTTAAAAAGTATGTATACGTACAAATTTTGTTTAAATATCACCATAATTTTATAAACATAAGCATCTACTAATTACCAATATACAGATATTAAATTACAACTGAGGAATATCCTATCAACTACACAGGACCACTGATACTGGATAATAGCAGCATTTGTACCGAAATTAGTGGTCTTTGGTGCCAAACTAGGTTAAAACCCATCGAGCCGCAGTATGGCTATGTAATGGAGATTAAATAGATGTAATTAAAGACTGTCGGGGGTTTATAACTGTGGCCAAGTCTCTTAAGAGTCCGATACGCCTCGCCTGTTCGAAATACTCCTCGCAGGGATTTCAGATTTTCGAAGAAGAGATTTCTCATTCTCTACATGTTATGGTACAATGATGCACTTGTACTGTCGAAGAAATTTGACCTATAGCTATTGTTGTGTGTTGATTTAAATCTAGATTTTTCCTTACAGATGTATTTGTAAATATTTTTGTCCTCTAAATATTTATAGGCCTTATTCGTTTCGATGATGGTGCTAACGGCGTTCCGCTATTTTAATAAGTAACTGATATACATATAACGGAAAACCGAAAAAAGATATTAAAAAAGACTTTTTTCCAATAAATTGTTAATAAAAAAACTAGTAGCAAGATACCTTTTTAAATAGTTTTATTCATTTATCTGGATACCTTTAGGGACCCATCCAATTGGTTTCATCCATTGCATAATTTGTTTGCCCATTTCGACTCTCCAGATCTAACTGTGCCTCCTCTAAAAAATCCGCTGCAATTTCATTTTATAATGAGGCTACTTTAAAATTTTTGATTGAAAATCGTCATTTTTAAGAAAATTTCACATCTAACATTTTCTCCCTAACCGCTAACGAACATCTAACAAATTATCTTCCAAGTAAGACAGAAATCAGTGGTCCATATAGTGCTAATCTTGATTTAAGTAGATTCGACCACAATACAAACCCTTTAGGGTAGGGTATTTTGCCTTTAGTTTGTCCACTTGTTATTGCACCCCATCCTTATTAGCTTGTAAATTGAGGACAAATATGATTAGGTTATTAGTTAATATTCTAATTTTAACCTAAAATATAATCTTTACATACACAAATCCTCGGGCGGATTCACTGTGGGTAAGACCTGTCTAATTTGACAATTAGGGTTTTGAGTTGACAAGAATAAGAAAAAGCTCTTTTAATTTAGTATTTTTAGCAAATTACACGAAGCTAAAAAAGTAGCGTGAAAACCGACCTAAAGGGTTGTAATATAAATTTGTGTCAGAGTTTTTGGAAAGTTTATGAAAAAAGGTCCTAGTTATTTCCAGAAACAGGGGTCTGTTTTTTAGCTGTTTGTAGCTGTTTTGTAGCTGTTTCATAGCTGTTTCCAGAAACAGGGTCTGTTTATTAGTTGTTTTTAGCTGTTTTCTAGTTGTTTCCAGAAACAGGGAGTCTGTTTGTATCTGTTTTGTAGCTGTTTCATAACTCTTGCCAGAAACAGGATCTGTTTATTAATTGTTTTTAGCTGTTTCCTAGTTGTCTCCAGAAACAGGGGCTGTTTTGTTAGCTGTTTTGCGAGTATGCATTTTCCTCAATAATAGAACTGAGTTCATTTTAGCAATATATTTCAAGAGAAAAATTTATCGGAAAGCAAGAACATCGCGGTGATGATATAAAAGCTTATAAGTCATTAAGGATGACTTATTACCTAGGGTGCAGACCACCTAATTAGCCCCAAAGGGGCCTCTAAGGTTATCGCAGTCATCATTAAAAACTTCGTATGAAATGAATATGGAAACTGTGCTTTCCAATTTTTTTTTTGTAAATCAACTTTTGCAATTTCCAAATAAACGTGTAAGTATTCTAGCATTTTTTATTTAAGCCTTCTATTCATTTGGGGGTATATACTTACGTAAGTACAATTTTTCCTTTACTAGAAAACCAATTTTTCAAAATTGTTTAAACACTTTTCAAAAATACATTTTTTCAGGGAACATCTTTTTCGAAATTTAATGTTTTTATAAACGCCCTTTTCGAATATTAATTTTTTCAAGCAACGGCTTTTGGAAACCGTAATTTAGGAGAAAGTAACGTACCAAACCTTAGGAAACCTGATAAACTCAAAAAAGGTATGAAATTATCTAGAAAAAAGATTAGATAGCCTAAATACTGTTTTCACAAAAAAAAACTTTCGGAAATTCTAAACCTATTTTTGAAAAAATATACTCTCGAAATATATAGTATGTGTTTTGGAGTATTTCATAAATCTGTTTTCAAAAGAGTATCTTTTAAAAACGGATCTTTCGAGGTTTTCGAGAAAATATTTTCGAAAAATTTAGTAAATCCAATTTCGAAAAGCTGTTCTTTCAAAAAAGATGCTTTTCGAAAAAAAAACATTTGGTTATTGGTTTCCCTTAGGAAGGAATGTTTTCAGAAACCATCTAACAGCATGATGTAAATCAAAAATGCCTTGCATTTTTTATATGATATATTCGTATTATAGATGTTATTCATATTTTTGTGGTATAATTTATATGTTATAGACCTTGAATAGATGGCAAATGTTTATTTTTGTTTATAGTATTTTGTAGAACATATACGAATGATTTTTATTTAGCTTACAATATTCATTTTTATAAAATTCGCTATTGAACTCCTTGTTGTACAAGGCTCTAACGGGGGGCGCGGCCCCCTCTGCGCCCCCTAAATCCGCGCCTGCTATCACGGCAGGGGGTATACGGACCGCTCGAGTAACAACGACTCGCCAAAACCAACTAATCAACAAGAAGATTTAAATTAAAACTAGCCTTTTTAATGAATCCCGAAGACTATTTATATTAAAAAAAACGTGTTTTTATTAGAAAAACAATTGGACCTTAAATTATTGCAGAAGCAGTAAATTACTCGTCCTAATTTTTGGTTATCTTGGCAAAAGATTAGAAAACCCTTAGGTTTTAGGAAGTAGGGTATGGGACTCTAAATTACAAAGGCCTACCGTAGGCCTTACAAACCGTATAATTAGACCCATTAGTAATGCCGGGCACATCATTTTTTAAGAATTCGGCTTTTAGATAATATTATTGCAAACTACGAGGGAGTATTGATATCTAGTTAGCTTGGAAAGCTCCTAGTGAACAAAATTGAATATGGTTGCTATGGTTACAAGTTACAACTATGAAGTTGTTAAACTTTAACATTCATAAGTTGAACGGTGACCAAACTGTGCGCGGAAGACTTGCCAAAGATGTTATCATTTTACAAGACAACGCTTCTGACCACAAGGCGTTGAATGCACTGCAAAAAATTGATGAAATTGGTTTTGAATTGGTTGACCACCCGTCCTATTCTCCGGATTTAGCACCGTCAGACTATTAGTTGTCCCCAAAACTGAAAAAACATTTCAAAGGTAAAAGATTTTCGACAAATAACGAAGTCATATGTGCCGTTAAGGAGTAGTTTGCTGATCAAGATAGTAGAATTATATTATGAACGATCTGCTAAAAGTGCAACTCTTAAAGGAGATTATGTTGAATTCACTAGTTTCATTGAGTAAAATGCAAATGCGTTTCAACCAATATATCCTTTTTTTCAGGGTGCAAAATACATCGACTTACAATAGAAAGAAATGTGTAGGGAATGCTTAAGCGCCTAACTGAGTCTTTTGTTTCCCATTTAGTTTCTTTACCATGTTTTTATTCTCTTCACAGTAGAAAATGAGCGCTCTGTTAGTAGGCGGTAGGTATTTGGGAAAAATCTCTATTTCAACTTTCTAGCACTTCGAGTACTTCAGTGTTGTTTTCTATAGATAAAACTTTATTGGACCAAAGAAAATTCCGTTTCTATCGCTGAATTGGTAGTATCGTCCATATAATAAGCGGATAAGCATGTCGGGTCTTTCCGGGGAAGCAGCACCTGGAAAAAGTATGTGAAATGCGGAAAGAGCGGTTTCATTTTCTGAAAATCTATTTTTAAGCTTGTGATCCGTTGGTCGATACATTGTAGAAATATAGATATTCTATATAATCTTCAGGTGAGTCTGTTTAAATTTGCTCTTAGAGTTTGTTTACCTGTAACTCTAGGAATTCTCGTTTCAGCGTCAAAGATTTCTTTCCTTAAGTTGGACACACAAAGAAATATTTCCCTAAACACCGAATCAGCAGCCTCTTAGAGTTTCCAGTGAAGAAATCATATCATTCGCATATTTTTAAACTGAGACCAGATCACGCGATGGATTTTTCAAGAATTTGGGCAGTGTTAGAATAAAACTGAACAGCTTTCGGGGGGCGCGGGGGATCCGAACCTCCTGGACCCCCCTGGCTACGTGCCTGGGCTAAATACTTATCAATACTCCCTTGTCCCCTGTATAGAGTCAGTTATAATTTGTAATTTAAGAAACAGTGAAAAATCACATGGAACAAAATAAAGATTATTTAGTGGATAAGCTATTAAAAATTGACGTTAAATTCTGCTTGGTACATTTTTTATGGCTGTTTATTTTTCTTGAAAAACCTTTTTTTACTTGCATTCTCCAGGGATGCGTAACGAGAATTCCTTTGTTTTTATAGATGATTTATCTCCCCCAGTTGATAAAATAAAGCTTTATAGTAAAGCGCAAATTAAGATAGTAAAGAAGGCCAAGAAACTCAAGTAAAGAAAAAGCTCAGAAAACCAAATAAAATTCTTTTATAGCATTAATTTGCATCTTAATTTTTCCGGATTTAAAACAAAGAGAAGTATTAAGAGGACAACTTAGAACATTTCCAGGCATTTCAGAAACATTATTTAAAAGTTAAACTGTAGTTAAAATACAAAATTGTGATATGCGAGACTGTAAACGAAGTTTAAAACAAAAAATTAAATTAGGAAATTTTTGAAGGTCCACAGTTTCTTTCAAGAACAATAATTGTTAATTTATTATAGATAAAGAGTATATCGTACAACAAGTTTTAAAAATAGCTCTTGTCACACACACTGGCGTAACATTTTTTTTTGAAAAGAAGATTAGGGAATATAAACAAGGCATTTTTTCTTTTGGGATATTTTTTCTCGCAGAAACCGCAATATCCTTAACTTATTTCGATCAGTTTATTTAACTTTCAGCTCTTGAGACGAACTACTGCAAGACTTCCATATACCATTTAAAAACAATTAAATAAAACAAGCCTGATTCAAAATTTTCTCTAATTGATCATATTCAGTCACCCGTGGAAAATGCATCTTTTGTCGTCCCATCGACTCGAGATATGAAAATTGAATTCAAACTGCGAATTTCACTCGAACGAGCATCCAGAACTGTGGATTTAAATTTCGATTAGCCATGGGATTCTTGCGGCTTTAGGAAGTTCCTATCTTCCTCTTGCATGGCAGGAAAATTTATATTACGTGAGTGCGGAACGTTGTGCATCTGCAACTCCCGGATTTTGGGTGATCTATTACCATTGTCTTTTCTATTTCCGCGACGGAGAACTATGGATTATACTGCAGAATGAGAACACTACAGAATTAAGTCTTGCGCTCACAAGTTTTTCTCTGTTCAGTAAAAATTTTAAGCCTGTATAAGAGATAGCCTTGGTTCATACATCGAATGGATAGCGACCGTGAGCAGGATTTGCAACTTAAGGCATTCTTGGTACCACTGCAAGGGACCTGAAAACCTCATTTTGCATGTACCCAGAATAGCCGATGTAAAAAATTCATACCTAGTGCAAAGTTATTTAAGAATTTTCCGTAAATAGAAATCATTAAAGCTCAGTATTGTCAAATTCAAATAAGCATATTTGGCTGTACGTTTATATTTATGTTACAATAAATAATAAGTATTTGTACTGAAATTTTAAAGACAAATAAGCGGTCATCCATCATACAAGCTTCAACTTTAAGCAAATTTTCGGATTCTCTTTGCACACATTTCATACTGGTCATTTTATTTTATTCAAATGTAACGTTTCTTATCCACGACATCTCCTAGCCTCTGAGAAATAATTAAAAAATTTAGGAAAACTTTAAAAATAAGTTAACAGATATCTCTTTTCCCGATAAATGAAAATAACACTAACTCTTCATATTTATCAGGATCCCCTGGACAGAAAATACAAAAAAAAGATAATTTGATAAAATTTCGGCGAGCAAAATTAATCGTCCACTTCCAAAAAAATTTAAAGATGTACATCATAGAATGTATTTATCTGTTCTTATAGTGATAAAAAAAATTCCTAAATATAGATTGTAAATTATATTTAATAGAAGTTTAAGACTGCGTGGTCTAAAGAATACAGCAAGTTTTAAAATCTGTCGCCAATCATCAGAAGTGCCTCAAGAAATCAGACATTTGATAGTAAAATTATATCAAGAATGAAGATATCAAAGAGACATAAGAAACATTGTTGGAAGAAGCCGGTTAACAGTTGAATATATTATAAAAAAATATTAAATAATCCATACAACAAAAACCTTGCCAGGAAGAGGAAGAAAAAGTACTGATTTTTGGAGAGAAACAAGAAATACTGAGAAAAGTTAGTGAAAATCCGCAAATTGCTCCGACAGATATTGTGAAAACTGTACAACAACAAGAAAAATTTTAAGAAGCCAGGGTATACAGGCCCTAGTTGGTCGCAAGATACTATTAGTAAATAAGAAAAATACGAAGAAGCGTATCGAGTCTGCTCAGAGGTATTTTGACAAAAATACTAAGTACTGTAAAAACATCATATATACTGACGAAATAAGCATAGAGTCGTTTGGTAAGTCAAAAAAGGTTTTAGTGTACGGAAAGCGCGGAGAAACCTACAAACCTAAAAATTTAATTTCAACTATAAAGCACGGAGGAGGATCCGATCTAATCGTGGGGGGGAGGGGTATGTCATCGCATGAAGTGGGCCAGCTCCATTTTATTGACCGAACTATGGATCGGTTCGTCTACATGGACATTTTAAAAAAGAATTTAAGACATAGTGCGGATAAAATGTGAATTGGAAACAATTTCATATTTCAACAAGACAACGATCCAAAACATACAGCGGTGGGTCGTTAAAGAGTGGATGCTGTATGGCGTACCAAGAGTGTTGGAAACGCCACCGCAACCCCCAGACGTTAACCCAAATGAACATCTATGGTGGGAACCCAAAGAAAGACGCGTTAAAAGCAAGATGTCAAGAAGAATGGTCAAAAATTGAAGTAGGATTTTACAAAACTGCTAGAGTCAATGCCTAACAGGTTACAACAAATTATAGAATGGCATGTTTGACCGAAATTCGAAAAAAAAAAAATGTTTTAGGACGAATAATTTTTCTCCCTTGGATTTTAGGAAATTATGTTTTATTTTTGAAAGGTATTGCTTAGGTTGGACTTTATGTTACTGTTTTTAGTACAAACATGATTTTATTTTTGTAATGAAAAGCAAATAAACTTAAGTAGTTTTAATCTCATCCCAATTTTTTTTAAAATTTATAAGTAGACGAATAATTAATCTCCCGACTGTATGTAATATGTATGTATTGTTTTACGCGTCAATGCTAAAAAAATCTTTCAGCACGCATTCTTTTAAGTACGGAAAGTAGTTACTTTCCACACGCTCGTAAAAAAATAATTCAGCTTTATTTTGAAGTCGGCTGATCTTTGTTTAACACAGGCGTTTTTCTTCATATATATTATTAAATTAAGCAAATTTTATTGTAATATTCTAACTACTAATTTAAAATGGAAAATATATAAAAATTTCCATTCATTTACATGACAGAGCCGGAAAAGTTCACCAATTTAGAAAAATTGCAGTCGTTTAATGTTGTTGAATAAAGTACGTACCTAAATTTCGCTAATATACCCAAATGGAAGAGTTCTTTTTTAGCTTTTCATTATTTTAAATGGAGTAGAATCGCTGCATAAAAACAACGACTAAACTTCGCGTTTTCCTAAAAGGTAAAAATTTCCATTGCACTCGTAGCATTATGTTTAAATGATAATTGAGTTTATTTTAAGGAATACGAATGGCGCAGGTAAGTAGTATTGAGTTAATGAGCTTTTTCGCGAAACAAAAACGTAATCTGGAGGCCAATTGAAACCTTACGGAATTTTTACGTTGATTTTTTAATTTCTAACGGAAAATGTACTTCTTTTATGTTGGTTCATTGGTTTTCGTTATTTCCAACTGTATTTTAAAAGGATTTAAAACTAGTCTAGTCTACTATTGTACCAAAAGCTCATTTTACAGTAAGAACAAAAAACTGTGAACTTCTAGGCAGTAAGAAAATCGATTTTGGAGCTCACGTCCCTCATTTTGGAGAATGCCAGGTGTTACTCCTTGGCAGAGTTCCAAAATCAACTTTATTACTGCCAAGACGTTGACGGTGGGCATTTTGAACAACTTTTTTTATGTTCTGACAGCCGACGAAGACCGAAGTCTAAGTACTATGTACCGTGGGTGTACTGGGGAAATCCGACTCACACATCCAGAGCTGGAAACATCCGTACGGACTTCACCAGCCCTTTAAGAGGACGTGTGGGGTGGTACCACCTCGGTCGAGGAAGAAATCCTCTACCACCTTCCAAACTAATAAGAGAAATAAAGGTCTTAAAATTTTTTTACGATTTTTAATTTTTATAAGCTTGCCATTTAAAACCGGATATGGGTTTGCACTAAGATGTTTTTTTTGAAGACCTTTAAAATGAGGTACCACGCGACATAGGGTAGCAAATTTTTGACCCCAACTCCCTAGCGTCAGCCCTCAAGGGGGTTGAAAAAGTTAAATCACATAAAGAAGTAGATTTACTAACCAATAAAATACACCTAAAATTTGGTGTCTCTATCTTTACTAATAGGAAAATTTTTTTCCCATACTAAGATTTCTCGGATACCCTATATTATGGTATGATTATGAAATACAGATCTCTATTTTGTAAATGTAAACATATTTATGTATAAACGTGCATTCTATGATCCTAATACATATACAAAGTTAATAGTACACCCACTCACAATATATAGTAATATTAGTGAAAGGGTAATGAAAGTTGACAGAAGACATTAGCGTACAGTTGAGTAGTGTTAATGGAGGGACCAATATCATTAATATCACTCTATTGCAAACTTTATTTAACTCTCTTGACAATCTACCATCCTTACCTTATAATTTAAATACACCCAGTAAAATGAACTGTATAGTCAAAAATAAAACCCCCTATTTAAGTGCATTGCGTACCTGGCAAGAATGAAACTTTCTTGGGATACTTTGTTGAGCCTTTGATACGCGTTTGTTGAGATAAGAAAGTAATTTCTTCACAGAAATATATTTCCCAGACAATACAATAATAACCCCCCCCCCCCCCCCTCCATCATCTCATTGTTCTCCCAGCTCGTCGGGTCTAATACTGGAACTTAATTTTAAGTAATTGTTTCAAATAAGGGGAGTTCGTTTGATTTTGAGTTATTTTATAGATGTATTTTAAAATTATCACAAATACTCACTGTCCGAAATATAAACTGCTGGCCACTCGAACTTACACATAGAGATTTTTAGGCAAAATTTAAAGTTGATTATTTTCAACAAGAATGCAAATTTTCGAACGCGTCTTGCAGATTTTAAGAGCTAGTTTTTTTCGGATTAAGCTGCATGACGTATATTTATCGTAGGGCCATAGATTTATTATATACGGGGTGATCAATGAAGTCATGCAAAAAATCAAAAAGTTTGTATGAGTGAAATTTCCGCAAAAAAATTTTTTGGTCGTTGCAATATGGGTCGTTACTAAGGTAACATCAATATCTCTAGACGTTTTCGTCACTTTTTGGATTAAGGCCCTTAGGTCTTGTACACACTACTAAACATAAAATTTGGGTAGCAAAATTTTTAAAATGCTATAACTTGACATTGGATTGACGGTTCTTGATGATTTTTACGGATTTGGAATCCTTATTTCACGTAGGTTTTCTATAATCTAAGCATTTTATTTGGGGGTTGAAATATACAGGTTGAAATTTACACATTATACCGGGTCGATAATAGACAAAAACGTAGCGACAAGAACAAGTTTATTACATTATATTCTACAATATACAAGACTGGTTAACAACGGCCAAAAGTCAATTCTTACAAAATTTCTAATTCTAAACCTAATTTAAAGGTTCCTGCAATCCCTAAAAAACCCGGCAAATATCAATGGAAAATTGCCAAGTGTCCTATCTTTAAATACCTAATCTTTGGTAATAATTTATAGACAAAGAACTCTATAAAACTAAATGACTCTTTGAGACAAACTGGGGTGAAAGTTTTGGACAGAACAGTGAGAAGGACACTAAACAAAAACAACTTGAGGTCAGAATTTATTTTTACAAAAACTTAAATAATGCCAAACCGTAGAGCTCGTCGTACCCTACGTTTTTGTCTATTATCGACCCGGTATAATGTGTAAATTTCAACCTGTATATTTCAACCCCCAAATAAAATGCTTAGATTATAGAAAATCTACATGAAATAAGGATTCCAAATCCGTAAAAATTATCAAGAACCGTCAATCCAATGTCCAGTTATAGCATTTTAAAAATTTTTCTAACCAAATTTCATGTTTAGTAGTGTATACAAGACCCACGGGCTTTAATCCGAAAAGTGACAAAAACGTCTAGAGATATTCATGTTACCTTAGTAACGAACCATATTGCAACGACCAAAAAAATTTTTTGCGGAAATTTCACTCATACAAACTTTTTGATTTTTTGCATGACTTCATTGATCACCCCGTATATAATAAACCTATGGTCCTACGACAAATACACGTCATGCAGCTTAATCCGAAAAAAACTAGCTCTTAAAATCTGCAAGACGCGTTCAAAAAGTTGCATTCCTGTTGAAAATATTGAACTTTAAATTTTGTCTAAAAATCTCTATGTGTAAGTTCGAGTGGCCAGCAGTTTAGTTGTCAAACGAATCTTGGTTCACCACTGCTTTGCCTACCTATATATGGTACCAATTCAATTAATAAAGACCAATTTAAATAAATAAAAGGAAAGCCTTATTTTGCGTAGGACGACTCATTCAAAGAGCCCATTCAATGATCTTAATTGACATGCTGAACGTTTAAAAGACATAGGCAAGTGATTGAAATAAAATATGTAATTAACATAATCTTATTTATTTACACTTCTGCTACAGGTAACAATTTATTTATTTTTAATAATTAGGAGATACGGAAAATTATAAATTTACTATAAGTAGAATGGGAAGCGGAGAACTGGGTGTCTTTATTATTTTTAATTTAAAATTGTACTTTAACTTTTGTAAATCTACAAAACTGTTTTTAGTCTAATTAAAACAGGGAATACATAATAGCACTTTGGGATAATGTTCCTAACTTTGGGTTAACGAACTATAAAATGGAATATTTGCACTTTGAGTAACGTACATTTAAACTTTAAGATTTTCACCTATAAAATGACAGATTGTTGCAAGGATATTATATACAAGTTTCGAATTACGCACATATTCTTAAAAATAAAGCAAAATGCTTTTTTAATGTTTATTTATTTCTTTTTATACTAATTTTGATCCAGTTTAAAGTGCAAATAATTATTGTATTCTACCAAATAAAACATCCCAAATCGATAACAACTTGCAATCCTAAGCTTGTATCTCTATTATCAATTACTTGGTAAATCTTTTTCAAATTATCAAAGAGCTTAAACCGGATTGGTTGCACAGGCACTGGATAAAAAGTCGTAATTACTTGATACAGGATTTAATTAAAAAACTCCAATAAAATGAAGGGGTAGAAGGAGGTAAAGTGGTAAAATTGAACCACTCCAGCCCATTAATTAAACTCCATCGAGTGGGGTGTCTCTTGTTCATGATCGGAAACTAGATTAAAGGTATTTGATGATGTGCAAATTGTTTGGAAATTTGGAGAAACATTTTATTTCTAAAATGATGGATTAATTTACTTTACAACTTGTGGTAGTATAGGATCTTAATCGATTTTGCTTTAATTGGATATCTAACGTCCCGTTACTTAAACAGTTTAATCAAGAATTAAACTAACTGGACACTTGTAATGTGACAGCATTCATGTTAATGTCATTGCCAAAGGTGACTCTAAAGGTCAGTCACGAATATTCATATATTTGTTTTTAGCTAATGACAGTACCGTTAAAGAATACGTTGCCTTTACAGGAGACATTCTTCCTTTGTCAGCATAGTATAATATCACGACTACTCTTGAAGATATCGAAGCAAGTGAAAGTGACCGCTATAGGGATAAACCGATACTAGTAAATACGAGTACATACTCGATACTTTTGTTTCGATACTAAGTTCTATTTTATTCGATATATTTAGTTGGGATACTACTTGGTATCGATAAAAGTACTTGTATCGAATCCAATAAATTTCGCCTGGGTTTGGTGCGCATGCTTATTAGATGATGTATTTTTATTTTAGGTCAGATATTGTATTAAAGGAGGTATTAACATAATATTTAGGATTTTAGTATTAATAACTGCCAATACTTTTCTAATTTTTTTGACACGGACTTTTAAAACTAAACACGACAGTGTCGCCTGAGGTTTTGCAAGTCTGTTCGCGGTTTAACACTACAGTTAAAGTTTAACTATACTCTGGCCACATAGGCCTGGTAGCTGAGGCCAACAGATTGACGCTGCATATTTTGAAGTTATGATATAATACGGTATAATGGTCAATGGTTATTTGCATTCGATTTATATTTACTTCTGACTGCTGTGCCTGTGGTATTAATAAAATTGTTGATATTGAAGTACATACTTTATCACTAAGCTCATGAGCAATTAAAATCCATTTTTATTAATAAACATACTTTTATACATAGGTTTATAGATTATTGAATTATTGATCCGACACGAGTAGGTATCGATAATTTTTCCCGATACCGAGTAGGCGTCGATACTTTAATTGTTTATTTCCTTATAACTGATGAATCATTGGTTTTAGAGAAAAAGTTTTTCGGCAAAAAATATTTTTCATTATATAAGGTCTATAAGGAACAACTCTTCTCCTTACACTTTAAAATTTTTTAATTTGGCTCAGTCGAAACACTCCCCACTTAGCTCCGCGCATACGCTATATGATATAGCTTGCACCTTACCGATTTTTTTTTTTAATATAGACTAACAGCTGACAAATTTGTGGTAAATAAATTATATGATAATATTAATTTGTTTTCGAGTTCTGATTTTTGTCCCAATTTCCCGTAAGATCGCTGCACTGTATTTGGGCGGTCTTATATGTATATAGAAAGGAATTTGTGTATTATAAAAACCAACTGCATTTTCTTTTAACTTGTTTTTAAAATTTTACTAAATTTAATGTAGAAGTTTTATCTATATCTTCGAAAAAATTACAAGTGGACGAATAATAAATCTCCCGACTGTATTCAGGGTGTTTTCTAATTGAATGTCAATATTTAAGGTGACGATTTTTGGGTCCATTTTAAAAAGAAAACTTCATATGAACGTATGTCCTAAACGTCTTAGCTTTTGAGATACAGGGTGGTAAAGTTTTCAAAAATAAATAGTTTTTTATTAATATCTGTAGTACCACTTTAGATATTTTAATTAAATTTGGCACACATGTACTATGTATCAAGAGCCATTATTTAGTTTACCACAATTGTTTTTATTTCCACCAGTGGCGTTCGAACGGAATTTCACCTGCCTATTTTGGCAGATGGTTCGCCACTGATTTCTCGTAAAATTAAAATTATTCCTGAAATTCCCAATCATTTCTAAGCAAATTTGATCTCTTGAATTTTTTAATCCGATGCACGGTTTTCGCTTAAAAAATAAAAACCTTTTCTCTGCATGATCATAACAATATCGTTAATATGACAATATCACCATGCAGAGAAATAGATTTTATTTTTTAGATCAAATTTGCTTAGAAATGAATAAGGAAGTTAATTTTTGAGATCCTTATTCATTTCTAAGCAAATTTGATCTAAAAAATAAAATCTATTTCTCAGGATGGTGATATTGTCATATTAACGATATTGTTATGATCATGCAGAGAAAAGGTTTTATTTTTTTAAGCGAAAACCGTGCATCGGATTGAAAAAATTCAAGAGATCAAATTTGATTACAAATGATTGTGGATTTCAGGAATAATTTTAATTTTACGTCAAATCAGTGGCGTACCATCAATGTCTGCCAAAATAGGTAGGTGAAATTCCGTACGAATGCCACTGGTGGAAATAAAAAAAATTGTGGTACACTAAATAATGCCTCTTGATACATAGTACATGTATGCCAAATTTAATTAAAATATCTAAAGTGGTATTACAGATATTAATAAAAAGCTATTTTTTTGAAAACTTTACCACCCTGTATTTCAAAAGTTAAGACGTTTAGGACATACGTTCTTATGAAGTTTTCTTTTTAAAGTGGACCCAAAAATCGCCCCCTTAAATATTGACATTCAATTAGGAAACACCCTGTATAGAAAGGAAGTTGTGTATTATAAAAGCCAACTGCATTTTCCTTTAGTTCCCCTTTTCAAAATTTAAAGCTTCAATAAAACCGCTCATTATTTATCCACATTTTAACAAATCGCCCATTAAAGCCCACAGGAAAGCCTTTTATTTTTGTCATAATACATGCTAACTTTCGTGAAGTGACGACAGAATTAGTTGTAGTTAAAACCTTTTAACATGCCGAAGCTGTTTAGTTTGAGACGTGTCGGTGATTATGTTCTATAAAAAGACTAATTTACGACGTCTGCTGATGACTACATATGAAATTTTTAAATACAATAAAGTTTTAAAATTTTGTTTTTATTCACACAAAAAAACACCAATAAATTAGTAGTTAGTATCTAAGAGAGAGTCATTAAATCAATGGTAAATTATGTTCTCTATTCCTGAATAACAACTATAGTTAATTCTGTGCTTAACTTTTTGAGTTTTGTAAATTTATTCTCTCTAAATAAGTAATACCTTTGTTGTACATTACTTAAAACTCTTAATTTTTTTCGTTGGTGGCTGCAATTTCGTATTAAGAGAGAAATAATGATTACAAGTAATTCTTCATAATAACTTTTCTTTGTAAGGGTACTTTATTCTTGGGTATATTTTATGTTTTTGTCGCTATACTATAGGGTTTTTTAGATTTTTTCCATGGGGAATCTTAGTTTATTAATATGCAGAATTTGTCTACACCAAAGTGATTTTTTTTTCAACTTTGGGAGTAGAGGGATATGATGCTCCCCGAGTCTCCGCATGCGCAGTAGGGTCGACCTTGAACGCCCAGGTGTGCTATTGTTATTTGGCCTTGATATGCGCAGGTGTTATTCCAAGGTCAAGGTCAAGAACTTGGCCTTGAACGCGAGCAGATGTTTCTTTGTTTGGTGATGACCAGGTGTACGATGCTTATTTCAAGGTTACATTTGCGGTGCATATTTTCAATGAATGCGAGCAGCTGTTTCTTTGTTTGGTGATGACCAGGTGTACGACGCTTATTTCAAGGTTACATTTGCTTGGCCTTGAACGCGAGCAGATGTTTCTTTGTTTGGTGATGACCAGGTGGACGACGCTTATTTCAAGGTTACATTTGTTTTGTATTTTTCGAGGTCGTCGGATGTATTCCTCCCACCATAAATAAATACTTGACCTTGGATTACTTCCTAATAAATATGGCTCATTTCGAAAATAGCTTTCATTGTCACTCATACATCGTATGCGTTAACTGTTGCTTTGGCATATAAAGTATTGTGTTTGTGGTGTGTTCTACAAGTGTTTATTCAAGGTACTTGACAGTAATTGTTTTTATTGTATTTTAAATCATGAGCATTTCAAAGCAGACCATAGCCGAAATTAATAATATGATAAACCAAGATATTCAATTTCTGGAACGTAGAAAATTCTCTACATTAACGGTGGGCAAAATTTATATGATAAAAAAAATTAATTCTTTGACTTCACGTTTTGGAAAAGCCATTATCGTCACATTGTTTGATCCAACACATCAAGCAACATTTGAAACATTTTTACCATCACGCGTAGCTGAAATTCTGACAGAGGATACTATTGAAATGATGAATAACTCCGGTGATCAGTACACCTTAACTTATTTGGGGCAAAGCTCACATGTATTCTCTGGAGGTAATACTAGAGCGTTGTTAAATTTTGGTTGTTTGTAATATATTGTTGATTAGGCTATTTTAATGTTGATTTAAAATGTAATAAAATAGTTCTTGTTAAGTATATATCGAAAAACACACACTCACACACAATCACATGTCCATTATTTTCTATTTAAGATGTGTGACTGCCCTACTGTCATTGAAAATCGAGATATGTACATTAATTGGTTATCATGTAAATTAAGAGAGCTGGCTGAAGAAATACTACACTTTGCAAATTATGGTAAATCCGATGTGGGTTTTAGTGAAAGTCAGTATAGGAAGTATATGAAAGACGCCGTAAATTTCACGGCTGGAGCACATACGTGCGAGAAATACCTATATGGAACCATTGATCTGGACGAATTTTGCGCTGGAATGATAAATGAAGAATTGGGAAGCTACTTATTCGAAGTGCCTTATTTACCCGATGAATTAGCTAGAAAATATGGTTTGGCTCCCACAAATGATAACACCCTTGTTGATGGCCTTGGGAGTGAAGCAGTCAACACCGATGAAGTTGATGGGGAAGCGTGTGCTATTGTTAGCGATGAGTGTGTTCAAAAAGATGAAGAAAATTTCTAAATTTCTATTCATTGTATAATGTAATATGCGATGTTAAATAAATCATTATGTACCTAATTTATTGTTTTATTTTTGCTTTAACTAGTCTTAATATTTGTTATAAATTGGTAAACTTGCAAAATTACTTCAGTTTAAGTTCAAAATGGGTCGTGTTAACAACACAATTGATAAATTTGGTCGTCATGGGACCAATGTACAAGTTCAGTTATTACGTGGTCCACCTGGAGTTGGTTTCAAACTAACCCATGATGGACAATATGACATTGAAGGCAAATCTTTGTCCAATGTTGCAAATCCGATAAAAAGTCATGATGCGGCAACCAGTGAGTACGTCCTGAATGAACTTCATAAAATTCATACACAAATATTATCTAAAATTAATACGGAGGTATATTCACTTAATGAGAAGATCACCAGCCTTGGAGATATAAGCCACAGCTTTCTATGGGGCCTTGAGAAACGAATTAGCAATTTGGAAGGTCAAAAAAAAAAAGCCAAGGCAAACCTAAAACGAAGTTAAGATAGGGGTGGGGATGCCAAGGTTATGTCGGTGTGTGAAGGTCGACTCTTGGGTATAAGAACTTCTCTCGAAAATTTTAAAATTCAGTTCAGTTGTATTATTTGGTCTTGAGTTTACTACAATATATTTTTTAAAATGCAGTCGAAAGAAGAACGTCCAACTGCAATGGTTTCGCCATTTTCCATTAATGGTCATCAGATGTGTGCCAATTGCGAACATTGGGAATTGCTAGTGGGACAAATGGGTTTCTGTGAATGGTGTCACAAATGAGCACAGAAAACAGCAAGAAGAACAATTATCATCATCGCATATCACCCAACCCACTCAAACCCCAATCACTTTAAGCGGGGGAGGAGATTTGTTAGAGCAGCAGCGACAGCAAAATTTCAACTCTTTTACAGAAGAAGAAGAAGTCAATGGAGATGGTTCATCATCGCCATCGTCGTCGTCATTACCGTCAGAGTGGTCACCAGGTAGAACGTCGCTACCGGATGCCCCATTCGACTCTTCTGATGAAGAGTATATGCGTGAAATAAGTGGCGATAATGAAGATGAATATGATGCAGAACAAGGTTTTCGAGCTATATGTTTAAGGAGAAGCGAACTTATACAATTTGGATATAGCCCATAAATTTAATTTTATATATTTTTTAGTTTGTTTATGAAATAATAAAAATCTTCTTGTACTAAATATGTTTATTATTCACCATACATTTAAATTAACAAATCGCTCTTGATATATATTATTTCTGTGGTTCCGTTCTAAAAACCTTGCTAGCATTGCATCCATTTTTCCAATTCTCCTTTGAAAACGATATCTATCAAGTATTAGTTGCTGAAAATTACTTTGTCGGGCTTGTCTATATGCGAAACACCAAACAGACATACGGTGGATAATATTTCTTTCTTCGTCAAATCTTACTTGCTTCATGGTTTATTGTAAAATGAATTTTTATTAGTTATGTTATTTATATATAGGCCGAACATAAAGAGAGTGAATTAGTTTTACTTTAAAATGGGTCGTGTTAACAACACAATTGATAAATTTGGTCGACAGAAAACTCTTGTTTGTAACAACGTATCGGGAGGGTTGCCCGGAATCGGATTTAAACTTACTTCAGATGGACATTTTGATATAGAGGGAAAGATATTAAGGAATGTTGCCCAACCGATAAATGAGAATGATGCTGCTACCAAAGAATATGTCCTTATGGAAGTTCATCAACTTGGTTCGCAGATAAATACCATACTTAGTAATGTGCTAGTGCTAGTACCGGTTTTTCAAAAAATGTTTGAAGATGATGAGGACAAAATTACGTACCTTAAGGAAAAAATATATCAATTCATCAAATTCACCCACATGCTGCACGGCACACCACAACGAAGATAAAGGATCCAAAAAAACCAAAATGGAAACCAACCTAGATGAAGTTCTTTTGAAAACATAATTATACTGTTACATGTAATAAACTAACAATAAAACGCATAATTATGAAAAGCAATGTTTATTATTATTATTTATAATGCATACATACGTAACGTAAAACCTATTTGATAATATTTATACAATATCTGATTTGTCTATCCAAGAATTAAATTGATTTGGAAAACCTAACCATTTTACAAACAATTGATCGTTTTGATTTTTCTTGCGTTTTCTAAGAATTTTCTCAACTAAATAAACACCAGGGCTAGCTGTCTTTTGCAGTTCTGCTTCGTAAAAACATCCTTTAATAGGTTGACCTTCTAATGATTGCAGCAAGTATGTAGGTGGATTTGTAATATTAACTTTTGCTATTTCAAACAGTTCCGTTGACCACGAAGGCGTATATCCTTTGTCAAATACACCTTTGTACTTGCTAATGCGAACAATGTCACCCAAATGGAATTTTTTTTTTTTCGGAACAATTTTCAAATAGTCATATGCTTTAATAGGGGTATCCTCTTTTACACTGTTAGGCTTCATTCCAATGGTGCAGTGTTTAGTGTTATTATAGGTCTTCGTTATAGCTGGTAATATTTGTAACCATCTGTATGAACCTCTAGCCGAGAATTGTTTATATAACTTATTTTTCAAAGTTCTTATAACACGCTCAACAATTGCCGCTTTTTTCGTGCTATATGTGGAATAATGGTTTATATTATATTTTTTCATGAGTGCTTGAAAGGTGCTATTATAAAATTCCTTTCCTTGATCACTCTGTAAATTGTTTGGTGCATATGATGCTTCTTCAATGATGCTTTTCATGGCATTCGTAACTTCAGCACCGGTCTTATTCTTAACTGCTTTGGTGTACACGAATTTGGAGTAACAATTTATACATACAACAATGTAACGGTAACCATCATTGTCAGTAGCATATTGCTGCATTTCCGCCAAATCAATTTGCCACAAATCTCGATATCCTTTTATGACCGTACGTCTTCTAACAAATTTTTTTCTTGCTGTCCTATGTAACTCATTTACGACTTTAATTTTTTCTCGGCTAGGATCCATATTATAAGGTTCCACGTCTTATCAGACACTGAGGATGGCAACTACGTGCAAAACTTAATATATTATTCCTTCTTCTCGAAGCTCTTCCATAATTGACATAATCTCATTATCATGTCCGGTATGTCCAGCTACTTTTGACCCCCACAATAATCGTAATCTATCCACTAACTCCTTAGGTTTATTCCAATAAACATATTGAGATGATTTCGACGATAGGCGCTTTTTTGCTGGTAGTTGGATTTTGTTGTCGCCTTTTTTTCTTCCTACACCACCACCACCCAGTTTGGTTCCCATAATTAGCGGTTTTATGATTCGTAAATATTTTCTCCATCGGGTTTCCCTTAAACCACGTTTCTTGTCATAACCGTCGTAGGCCGCATCCGTCAATTTCAAAATGGTTTGGTATTTTCGAAGTACATCTAGACTAATTTCGTCTTCATTATCTAGGCATGCTGGATTTTTTAGAAAAATCAAATCGTAAAGCTCAGCCGTTCCATCGAATTCAGCAATGTTTGTTTTGTTCTTGTATAACACCATCTTTCCGTTTGTTAGAAAACGAACCACCAAGTTGCCAATATATTTTGTTGATTTATTTTCTTTTTTACCAAAGCGTACACCATACACGGTATCATAATGAGATGGCTCCAATTTTAATCCATTTAAATAATCTTGAATTGTTTTTGCGGCTGAACTGCTACCACTGGATGTGTGTGGTGATGTGTAAGATGATGTTATCGTTGATGGGGAAGGGGTTTCGAACAGTGACTCACGATTTCCACGTTTTGGTGTAGGAATTTGTGTTTTTTGCGAAATCGGTGTAGATGTTTCAAAATCCGCTTCTGTTGGATGTTCTTCAAACATTTTCGCCATTCCCACCGAGCTGCTGCTGCTACTCCGACTTTGTGGTTTAGTCGTAGTACTTGATTTTTTAGTTGCGTACTGTTGCTGCTGCTGCTTTACGGCTTTAGATATAGATTCTAGTGGTTTAGAAACTGGTTCATAAAACTTTTCCAAATCATGTTCATTCTGCACTTTAGCTGCTTTAATTTGTTTAAATTTTTTTCTAACCGCATTTGTAGTTTCCAGTAGCTTTCGTTTTAATTCGATTTCTTCATTCATGATGCTTTCAAAGCACCGTTCAACGATGAAATGATTATCCAAGTTATTATTATAGGAATATATAACTATCGAATCCCTTGCGGTATCTGCCCGAATTTACATCACTATCCTTGTCAATAACTAAAAAACCATATTTATTATCCCAACATTTAGCACACATCTCTTGAAATTGTGTAAACGTCAGGTCGGGTGAAACGTGATCGGAAAATATATGTTTCATATTCATCTCATCTTGTTTAAACATAATAATGAAGTTGGCATTATCCCGGACGAGCTGCTTAGGAACACGAGAATACGTTTGCGCCAAGTAAAAGGCATCCACATTTTTGTGACGTCCCATGCTAAAATACGATCTTATAACGTCCTGTTTCTCACACATAACGTCATCAAAAATAAATATTGAATTAGGTTTAGCATCTGACGGTTCCACAATGTTATTTGCGTCGCTAAAAGCGTAGTAGCCAAGACCTTTGATTGGTGATAAAATTTTCTTTAAATATTCATATTTCGGTTGATAGAGCGACTTTGAGTAGATATAAACATTTTCGAAACGCAGTCCCGAGGGGTGAGTAAGCAGCGAAATCATAACATTTGTCTTTCCACAGTTTGAAGGTCCTATTAATAATCCACGAATAGATGACGGTAGCAAAGGACCATGTCTTTTAAATAATTTTTGTTCTAGTCCAGATCCGACCTTTACATCGAGATTATCGACGGGAAGTTTTTGTTTAAGATTGACGATACGCATCTTAACAAAATCTATATTTTATACTGAACTTTCACGTAAACTATCATTCAGATGTCGCTCGTCAGACGAAGTAGACGGTCTCGTTTATCAAGTAAGACTGGAAGCGGTATTGTTAATTCAGTAATTAATAGGCTACCGTTCGAGTTACACATTCCCGGCTATCAGTATTGCGGGCCCGGGACGAAAGTAGTAAAACGTGTGGCAAGAGGAGATCAAGGAATTAATTCTTTGGATGTCGCATGCAAAAAACACGATTTAGCCTATTTGCGTAATAGTGAAAATTTAAGTGCTCGCCACCAAGCAGATCAGGAACTCGAGCAAAGCGCGTGGAAAAGAGTAAAATCTAAAGACTCTAGCGCTGGTGAAAAAGCTGCAGCTTGGTTGGTAACCAACATTATGAAAGCGAAACAACGTTTTGGTATGGGTGTATCATCATCATCAAAATCGAGAAAAGCATCCACTAGAGGTAAACGTCGCTTCCAGCGCCGCCGCCGCCACACTAAAGGTAATGGCGTCGGTAAACATAAGCGAGTACACAAAGTAGCTTTTGGATCATCTATTAGACGACCCGTTCGATCAGAATTGTTAAAAGCTGGTGGGAAAAAACTTATCGAGAAAAATATCATGAAAGCATCGAAAATAGCTGCAGTAGCTGCACGTAAATCCCTAAGAATAGCCGGTGGCAAACGAAAAATTCGCACGCCTAGAATCATTCCAATTCCGAAGACTGGGGGGATATTACCGTTAATACCAATATTTGCAGGACTATCGGCCTTAGGTTCATTAGCAGGTGGTGCAGCAGGCATCGTGCGTGCCGTAAAAGCAGTAAAAAAGTCGACTGCAGAAAAAATAGGTACCGGCTTACATCTAAGTTCAAGAGGAAATGGATTATACTTGAAACCATATCGCACAGGTTTGGGATTATATATAAACAACGGCAAAAATAAGAAATCAAAAAACTAATAGAATCCCTACCTCAAAGACCACTATCCAATATTGATATAGAAAAGTACGCCTTAAAAATGAAAATACCACACTTTCGAGGCGTATATATGAGAGATTCATTACCTGTACGCGGTCCCAAACGTTATGAGGCCGCCATTATAAATTTGGATAGTATGTCGGGTGTAGGGACTCATTGGGTAGCATATAGAAAAAGCAATTCTGATGTAACATACTACGATAGTTTCGGTGATTTACCCCCACCTATGGAATTGGTACGATATCTGCAGATGGGTTCCGAAGCGACGACGAAAATTTACTATACATACGACCGTCAACAAGAATTTGGAACAGTCTGGTGTGGACATTTGTGTTTGAAGTTTCTTTTACAATCGTAAAAAGTATGTCTTTGACACCCCAAATGGAACGTGACAACTACACCAAAATGTTGCTATCACTTAAAGCATATCGTGAAGTCGGAGGATTACAAAAAATGACTGCCGAACAGTTAGAAAATACGCCCAAAGAAGTGTTGATCGCATTAGCTCCAAATGAAATAGCACTAGTTTGGGATAGGTTACCTAATCACCTAAAAAGTGACGTCGATATATTGAAATATCAATACTGTTTCGAACATTATAATAGCAATAATTCAGATTCGGACGAGGGCGATGGACCGATACCAAAAAAAATATTTTGTTGTTATTGCAAAATTAACGATGTGAATATAAAGGCAGAAAACAGTTTAAAAACGTCCAAAGGAATAAAGCAACGCTTCAGCTTAAATCCATTTAACTGTTGCAAACAGCAATAAAATAGCTACACAAATAGTTTCGTGGTCAGTCATGTCTTACACATTCACTCTAACAGGACATACAAGTGTCTTAAGTGCGGATTTTTACCCACCCATCGAGTTAAATACAACAGACAAATATGGAGTTGCACTGCTGGGATTTTACACATATAATTCGATTTTTAATATCGACGAAAGCAATAATTCATTCAGCCATTTGAAAACAGTGATACCAAAGCATTTAAGGATTCCACCAGGAGCTTACGAAATTAATGAAATAGCAAACGCCATGTACACCGCTTTAAAAGAGTCATGCAATGAAGTTGGTACCGATTTATTTTCATTAACAGCCAATAATAATACGTTAAAATGTGAGCTAAAGTCAAAATATAGCATCGATTTTCGAGGTAGCAATAGTATCGGCAAAGTGCTCGGATTTGGCTCTGTGCTGCTGCAAGGTGGACAACGACACGAATCAAGTACCATCGTGGACATAATGAAAGTGCGCATCGTACGTGTGGATTGTAATATAATTTCCGGAGCATACCTGAATTCTTTGGAAAGTCATACGTTATTTGAATTTGATATTGACGTCGAACCCGGTTACAAAATCTCTAAAGAACCGCAAAATAATATTTATATGCCGATAATGCCGGATGGTCGTCAGTTTATCGACAACATTACTCTACGCATCTTGGACGATAGCGGTGATTTGATCGATTTTCGAGGTGAGAAAATAATAGTTAAACTAGAGTTGAAAAAAATCGTATAATGGGTTTTTGCTTTAACCGTCAACTGCATAAGCTGTCAACAATTCAAGATTCAGTTAAACGACATAAAAGTAAGCAGACAACACAGTCAAGGTTCATTCGCAAGTCAGACGGACGATCGAAAACACATCCGCACAGCAATCGCCAGCTCTCCGTGAAAGATTGCAAATTTCTACAATCGATCGGTTTGAAAGTGAGAAAAATTAGAAAATGATGGCCGCTAGCAGTGACAAAATCGAAGTTTTTACCGAACCCATTTTTGATAACTCCATTATTAGTTTTCAAGAACACGCATATAAACCTTACGGTTCTCCAACATTCCGCAATTCCGATGAAATTCGTATACCTGTACACTTTCAAGATATCATTTTGGATATATCGGATAGTTACATTTACATCGAAGGAACATTTAAACCCAAAGATGTTAGTAAAAAATGTTATCTATCAAATAATGCCATCGCCTTTCTATTCGACGAATGTCGTTATGAAATGGGAGGGGAGCAAGTTGCCGTCGTTCGGAAACCCGGAATTACCACAACGATGAAAACTATGGTGTCATTGGGTGCCGCACAAAATAGAGCTCTCATGGCATGCGGATGGGGTCTAGACGAAGCAAATCAAGGGATACTAGATTCCACAAGTAACATGTTCTCCGGCAAGCTTCCTCTAAAATATCTCATGGGTTTCGCAGAGGATTATTCAAAGGGTATTTTTAACGTCAAGCAAGAGTTGATTTTAATTATCGCCCGCACTTTCAACAATTGCTATATCGGCGAAGTAGATGCAGACATTTCAATTGAAAAAATTGAATGGAAAATTCGTCACATTATTCCAGACGATCGACAGAAGTTAAAGATATTATCACGCATGAATAAAGGTGGCAGTAACGCAAACGTTCCAATGGCTTACCGTAAATGGGATCTTTACGAGCTACCTTCTTTGAGAGAAACATCGTCAGACGTTTGGGCCTTAAGAACTAGCACGAGTCTCGAAAAACCGAGATATTTGATTATCGGTTTTCAACCAACTAGCTCGTCCGACAACAGAGCAAAAGATAGCACACAATTTACAACGGCCGATATAAGTGATATTAGGCTCTATCTGAACTCTGCCGTATTTCCGTACGAAAGATGGAATTTAGATTTTTCAAAGAAACTGTATGCCGCAGCCTATTATAATTATGAGAATTTTCAAGCTAGCTACTACCAGCGAGAACTGAGCGATCCTATGATGAGTTTTGCCGACTATCTGAAAAATCCGTTATTCGTAATCGATTGCAGTCACCAACCAGAAGCCGTGAGGACGTCCACAGTGGACGTGAAATTGGAGTTTGAAACACGCAAAAGTAAATTTCCTAAAGACATTAAAGTGTACGCGTTAGTTATTCACGATGCATTTTTTAGCTACAATATACTTAATGGTTCTGTTACTAACAAATCAATACATTAGTTTGAAGTTATGTAATTCTCCAAATTATATATTTTTACATATTTAAAATAAACTTATAAAGGACATATTTGCGTTTTATTTTTACTATTGCCTTATTTTAATACTTCAAATGTGGGGCTTTGGTAAATAAGGTTATGAGGCGAAAAATAGAGAGAAATTTAGGAGAGGGGTGGGGAAAAGAAAGTATATAAGACGGGATTTAGAAAATTAAATTCACTCGAAGCCACAATGTCGTCAAGCTCGGATAATGGTTATTCCAGTGACGACGAGCAGGCAGTCGCACCAAATGTACAACATAGGCTCGTACGCAGACCGCGTAGGCTTAGACCTAGGTATTGCATCATGCAATCCTACGTCTCATGGGGGTCTAGAGATTTGTGTATGAACTGCTACACGAGAGGATTTGGAGCTGCGATTATGGATGTTCATTTCGTCACAACCCATTTTACAGTGGGTTCGCGAGGTGATCAAAGGCGGAACCACTCGAGGTGTGCTTTGTGTAGGGAGAGACTGTTTACCGTCGTTCATCAGCAGTCTTGCCTTATTTGCAATAGAATGTAAATTCTATTACAAATAAAGCTCCTCATACGACAACCCTGCCTGCCCCCTGACAAAATCAGTCCTTTTCAGGACTACAGAATATTTGATCGTAGTTTGTAGTTAAACACTATGTTTCCTAAGGAAGATATTTCTCGAAGGAAAAATTGTGTTACTTTGGGTGAGAGATGCATTATGTGTTTAAATCATACATAGATGGCGAGAGAAAGAGCATTTGCAAGATTTAGCTTGTAGTTTTTATGTATGATAAGAACGCATATGCCTCTAGTTATTCAAAGTGACATAACTTTCTATCAAGAAACATATTTTAAACAATAAATTCACTCTGGGTTGATACGCTCAAAAAGATACATCTGAATTTGTGTCGTTTCACATAGAACGTTGGCAAACCTGCTCTTAAGTATGACAAAAACAGACGTATCCTTTCAGTGTAACAAAATATTTCGAACAAGAAATCTATTCTATAGGAAATATTTTGTTACTCTGAAAGGATATGTTACAACTGTTTAGCCCCACTCTCACCCCCACTCTCACCCCCCACCATCCTAAATGCTTTTAAAAGCGGGAGCAGCCATCACAATTTTCATTTCTCAACCAGCCATGAAGTGGGACAGGCTGATGTTAAGGACGACAAGGGAGTCCAAAATAAGCGAGTTTTGGGAGGCTTGGCGTTTAAAAAACGCGAATAAGCCAACGGCTATCGTACAGCCGATCCCAAGACCGCAACCACCACCGGAGCCGGCTCCAACAGAGCCCGTGGAAGTGGTGGAAGGACCACAGATGCTGCTGGGTCCTGAAGAAAGGGCGGCTCTGTTAGAAGAGCTCACGGAGCGTCGCCGGAGCCGTCGCAGCACTCGGCTGGAGGTGCGAAGACGGCGAGCTGCACCGCGATCGGTGCAGATCGCGAGAGGGGAACAACCACTCTAGGTTTCCCTCTCCAACCCGCCGTGAAAACGGCCCTTTTCAGGGCCACAAAAGATTTGATCGTAGTTTAGATATTCTTAGTCACTTTGTGTTTGACACTGAATCGGTGAAAAATGCAAAGATGACCAAGGATGACATTTTCAGGACGTTTAAAAATAGACGTTTGCATTTTTGCATAACTCTTTTCGATAATTTACCTAGAAGTGTCTAAAACTTATTTTAAGTTAAAGTTCCAAGATCCGTTAAAATTGTTATTTTTCTAACTTAAAAATTGTATCCATTTAGTTATTTCCGAGACGTATATTTTTGGAACTAAAAATCGATATTTGTCGACCCACTAAGATTTTTATTTTTGTATATTTTTAACAAAAAAAGCAACCACATTAACCCTTATATAACAAAAATATTTTTATTTCGGATCAAAGCAATGACAACAAGCACATAACTTGTGGGTTTGCTCAGGTTTGCTTGGGTTTGTTTAGCCAATACAAATAATAAAAATTTTGTTATTAATATTATTATTATTATTTGATAGTTCAAGGACATTTCAGAACATTTGACATAAAACTTTTTATGATCAAAATGATCAGACTAATCAAAATTTCAAGAATTATGGGGTTTGATTGGGTTTGCTCACGAATAACGGGAGAAGTGTAGCTCAGATCGAAAAAAGTTATAGGAAAATATTTTAGAGTAAACTTTTTGTGATTGGAAATGACTTTTCAATATTTAATTTGGAAAAATTGAAAAAGACATTTTTCAGATTTCTAATTAATTCAAAGGGGTAGTATAGGGAAGCTGTCGGGAATAGGGCGAAGGCATGAGGGATGGGTGGCATAATCGTTTTTAAATAAGACCCGAGTGATTTGAGTCATTAAAAGTAATAAGAGGTCGGTCAAAAAAAGACCTAGGGAGTAGGTATGTATTTTAGGGAAAACAGGGAACTATGAAAAGATAGTCAGGTCCAAACTAATGTGAATTGTACAACTTGACTGTTATTCCGGGGTTCGGGGGCGACGCCCCCACCCCGGGATTTTTCGAGGTTTTTGGGGGTCTTTGGGGGTCTTTGGTGCAATTTTAGACCTTCCAAAACTGAATTTTATATATTTCTTTTTCTTATATCTTTGCACGTAAAACACCCTTCAGCGTTTAAGTTTGTCATCTCCTAAGGGTTCTATCATATCTTGGTAGTCGTCATAGAATCGCACCATCATCCCCTCCTGTATTTTTAGCAAGGGTGGGGGAAGCTGAGGTCTTTAAAAGCAGCTCGAGTCGACTGCTTACTTCATTACATTCGCTCATCTCAACATGGCATCATCAGATGATGATGGATACTTAAGCGATGATACTCCTAGGAATTTGGATAATTGGGCACTTAGACAGAGGAAAGTTTTCCCCGTCCGATCCCGCCGGGTGTGCAAGACCTTAAACCTGGTGAAGGTGGGTAATGACGAGTGGTGTATTGGCTGCTATGCCGACTTGGAAAACAAGTCGGCTGGTGACCAATTCTTCAGTGGTCATGTAACCCAAGATTTCGGTAGTCGCGCGCACATACCGAACTGTAAAGGTTGTGGAGTAGCTCTTGGTACTCTACAACATAAGAGTGCGTGCCTTATTTGTAATCGAGCCTGATTACAAATAAGATATCCCGTGAAAAACGGTCCTTTTCAGGGCCACAGAATGTTTCATCGTAGTTTTAGTTACCTAATGCCATAGTATATGTGGTGTTAGATAGAAAATTATATAAGTCCAGTCGGATCGAGTATAATTTTCCTTGCAAAATCCGTCCTTTTCAGGATGACAGGATATTTTGATCTTACTTGTATTTATCTAATGCCACGGCATCTGTACAGGATATTTTGATCTTACTTGTATTTATCTAATGCCACGGCATCTGTGACATTAGATAGAAATTATGTAAGTCCAGACGGATCGAGTATAAGTTTCTTTGTCGGTCACATTTCCACAACACAATTACACCATTTTTGAGAACTAAAAGCAGTTTTCGACAGTGAAGTCCGCCAGTATCATTTTTGGATGGAGGGCATTTGTATAATAAACTCTAGTTTGTTGGCGGTGAAAAGGTGGGGATGGAGTGGTGGAGGGGGTAGATTATCTCTATTTAAACGGCGGGTCACAGAATCACTTCATTTTTAAATCTTAAAGTACGAAGATATAACTATGGATTTCGAAAGACCATTGAGTCGCGGTTCATCGGTTTTTAGCGATGATACCGTTGACATGAATGATGTCGATATGGATGACCTACTCTTGGACATCGAACGACTTCTAGACATCGAGGCAGAAGATATGTTTAATGCCTGGGAAGATGAGCGGGCGGTCGAAGAAGCAGATGTGGGTCTGGAATTGCCAAACATGGATTGGCAAAATGGGGAGTTGTCGGCTGAAGACATGGAGCCAGACTCCAGCACTGATTGGGTGCCACCACCGCCGCCGGAAGATCATGACGGTCCGGCCGATTCATCCACTTGGTGGATCACGGACCATCAGGATGAGGATGGTCCAGCTGATTCCACCAACTGATCCCGGAACCATGCCCTCCCCGACCTACCCCGACAAAATCAGCCCTTTTCAGGGCTACAAAATATTTGATCGTAGTTTGTAGTTGATTCATGTCACATCCCAAGTAACATGATATTTCTCAAGAATTAATTTATTTTGGAAAATATTGTGTTACTCTATAAAGACATGTACGTTCTTACCATACGTTAGAACTAGCTAAATTTCTCGTAAGTTCTCTACGAAAATGCCGAGAGTTTGGTCTATTATCTTACTTGCAGTAAAATTCACATTTTATTACAAATAAGATGCATGTTCTCAGGCATTGTAACGGGTAGCCTCTCTTCACAGACATAACACTTTATCGCATACTTAAGTTGTGTGCATCTAATGATTACACACCTAAAGTTACGGCCCTACATTTTTTCGTCTATTCTTTTTTCTATTTTGCATTTTTATTTTATTTTGTGTAACTTTCGCATACTTATTTTAGAAATAAAAAATATTGTTTCATTTAACTTTTTATTATCATATATACAAAAACATTTTATTTTACTTATATATATATATACGCTATTACAAAAATAACTTAACTCTATATTTACAATAAAATTCTAAAATTAATTATATGGAAAATTGTCCAATAACTTAAGTCTTTTTCTACACACTTCCCCTTCACTTTTACACTGTTCAATTTTCGCCTGCAGTTCCTTAATCTGTCTCTCGTATTGCGCCACATCACTATCGTTCTTTTTTAGTTCATCAACTAGTTTTTGCCTCGCACTAAAAGCCACGGAGAAGGCACACTTCTGGCTTGGAGAAAACTCTTCCATCCAGTCCGGTATCGGCACTTCTGCAGAAGAAGCAGCAGCAGGTTGACGGGGTTGACTAACCGCCTCGAATAGCCGCTTGCACCGCTTCTTTAATGGTTTGCGGCACATTCCACGCCCAACTATTGGCGATATCGGCGCACTCGCGATCGGCGATTTTTCGTCAGCGTCGGCCACCAACACAATCGGAGGCATGGACTTCGGCGGCTCGGGCGTTGTCGAGTTTGGGCCTTCATTAATGATGACGACCGGTGACAGAGGCTTCGGTGGTTGTGACGTCTCCAAAAAATCGGGGTATTGAACTGGCACTGTTGGTCGCTTGAACACGAATTTCTTCTTCTTCTTCTGTTCACCCTCCATAGCTGCATAAAATTGACTTTTATTGCTGCCGGCTGTCTTTGGCAATTTCAGCAGCTTTTCCAACTTCGTAGTGGGTTGCCGCCTCGCCTTCTTTACCACCACATCACTTATGATATTGATGCGCCCGCCGTCCTTCTCCGTCCAGTTGTTGACGTAATCAACCGCCGAAGATACTTTTCTTTCACCCACATTCTCTTCTTCCACAAACGCAGTGTTTAGCACGTCGTCATTGTGCCACTCGTCAAACACACCCGGGGTCAGCAGGTCAATAACGTCCTGCCCCATCAACTCTGCTTGGATACTTCCATCCAAGTTAAACGCATTTAACAACGACTCACTACCGGAATTCATTTTTCTAACTAACTCACTGCACTTAACTGACGAATGTATTTACTTGGCGAACTGTTCTAGCGAACTATGAAATGCTCTGCCTAGCAAACCAAATTTATACTTATCACCCCACCATAAACTCCCCCACCCTATCTGACGGTTGATGCTTTAGAGGCCAAACAAGTTAATTCAACTTACAAGGTTGCGTTCTACGGCTAAACAGCGATTCAAGGACATATTTTCAAGGTAATCGTGTGTCCTTACTTCTGTTATTGTTTGTGCTCTCAAGGTTATATGACCCAGACAACCCATATTTATAGACACTCTCTTTCCTTCGATGCCTATTATCAGAAACTATAATGTTGCCCGCAGATCAAGATAACAGTCGTCCAGCTGAGACTTTTTCGGGAGCACAAATAATAATTTCTGCTGTTTGCTATAATTGTAAAAGAGAAGTATATATTTGGACTGACCACATGCAATCTTACAGTTACATTGAATTGTTGAGAGTAAGGATTGTTAAGTGTCATTACTGTGGAACGCTGATGTGTCGACGAGGGCCGATTAGCAGATCTGATATGTTGAGAAGACAATGGATGCTACGAGAAGTTTACAAGCCAGACATTAATTAATTTTTATTTTTGTAACTTTATTACTATATTGTAAAATAAAACAACATATTATTGAAACAATTATCTATGTATTTTCCTATCCTGCGTTATAAAATTTCAACTATTGCTATTACTATAGTGGTTAATAAAACTACGTGACATTGGAGTTAATATTTTTTTATTTTTCTAAAACATAGACTTTCCAACATTTTTCTAATTATAACTAATATTTTCGGGTAAAAAACTTTGCATAGCTTGTATTAACATATTTAGGTTATCTTCAGGGTTTGTTTCGTAAAACTTTATGTCTGGGTGCCCCCAAGGTAGAGTTTTTGTTGTTGATGGTATAATATAACGTTTATCGTCGTGGTGACATAAAGCAACTTTATTAATTATTTCGGTATAAACGTCGTGTTTATAACTTCGAAAGGTTTTCATTTTTCGAAATATCTGACCACCACGTTCTACGATATTCCGATAATCTTCCAGGTGAAGCTGTTTTTCAATTACACGTTTTTTTATACCTTTCGCTTTTTTAATTTCGCTACTGATTGAGTTTATGTAATAAGCTTTGGCTCCGGTACCATAAAAACTTATTATTGGATCACCTGGAAATTCATCCTTCATTCTACCTACTACTGACTGACTTTTTTTTATGTTAAAAATATTTCCTTCGGTATAATTGGATGTATCGAATTTATCCGGATTTTCTGCAATTATACGATAAAAATTTTCGGTGTAAACTTTTAATATTAACGAATCTGTGTCGGTATACAGTAAAGAAGCATTTTTGCCAAATTTTGCTTTAATGAATGAGTAGAAAAAATCATAAATTACTGTTTTCGACATGTCCAGTATGGAAAATCCGATATAAATTGGTTTATTATAAGTTACCTTTAATCGATCCATATGAATGGCAACGAATTCTTTATTAAAAACCGTTGAACTTTTAAAATAAGGACGAGAAATTAATGCTCGTGCCCCAATTTTATTCCTGTCATTTTCCCATCGGGTGACTAGTTTTATATCATTACGATTCTCCACATTTTCCATGGTCTTGCCGAAAACAGCATTAATGATTAATTTAAAAGTGTCTTTACCAAACTTTGTTGTTGCCCTATTGCGCAAATCTGTATTTAAGTCGATATATGTCTTTAACCAGGGGGATTGATTAAATTTTAAAATTCTGTGTGTTTGCATTACCATTAGGCCGTTATTGATTGCTTGTTTTAATGTTCGGTAATGAATGATGTATTTCTTTTTATCGTTTAAATTCGGAATTAACTTTGAAAATTTTGCCGATTCCGTGGGTGGTACAATATTTTCAACTAAAAAGGGTAAGTCGGAATGATCATCATATAGCGTATCCAGATAATGAACGTCAACTTCCAAAACGTATCCTTCTGGACCATTATCGTCCACATCCATAATATTTAAATTTAAAATTTCATGCTCTGATAACCATCTAAAGCCGCCAAATGGTAATGCTTGCGACATACTATGACCGTACAGATTTGTTGCATCAAGATAAACAATGAAAGATGATGGCTCGTTAGGATCGTAGTTTGGTACATATATGTTGTTGGCAGCGTGCATCCTTTCTGAACACTGACTTATACCGCCTCGAATACCTTTTTTGAAAAAATGAACCGTGTCGATATCGGTCAATAGCTCTAACTCTACCTTAGAAATACGCAACATACAATCAAACGAATAACTTGGAAGGGTATGGTACTGTGCTGGATCCAGTTTATACGTTTCTAAACAAGTATCGCGAAACTGTTCAAAAACATCGGTTAATAATAAAACATCAGATTTCAAATATAAATCCGAATAGTCCCCCAAATTCTTACAATTAAATGTGTCCCACACCTTTTTAGCTCTATCATAATCTTCATCGCTAATGTGCTCCTCTGACAAAGTATCATAAAACTGATTTTTTGTGGGTAAAGTTGGATGGTTCATTTTGTCTATTGAATCGACAAAACTATAGGGAAAAACACCTTTTTTACGCATTAAATTAAACTGCTCATTATCAGAAAAATATTTTCCTGTTTCCCTGAAACTACCCACAGCTAATCCATTACCCAAATTTTCCAGTGACGTTGATAGAAATTTAAAACTATCGATGAACCGCAATTTCAAATATTTTTTCTTTATTGTCCCACTTTTATTATCGACATAATCGTGAACGTAAATACTTTTCGTAAACGAAATATACTTTTCCTTGCTTTGAGCTAAAACATCGATCTTGTCTCCGTGACGACACAACTCTTTAATAAACATGTGGCAATCGTACCCGCTCAAGTTATGAAATATAATTGGAATAAAATTGGGTAACTTATAATTTAAATTGCAAATCGAATGAGCAGCACCAGGTCTTTTTTTCCCAGTTATGTGACAGTGGTCCTTTACTTTACAATTATTATTTTCAAAAGGTCGTTCACATATACCACATTTTGTGGCATTATTGAACTCCGCTATTTGGTCAGCCGTTAAAGTTTCCATTGCTTTTATATCTCTTAAGTATGTATTGTAAAGAGATCTTAAATCACTTTCAAGTCGAGAAACGAAAACCTGGGCTGCGTCGTTTCCCCGGTAGAGCTCAAATTTTGAAATCGAATCGTCAAAGGAGCACTTAATTAAATACGCAAAAGAATACGGTTCATGTTTGATGCTTTTGACTAAGTAAGAATTTGTGGGATTCGGTTCCACTGTATCCAGTGGTTTAAGCACCGATTCAAAATCCGCGTAAACGACAAACGGTACACGCATTTGCTTTTCTATGTTGTCAAATTTTAATATATTTTCACTTACACTCCTTCCAAATTTATCTATTTTTAAATTTAGTGATGGTGTTAATGAATATTTGTGGTTACAGTCATTTTTTTGGTGTGATATCAAAGATGATGGTGAACTAAAATATATCAAACAACCATCACAAAAATACATTTTATCTCTACGTGATGTAATTTGACTGGAACATAATTTCGATAAGTCTTTTATCCAACAATAATGACTTTTAGAACAACGCGTATCACAAATATGTTCATCATCATCTTTAATACTACAATCCTTTGTTATTAACAACAAGTTGACATGTCTGTTAAGTTTTCTACCCGAATACCTTAATGGACCGACAACTTCGTACTTTAACATATTATTTTCGAAATTTTTTTGCAAACCATAAACGTTAACTGAAATATTATTCATTTCTTCAAATTTTGATATATCACGCAACTTTACTGGAAAGTCTATACCTGTAAAATTCAGCACTCTTGAATAGTGTGGATAAGATTGAATCTGTGATGCCATTCTAGTGGTGGGGCACAAAGCAGACACGATTGACCACGCAAAACAACACTCATCTTGATTAAACACATTGATGATGGCTTTTTTCAATTCGATGAATCGGGGTAACTTTATATATGAAGATCCACCAAAAGGTTTATACTCGTTGACATTTACTTCCAGGTATAGAATTTTTTCCAGAGCCCAACCTACGAAAACAAAAAAGAATGACATAAGTATTTATTTTATTTTTAGTCGTTAATTTATAACATACCTGAATCTTTTTCCTGAAACTCAGTCGATTGAGTCTTCATGGCTTCCACTAATGATTGATATATTTCTTCCAAATCGCTTCCTGAAGTGACAATTTCATTGCGTGTATTAAATGACTTGTCACTGTACATATTATCTTGTGTTGGTAAAAGATACCGACCAACAACCACCATATTAACTTTCAAAGCACAACGCACTCTTACTAGGTCACTTACTACCTCTAACACTCTTGCTTTAATTTCATCAAAAAATAATGAATAGTCAGTATGTTCATTATCACTTGATATACGGTATGTGGCAATCCTATTTCTAAAAGCACTGGACACTAGCTCAACACCAGCTGATATTGGTGAACATGCATTACTTTTATGGTGTATTGTTCTTTGATGACCTGCCATTCGATTTGCTGGTATGGTTATATTGCAGCAAGTGCAAGTACGCACCTCGGATGTTGATGCCCCATCGTCAACTTTTCGCTGTTTTCCACCATGCATATTTTCAAATCGTGCTACGCACGATTCTCGTTTATGTCGTAACATATTATAACTCCGAGTAAATGATTTACCACAATTTTCACACACGTACGCCATGACTTTCAAATTAACTTGCTTGAACCGTTTTACTCAACACAATGTTCTATACTAAAATTTAACCCCCCCTACCCTCATATATACCAACCCACTCGACCGTCATACCAAAACATGTTACACCCCAGTAATAACTCAAGGTAAACTAACATCATAAATGTAACCTTGAAATAAGCGTCGTCCACCTGGTCATCACCAAACAAAGAAACATCTGCTCGCGTTCAAGGCCAAGCAAATGTAACCTTGAAATAAGCGTCGTACACCTGGTCATCACCAAACAAAGAAACAGCTGCTCGCATTCATTGAAAATATGCACCGCAAATGTAACCTTGAAATAAGCATCGTACACCTGGTCATCACCAAACAAAGAAACATCTGCTCGCGTTCAAGGCCAAGTTCTTGACCTTGACCTTGGAATAACACCTGCGCATATCAAGGCCAAATAACAATAGCACACCTGGGCGTTCAAGGTCGACCCTACTGCGCATGCGGAGACTCGGGGAGCATCATATCCCTCTACTTTTGGGTAAAAAAATTTCCCATATGGAAGGGACTCCTTGGGACACGCTGTATACAGAGGTAGAATAATATTTTTCTGTACAGTCCTAGTAAATAGAACCGATAAAGACTAAAGTCTTTAAATAAAAAGAAAGAAGTTTGCTTTGACTGCCTACTCATCATCAACACGCACCAACATCCTGTTGGCATCTACCCTAAATTGATAAAAACGCTCCAAATTGTTATACAGTAAATTCCTAATAACCTAAATTTCCAATAATAAGCCATCTTTCCATCAAAATGTCTGACCCAACATGCTGGAAAATGAAATCCGTCATATTTTCCTTAGTATAAAACGTCTTTCAGGCCCCCAAAAAAGCACGTACACAAAATCACGCAAAATAACCTCAGATCGCCTTTAATAAATGTCACTGGGCCTTTTGCAACAGTTGCGAAAATGAGTCCTTCGTCATAAAGGACAGCGATTTAGTGTCAGTGACGTGCAAAAAGAGATTTAGAACAGAGTTTTTATTGGTAATTTGAATTTGCATTGATACTATACTATATACTATACTTACAAAAAAACAGTGTTAACCTTAATTATAATGAGGGTTCTATGGGTGTGAAAGTTAGGTAAGACCAGGGATTTTGAATCAAGAAGTATATATGTAATTTTTTTTAATTAAGAGCAATAGCCCGCCAAACGATATGGTCCCCCACCTACTTTTTAAAAACGGCTGTTCCCAGACTTTCAATTATGTAGAATATTTGCAGATTGATAGACTCTACTAAAATAAGGCAATTACTGTCGGTTAGTACTTATCTACAATCATAAATACCACTCACAGGCTAAAGCATATGACTAAGGATTAACAAAGTATACCAATATACCATTATTCTTCGTGAGAACAAATTTTTAGTAATTTATTTCCATTGCATGGCATAACGAAATTTGGAGTGAGAGTAGCAACGTCGCTTCACATGGCATAGTCTACTTCATTGTGAATCTGAAAGGCGTAATTTTGTTTGCACTTTCCAGGCAGGTCGGAATATACGTGTTGAAAAATACATTTTTGACGTAAATATTTTCCAAAAAAATTATTTTTGAAAACTTTTCGTAGATTTATTTAAAATCATGCGTAGAATTTCGGTTATAGAAGAATGATTTCAAGTTTGTTAACATTTTGTATTGCTGTAATTTTATTAACGTACGTCGCTGCGTGCAAAAAGGACACGATTTTATTTATCTGCCCTTGAAGGGACCTATTACAACGTGTCAGATCTAAATCATTTTGAGAGAGCCTATTGAATCGGGTTTGATTGGGGTTTAATAATTCGGGATGGCGAGGGCGATTTTTTGTTATTTTTATATCGAAAAAAATTTAGGGATAAATATAAATTTAGTCTGGAAGAGTATAAATGTTTATTAAAGGTATATAATAAAAAGGTTGTTTACTGAATATTTAGTTTGACATCTTGGTATCCCCTAACAGAAAAAATACCGAATAAAATCTCGACTTCTTAAATGGATTATGTCCTTTTGTGTATCGTCACATAGAGGAACGACGATGAGCTGAAAAGTCCGTGGAAGTCATCGACTTGCAACTTCTAAAATATCTAGAAAAACACAAAATCATCCATGACAGACAGTAGGGATTTAAATCCCGTGTTAATAGATTACATTTCCCTTTCTCTTCAGACGCCCACATTACGATAGTACTTAAGCTTGAAGTGCGCTATCAGTCATTCCACGGTCTTTTCAGCCCATCCTCGCCATTGCTGTTCTTCGCAAATCACTATGTAACAGCAATTCAAAAAAATAGTAAAAATATAATAAATGCTAAAGTAATTTTTAAACTCGCAGGCCGAAACTTTAACAAAGCATGCAGTGACAGGTCATATGAGATAGGGAGTTATGTGTCCCTACAGTGACAAAGTACGCGATAAAAATGACACATATCCCAACATCTTTGATATATTACAGGTCCTGGTTTGTCCTTTTAGATCTCGGTGTTCTAAAGACATAAAAAGATATTCTACACAAAAAAATGAGATACAGGCTGTTTTAAGTAAGATTTATTTATTTGTCATACTTTTAAATATAAACAGTATTCAGTATTGCTAATACCAATCTGATTTGACAGTTAATGGTTCTACTTTATTGATAAATTTCTGACCTGTCAAGCTCTGCGAAATAGGTATCCGCACAGTGGCAGATTTAGAGGTGGGTGCAGTCAGGTTGGTCAGTTGGTGCAGTCAATTTTGGCTTCTAGACGAAACAAATAACTCCATAATTTTTTAAACATCTCTTTGGAAAGACGTTTTTTTCGAAAAACAGTTCTTTTGAAAATGAATTAACAAAACCAAAAATATTTTTTCGAAAACATATTTCAGACATGTTTCTCCAAAAACCCGTATTTCGAAAGTACATTTTTTGAAAAGTGTCTCCAAGCAAATAATTTTTAAAGGAGGTACATTTTTCGAAAATATATTTTTTTAAGCCAATATTTAGAAAATTAAATTATGAATTGATGAAAATGTTAATAAAAAAAAAGACAAAAAAAAGAACCTGAACAAACCCAAACGAACCTTTTTTGGGTTTGATCAGGTTTCCTAAGGTTTGCTACGTTACTTTCTCGTAAATTACTTTTTCAAAATGCCGTTGCTTCAAAAAATTACTACTATCCGAGAAAATTTAATTTCGAAAAAGATGTTCTCTGAAAAAATGTATTTTTGAAAAGTTCTTATAAAAAGGTTGAGAAATTGGTTTTAGACAAATTGTACTTTCGTAAGTACTTGTATAACCCCCCAAATGAACATAAGGCATAAATAAAAAAAATGCTACAATATTTACACTTCCATATTTGTTCCTGTCGCATGTAAGCTAAGATGACCAACACTTTTAGCTGATTCCTTTTTCAACAAATATCTTTCTTGATGTTAAATTAAGTAAATTTTTTCGAAAAACAGCTTCTTCGAAAATATATTCTATATTTTTTAAAAAGAACCTTTAAAAAAATATATTTTTTAGAAAACGTAGTTTTTCCTAATTTAAATTATGAATGAATGAATGAAATGACAATGAAAAAATGACAAAAAGATCCTAAACTAACCTAACGAACCTTTTTTGTGTTTGGTCTGGTTTACGTTTCCTTGTATTTGCTATATTACTCTGTAGTAACTTACTTTAAAAAAGTGTTGTTTTTTTAATATGAATATTCGAAATCTTTTTCGAAACAATGTTTGAAAAATGTTCTTTCTAAAAACACGTTTTCTTAAAAAAATTTTGTTTCAAAAAGTGGTTAAAAAAATTGTTGGTTTCAGAAAAAAAAAATAATTTTAAAAACATCTCTAGTTTTCGAATACCTGTATTATTGAAAAAGTTCTGTTTTCGAGAAAACGTGTTTTCGAAAAATTTTCATATATCAGTCCAAATGGACAAAAGGTGTATGTAATTAAAAAAATGCTGGAATATTGGTAAGTAAGGATGACAAACTGTTCTGTTCTCGCAAGAACAGGTTTAGATATGTCGTCCATTATTAAATAGTGTACATTTCTTAGAACGTACTTTTGTGTAGCTCCCCCCCCCCCTAGACGAAATTCTAAATCTGCCTCTGGTCTATCGTTCGAGAATTTGACTGTAATTGTCGAAACCTGAAAAAAAAACAATTATTTTAATTTTATCCTCTGCTCCAATCAGTACTTGTACACGCCCCGTAAAAATCGAAAAACTTATATACCCGAAGAAAAAGAAAAATCGCAAACAACTCGGCGAACCTTTTCAATGGGATTTTTTCTATTTTCCGGCCCACTTTAGGCCATTTCCATCAATTGGCGACGAGGCGGCGTTCGAGTGGACGAAAAGTGCAAAGTTCGCCCTCAACCTGTCGATTTTTATGGCTGGAAACCGGCCAAAAAAGCCTAATGCATTTTCTCGGCTTGTAGCATGGAAAGAAATAATGGCGAAACGAGAAAGTTAAGTAATTTTCGAAAGCTTTCCCAATCGAAGACGACGTGTAATGTAATTTTGCACGCGTGTAAGAATTGTTTCATTCTGTTAAGCCGTAAATTTTCTTTTTTAAACTATACACCGCAAAATACCCGATATTATCAGCCGAACGCCCACAAATTTTAACGTTCCTGACAAGATCTTTTGTTGGCAAAATCAAGATTACAATACATCTTTTTTTTATTTGAACGATCAAGGGGAGCGCATGCAGATGTTAAGTATGGCTCAGGATTGGTGGTAAGAAAAAGTCTAATGTACATATTTTCCATTAAACTAGCCCTTATTGTCAATTTAATACTGATCATAATACAATTAAAATTTGTTGGACAAACTTATTTTTAAATTAAATATTCCCTGCTGATTTTATACTGCAATTTCTGTTGTATCATTAATAATCATTATCATAAAATGTATATTTGTTCAAATTTATATTTATATTCAAAACAAACTAAATAATAAAATAAACTGAGTTTTATTACTGTCCGTAATTTACAATTTATATCATGTTTGATGGGCCTTTACACTTTAATAAAATTATTAATATTATTGAAGCAAAACATAAAATCAAATTTATTTATGTATAATTTTATGCCACAATGTTTAAAAATTCTAAATATTATTATGAGGGATCCGAAATTCGCCAATTCCCGGCAGGGTTGGCTTAGGGATCTAATTCAAGTAATTTAGAATGAGTGTAGTAGCTTTTACTCCTTTAATTTCTGCAGATTTAGGTACAGTCAGGATTTGTATAAAAATAAGCAGTCATTGTAAGTGAATCGACTGTCGGGAATGAAAAAAATAGTATAGGCTGTTGGATCGCAAATTTTCCACCACAAGGACTGTGGTCATTATTGAACTGTCTTTTTAATAAAATCTAATGTTTCTTATTCACAAGAGCCCCTAATCTTTGAGCAATAATCAAGAAAGTAAATGGGTACTCCAATTTACAGTACACCAAGTTTACTCACAGGAAGCGCAGAAAGATAGAACTGAATTAATGGAGCGCGAAATGAGAAAGCATAATATTATGATCCAGGGAGTGGAAGACAAACAGGAGGATAAGATCAAGGATGTGAAATTGAGAACCGAAACAATATTGAAAGAGGCGGGAATGAACATAAACTTGAATAAACAAGCATGTGAAGTACGAAAGATGGGGGTATTTAGGGCTACCAAGTTTTTATAGTGGGAAAAGGTGGAGGTAATTAGAATGGTAAAGGACCTGAAGGGCACTAATATGTGGGTGAACGACGACTTCACAAAAAGGGTTCAAAAGGAAAGCGATAAGCTAAAGGTAGAGGGCTGAGCGTACGACGTGAATAGTTTCGCAGGAACAAATGGAGAAGAGAAAGAAGCAGGAAATAGAGATAGATGAAAAATGATTGAGAAATCACCTAAGACAAGCAACGAGTGGGCGCAGATAAAGAAAATAACGAACGCGAGAGGAAAAACTATTAGCAGAAGCTGAAACAGGAGGTAGATACGAGGACGAAGACGGCAAGGAAGAGGACATGAATAGTTGGGAACAGAAAGGGAAGGATATGGGAAGGGTAGAAAATGGTGAAAACAACAAGTCTAATTCTGATAGGAGAGGGGAGTGCAACAGGAGGCAGAGGATAAAAAGAGTAAAAACAGAGAAAAAACGAAGCAGCCAGAAATAGGAATATGTACATGGAATGTGAGGACCCTACGTGAAATGGGTAAAATGAAGTTTAAAATAGAGTAACAAAAGTTAATATAGATATTGCAGCACTACAGGAAGTCAGAAGGGGGAAAAAGGACAGAAAACAGATGTGAAAGAGTTTACAATAATATACTCAGGAAAAGAAAGAGGGGCACCAGGGAGTAGCATTCATGATACTGGGAAAGTTTAATGACAAAACAATGGAAAGCAGACAGATAAATGAAAGAATGTAAAAATATAAGCAGAACCATAGAACCCGATGATGCTAAATGTATACGCACCTACGCAACTAGCTCTGGAAGAACACCCACGACTTGGTGGAGCAGGAAATACTAAAGATGCACAAAGTAGATATAGTATTGGTACTTGGCGATTTCAACGCCCAAATTGGTAAGGAAGATTATATCAACCATGTACCAGGGAGACACACAAGTCATGACTACACCAATAATAATGGTAACCGCTTATGTAATCTAGCAGGTATAGCAAACCTGGTGATAAGCAGTACCAAATTTAATCATCCAGAAAGACATAAGGACATAAGATAACGTGAATATCTCCCGATCAAAAAAATCGATTACAAATAGACCATATAGCAGTTAATCGAAGAAGACAGACTTCTGTAAGGGATGTGCGAACATAGACGAGCATGTGCGAACTCTGATCACTTTATGGTGGTAGGAAGGATAAGATTGAAAGATAAAAGGATGAATGACAAAAAGGAAAAAGCAAGTAAGTGGGATATTGAGCAATTAAGCAATGTGGACATAAGGAAGTGCTATGCAGAAACAGTAGATGGCCTAATAGATAAACAGGAGAAAATAACAAACAAAGTAGAACATAAAACAAGGAATAGAACAGGCAGCGGAACAGGTAATAGGAAGAGAAAAACCGAACCGTCAAAGAGACTGGTTTAAAGAAACATGCGAGAAAGCAATTGAGGACAAAAAGAGAGAAAAATTTAATTGGTTAAGAACAAAGAGTAATATGGACAAAGAACACTATGAAAAAATGAGGAAAGAGTGTAAGAATGTAATTAGAAGACGTAAAACAGAGTGGATGGAAGAAAGATTAAACGAAATAGAAGATCGGGAACAACGGGAGAGAATGAATACAGAATAAGATCAAATCAAGAGTTACTGGAACTTCTGGGGGAGGAGGACATAGTCAGAAAGGTCAAACAACAAAGGGTAAAATGGCTGGAACATTTATGGAGGGCACTAGCGGAGGAAATGATAAGTGCAATAACAGAGTGGACACCAGCAGGTAAAAGAAGGAAGGGAAGAGCGACATCAACATGGATAAAGGAGGTGAAGGACGATTTATCCAGGACAGGAATAGCTAATGGGTGATAATAGTTCAAGATAGGAAAAGATGGCGAAATATATGCAAAGAAGTAACGTAGAGGGCGAAGGGGACTGATCCACCCCAAAATTGGATCTAGAAAACTACTAGCGGCGCTACCTCCACGGGGTATCACACCACTCATTTATTCAACCTTAATTAGAGATTTGTAATAAATTTTTGTTGTCAATAAAAACCAAAATAAATGAATATGAACAACCACCATAAAATATTTAATTTATATAGAGAATACAAAAAAAAAGACTCCAGGTTTATTTTTTGATTACATGCCATTCATCATCACTAGTTTATGTATCAAAAATCAAAACAAGAAAACTCTCAGTAGTAGTAGTAGTAGTTAAATTCACTTTTCACAAGGATTTAGTACGTATTCCTACTAGTTTCTGAGGAAAATCCTTAGACACACACAAAATGACTATTTAAAGAGATTTTCTCACGTGAGGTTTAACCAACTTTAGGGATTACCGAGCAAATTGTGGAACGGCAGAGCGAAAGTGCTTATAACTGTTCGCAGGTGATTTTAATGTATATTTGAAGAAGATAAGGTTAAATGTAAGTCTACATAAGGTGAACTTATTTAGAATCGTTTGAAATTTCGGATTATTGTTTTCATGTTTCTCTGTTCTCTTCTACATCCGGTTATTTGAATTAGTAAGAGAATACTTTAGGTAACCTTCGTTATAAAATGAAAATGGGGCGGTTCTTTTACCATGTACCATCAAAAGATTCTGATTGAATTTAAAAAATAAATAAATTTAAGCAATAAATGAAGTTCACTTATTTCATAATTATTATTCGTTTTCATGGAAATGCGATATTTTTACTTAAAAATTAGAAAGTGTATGGAAGTTAAAGGGGGACATTTCGAACAACTTCTTAAGCATGACAGACGAAAAATAAGTTTCTTTTTCCCAACGTTTTTAACTTAATTTATGCGCACACTGACCCAACTCAAAATTCAAATTAACTTTTATGAAGTTAAAAATACAATTATTTAAAAATATCTTATTTATATAAAAGTTTGTCGGCCCTAAATTATATTTAGATAATCCGAAAACTCTTTTAATATTTTTAAAGTATTCTTTGGGGCCTTTTCAGCAGCCGCGCCTTTGAAACAAAACTGGAGAAGTCGTTAAAAAGTTAAGAAAGTCTGTTTCCTTCACAAATATAAGAGTAATGCAGACTTATTTATATACAGGGTGTTTGAAAAATGCACTAGGAATCTTGGAGAGATGATTCTACATGGAAAAACAATTGTAGTAGTTTCATATAGGAAATTTGGAAATCTCGATATTTTCCGAGTTTTGTTATTTAAATCGAATTTTAAACAACGAAACTTTAAAACTGAAAGAGGTTTGTGTAGATTTTCTGCAGAATGAACTTCCACGCTTGTTAAAAGATGTTCTCTTACAAACAAGGCTAAACATGTGGCTGGTTCAAGATGGTGGTCCACCCATTGTAGTATTTCTGTACGTAGTTAATGGGACCTTTCCTGGAAAGTGGAGAACACCCAATACTTTGGGCACCGCGATCGCCAGATATCAATCCAATTGACTTTTGTCTCTAAGGACACTACTTAAAAGCTTTGGTGGGCAATGATTATAAATTGATGTGAAGTTATAGAAAAATACGATCGTTACCTTTTTTTTGTGTCAGACTTCACACTTGAATTGCTTTCCTGTTTAAGGGCACCTATGTATTCGAGGCAATTGAAGAGCTTGCCATTTTTTATTCATAACTGTATGAAAATTTTAATAAAACAAATTTAATTTTTAATGCATGCTGCTAAAAAATCAATATTTAATTTGGGACTACGACTCCAGCAGCAACTACCTATTTATTTAAACTACCGACTGACCTACTTGCTATCGATGGAAAAGCATGGAAATCACACGAAATTTAAAAGGGAAAACAAATATGTCGAAAAGCTTTGGAGTGTTTATGGGAGTGCGAAAGCTAAACCGAACTGGTCGATGGTAAAGTTACAGAGCTACGTAATCCGAAACAGTAGTTTGTGTTAGTTTGGCTGTTTAATCAAATCTGGGGGCACAGTAGTGCCCAGGGTTGCCAGATATGAAAAATTTACCTAATGTTTTCGAGATCGGTGAGCACTTACTGCTCAGTATTGTATACTAGTTTATGCACAATCAGATTAATCTTTACGACAGACAGCGACAGTCACTTGAGTGAAGGTACAGATATCCTAAAAGTAACCCAAACAGTGGCCGAGGACGACAACAGGAGAGAAACACAAGAATTTACCTTTTTATTATGTTATATTTAAATTATTTTACGCTTATGAGGAATCCCGGCCATCACTTCATAAGCATTCGAATTGTATGATGATTCCTGGTCAATTAGGAACACAAATTGATGTCTTTTATAAAAATAGCTCTAAAAATCCCTCCAAGAATCTTCCCCTCCCCCGAATTCCAGTTTCTACAGCAGTATTGGATAGTCCACCATATCAAACACTTTAGACAAATCACACACTATCGCTACACATGACACCTTCATTACATCTATCATGAATCTCACCAAGGAAATTATACAGAGCAGTCTCAGTGGATCGTTTAGAGAGAAAACCATGCTGACAGGAAGTCAAAATGTGTGGGATTTAAAAATTTCATTGATCTATTGTAGACAGCCTTCTCAATAATTTTTGTTATAACAGAGGCCAAAGATACTGATCTGTAGTTACCAAGATCGGATTGGAAGCCTTTTTTGTGTATTGGTATAATTTCAGATATTTTCAGCTAACTAGGAAAAGTGAAAGTTTCGAAAGAAGAAAGTTCAACTATATCAACTAGAAGATCTAAGTCAAACATTTTTAGTGTATCTTGAGTTTGTCTTTTTAATACACATAATAGGTACTTCCATAGGTAGTTTGATACTAACAAGTATTTTGGGTGTAATATAATTTAGCAGTTTTACATATTTTGTGAAACCAGGGTAAGGGTTCTCTTTAAAATCGCAAAACTAACTTTCTATTTTCAAATTCCCATCAGCCACACGTAATAATTCCAGATCGAAAACGACTTTCCAACGCTACCCTCTTATTCCTTTCAAAAATACACCGTATTACTTTTCAATTCTTTTATACAATGTAATAAAACCCCAAAAAATGGGCCAACATTCAACCCGATATTTCTCTTCTCTCTCTCTCGCTCTCCAGCACAGGAACGAAAATCTCCACAAATAAAATATTTCATCGGTTTTATAGCTAAGTAATGTTGGCAATAAAAACACTATTCCACCTCATAGCTGAAACAATAGAAAGCGCTTTATAGCGCACGCGATACATTTTGCTATTATTAAACCTAAAAAATAGCGTTGTGTGTGCAAATTTTTTTCGTTATTGAATCTCACTACTTTGAGTGTAAAATTTATATAAATATACGTTGGTCGCTCACAAAGTTCTGCCACAAAATAAATATACTAGTTCTGCTGTTTGTGAAAATACATGGGGTATTCGAAAAATCTTGAAATTAAACAGAAAATGCTTGGGAATTTTTCTTTTCCCTTTTTATACGGGGTCGATGTTTCTGGTTAATCATCTCAGAAACGCCCAGCCCTGCACAGAAAAAAATGCTGTGATATTTTCAATAATAGTATTATTCTTGGCGACTGTCACTTTAGTTTTTTTTTATGTTCTGACAAACCATGAAGACCGAAGTCTAAGTACTATGTACCGTGGGTGTACTGGGGAAATCCGACACACATCCAGAGCTGGAATCATCCGTAGGGACCTCACCAGCCCTTTAAGAGGATGTTTGGGGTGGTACCACCTCGGTCGAGGAAGATACATTAAAGTTAATATTGTCTCAAAAAAACATTATTGAAATAATAAAAAAACTATTTCTTTAAATATAGACTTATTAGTTCAAAATTATTATTACTTCTTTGGGTTCTATTGTTGGCTGAAGTATTACTTCCTTTGCTCGCAGACAGCCTTTGGAGGGGTTAAAATTGTTCTCTAGGTATTTGTTCGTTGAATCGTCGGTTAAGCTTGCAGCCTGTTTGTTTATTGCATTTTCATTCTGTGTGTTGGTTGGTACATCTAATTATACCTCCAAAAATGATAGATCTTTTGCAGAATTAGGGACTGAAGCAACTCATTTCAGTGTTTTATGGTAAGTAAATCAAATCTAAAAAGCTTTGCAATAATAAGAGTGTCTTAATTATTTATAAATCTCTCTTGGCTAGTCTACTATAAGACTGTTTACTTAGCCGATACATATTGTTAAAAAACAGTTAACATTAAATACGATCCCAGGTTTACTGTTGTATTTGTATTTTTTTATACATGTCCACCAAATCTAGCTATAAATTTAGGAGATTCGAATGCAGTGGTTTTTTTGAGCGTCAAATTTGTTCCATCTTGCATCCTATTTTGAGTGAAATAAATATACAAAGTTTACCGTGCTCGAGTCAAAAACTGGTGTTAATAAAATGTCGTTCTTTTATAAACGTTTACAGAATGTCTAAATAATGTATGTTTACTAATACTAAATAAAAATTATTTTAAAATAATAAAACGTGTTTCATTTGTTTTCAATATTAGTATAATTTATGTAATAGAAATTATTCATTAAATATATTGCTCACGTATTTCATAAAATACGTGTGCATTGTTCTTTAAAACATATTATGTGATTGAATTTCAACAAAAACATTTTTTTCTATTAGAACTTACATTAAATTAATTACTGTTGTAATTGAAACAATAATAATAGATATTTTCATAAAAAGATATTGTTACAAGCAAACTTTTACTGAAACCAATGATATATTTTGTGTGGAATTTAGAACAGGGTATTACTGGCATCAAAAAATTGGTATATATACACGACCTACTAAAAACCAATGAAACCTTATATTTCAAGCAATCTTACAATCTATTGGTTAACAATGATAAACTAATTATTGAAGCAAACCGAATTTGCATTGTGCAATACGGAATAGATTGTGTCATTGAGTGAATTGGCATCCAATTAAATATACGATAGTTTTTTTTCTGTGTGAGCTTCTCCTTTTAAAGCTTTTCCCTTAAAACGTTTGTAACTCCATCCAACAATTATCTGCCCTCGTCTTCCTTTACCTCTTCTTCCATACACTTCTTTCCCTACCTTTCTGCCATTATCTCTTCTCATCAGATGTCCATTTTACTGTTGTATTTCTTCCTGTATCATATCAGATATTTCCACAACTTTGGTTGTTTCTCTTAGCCTTTTATTCTTAACCATGTCTCTTCTTGTTGCCCCACATTTCGATCTAACGTCCAAACCTCTCTCACATCTAACTACTATTCATGGAATTTCTTTATTTCTGCTACATTTTTCAGGTCTTTTTCTTTTCACATTTTCATATTCACAACCTATATTTACATTTCACAACCTAGTCTATCCTCTTCTGCCCAAACCAGTTCCAAAATTTAAACTAAATATCAATACAGACGCATAAATTGCAAAAATTATCTAATCTTTTCCACTTTCTCACCAACAGTGTTTAGACCACCACTTGAATAACCACATCCGCTTGATTTTCTCGTCTGAGACAGAAAAAACCTCCCCTTCCAACTTCTCCACTCCATTCTCTCTGCTTCCCAAATAAGACCTAAGCTAGAATACTGATCCTACATCTGGGCAGCGGCATCACCTTTGACACAACATCCTTGATTCTATCCAAACGAGAGCCATTCGACTCATTAACGTCACTCACAAGAAAACTTCCATCTCTCGATCATCGCCGTTTAGTTGGGGATTTATCCCGTTTCTACCCGCTATAATTTCCCCCTTGGCTGTCCTAGCAGAAAAACAAAAGGCGCGTTACGTATGCATCCATGTACTGTCCGGCTACAAAATTCTAGAATATCCCACTTCTCTCATACTTAGGGTCTCCAGATTACCGAACAAATTGCCTGAAGATGTTTTCCCTTCCCTTCCAAAACTCCAATCCTTTACATCCCGTATCTATGGAATACATTTCCCTTCTCTTCAGACGCCCACGGTACGCTAGCAGTTAGGCTTGAAGTCTACATGGACTTTCCAAAATGAAAAGAAAACAAAAATTATCCTAAGCGTTCTTTGTTTGGAACAGTCTCGTCTATTCAAGCACGGTTTTAGAAAATTTAATGATGATCGGCGAGAAGATTACTCTCTAACGCATCAGAAACTCGATGGACTCTAACTACTTTTATCGTTTTAAACTCACATAATGCTACCGTATTTTCTGCGACTGTTAATTTACCATTGTGTGAGTTTTTACCAAATTCCTATTCAACGTCATAAAATGATGAATTTCATTGTAAGTCGAATATATGCATTGAGTTTATTATTCTAGTAACGACTTTTGTAACACCATCGCTACAAATTTACGATTTCATAAATATGAACTTAAACTTGATGGAAAATCAGCTAGTTATCACGTTCTTTTGTCATGGTAAGTCTATGACGCTATAAAGTACGGAAATTTACTACCCTTTAATAATTTCTATTGTTCTGTTATTGTTTTGCATTGCAATCTGGACCATCAAAGAAAATCGAAAGAATTAATATTTGTCTTTTATTAAGGATCCTATGTGTAAAACCCTTTTGAGATAATAATACTTTCCAGAGACTTGTCCTGCTGCAAGAAATGTTGGTATTATATTTCAGCCTCGTCTCGTAAATAAGACTCGGTGTAGTATCTCTGCCTGCGTCAGCTTGCCACACTATTTAAAAGCAAAACAAACAATGCCTGCACCCCCCGACTTCCGCGGCGTCCCAAGCAGTATTCATTCTTCAATCATTCTTTGTTTGTGTGTTAAGTGAGCTGCACTGTTTTCTTAATTTTGTTTTTTTTTTTTTAAAATGCCGAGACGGGGTGAAAAACGTTCTCGTCGTGATCGTAGTCGGTCCCAAGATTATCACAATAATAAGCTAATCAAATTAATAGAAAGTTTAGAGTGTCGTATTAAAAACATTGAAAATGATCACAAACGACGATCGGGTTCTCGTAGGCGCCGTGGCCCTTCCCGTTCGTTACATTATTCGTCGACAAGTCGATCGTCTTCGCGCTCAAGGTCCCGTTCACGGAGCCCTCGTCGCCGATCGCATAGCTCCACGTTAGAAAGGAATAGAAATATTAGAAATAATAATTGTGCGTTCGAGGCCGAAATTGATGATGCCTCGGGTGATGCCGATGCCGTCCAGGCTCCCGCTGTTGATAGCGCACAAGTTGGAATAGTGCAAGGTAGGATTTTCACAAGATTGTTTTTTGTATCCGTTATCTCGAGGTGAAGATATCATAGTGACTCATATTGCATGAATGTTTGTTTAGGTCATTTCTTTATCGATTAGGTACTATACGATTTTGCCTGAGCCGATGAGTGCTCGGATGATAATATAATGTTGTGTTGGTTTATTTACATTCTGTGCAAACATTTGAGTCAATGAGTACTCAAAAATGCCACTGTTCACATAGTTTTAAATCATTTTGGGTCAATGAGCACCCAAAACACAAATAATATGGACTTGCCATATACTGACAAATTACTATATTTTTATACCTAAATATTTTTTCCTTTTTTTGGTAATTAATCTCCACTAAATCCTTACTGCAACAATCAAATAACTAAATCAAGCGGGTCAATGAGTGCCCGAAGATATATAGTAATGAATCTATGTATTTAGTTCAAAAATGTTTAGTTCAAAAATAATACCGCCAGGTTTTAATTGTTGCAGATGAGGGCAATGTTACTGAGCCCTTAGAAGCACGGGACTCTTTAAGTGATGACATTTTGCAAATATTAGGGAAGAAAGAGGCTTCCCCAAAAATATTCGGCCCAAATATCCACGAGGGCTTAATTCCTCGTTGGAAATACATAATGGTAAATGGTCTCTCAGATGAGGAGAGAAAAACACTACTTTTAAAGCTGCCCCCTCCTGAAAATTTTGAGAATTTGGCGTCACCTAATATCAATGCTGTATTAGAAAAAGCCATTTCCGCTTCTAATTTGACAAGGGATAAAAAATTAGCAAATTCTCAAGCACTTGTTGCAGGAAGTCTCTCGGCTATTGGGCAAGTTTTAAGCTCAATTCTGACAAAAGAGGGAGGGAGGGGGGACAGGCAGCATATTGAACTGCTTAATGATGAGGGCCGAATGCTTACAGATCTATGGCATTCTCAGACAGTGACTCGACGTGAGCTTATTGCCATAAACTTGACCAATGAATTTCAAGAAGCCAATAAGGAGATTCCACTTGATAATTCTCTTTTTGGGCAAGACCTACAGGAAAGATTAAAGGCAACTAAGACCTTAGAAGACTGCGGTAAAATCCTTAAGGCCAAGGCTCCCATAACACCTGGTAAAAATTTTTCACGCCAGCCAGCCGCTTCGTCGCGTAATTTAAACTCAAAGGCTCCAACTCGATACCAGCGGGGAACCCTTCGATGGAGGAGCCAGTATTATCACCAAGGTCCCCCACAGTACAAGTTCAAACAGCAGCCGAGGCAACAACAACAACAAAAGAAAGTTTTTCGCCGTCAACAATAAGGGTTAGTGTTTTGGCAGGTAGACTCCGGTCTTATTATCCTATGTGGAAATCTTTCTGTAAAAATGGTATTATTTTAAGTTGGATTAAGGGTCTTAGGCTTCCTTTTACACGATTACCTAGGCAGAAAGGAGTGACAGTAGTACGACGATCTTCCAAAGAAAATGTTTTGATTCAGGAATGCATTGATAAACTGTTAATTTCGGGTGCTGTTAGCGTGGTAAAGCCTTCCAAAAATCAATTTTTGTCAAGTATCTTCTTAAGGCCAAAGAGCGATGGCTCTAATCGCCTTATTCTTAATCTCAAAAATTTAAACACTTTTTTACAATGCAAGCATTTCAAGTTGGAGGATCATCGCACAGTGGCAAAGTTAATATCAAAAAACTGTTTTATGTGTAAAATTGATTTACAAGATGCATATTTTTTAGTACCTATAGCTAAGGATCACAAAAGATTTTTAAGATTTGAATTTGGTGGTAATATTTATGAATATAATTGCGTGCCGTTTGGGCTTAATGTAGCTCCCTTCGTGTTTACAAAATTAATGAAACCTATCATAACTGCTCTCAGAGCAAGAGGTTTTAGATCAGTCATATACTTAGATGATATTTTGTTGTTTGGGGAGACATACAATGAAGCCCATGTCAATACAGTTAGCACTCTTAGGTTGTTAATTTCGCTTGGGTTCTTGCCAAATTATAAGAAAAGCATTTTGACTCCTGTCCAACAACTCCAATATCTCGGCTTTATCTTTGATTCAACTGATATGACTATTTCCATCCCACAAGAAAAAATTAAGCACACATTAAAACTACTTCAAAAATTTTTGGTTACAACCAGGTGCTCCATTAGGACTTTTGCAATTTTTCTGGGGAAATTAATTTCGATATGTCCGGGCCTTCAATATAGTTGGCTTTATACAAAACTCTTTGAGCGGCAAAAATTCTTATCCTTGCGATCTTCAGGTGGGAACTATAATGCACGGATGGAAATTCCTAAATCGCTAGCAACAGATTTTCAATGGTGGCTAGAAAAGCTGCCCAATGCAAAAAACTCCATACGAGCTGACAGTTTTCAGTTAGAAATTTTTTCGGACGCGTCCACAACCGGATGGGGAGCATATTGTGGGGGTAAGAGAGCTGGAGGTTTTTGGTCGGAAGCTGAGGCAACTCTTCATATAAATTACCTGGAGCTCTTAACGGTATTCTTTGGCCTGAAATGCTTTGCGAGCAAATTAACTGACTGCAACATCTTATGTAGGATTGATAATACGACGGCCCTAGCATATGTAAATAAGATGGGCAGTGTACAATATCCTAAATTAAATCAGTTTGCTCGTTCCATCTGGCAATGGTGTGAACGACGAAAATTATTCCTGGTTGCTTCATATATTTCTTCTACCGACAACAAAGAGGCCGATATGGAATCTCGTAGGTTAGCAATAGAAACTGAGTGGTCCTTAAATGAATCAGTTTTTTCCATTATAACTTATAAATTAGGCAAGCCCGACATAGACTTATTTGCCTCTAGGAATAATACTAAGTGCAAAAAATTTATTTCATGGCTGAGGGATCCAGAGAGTTACGCAATTGATGCGTTTACTGTAAATTGGGAACAATATTTTTTCTATGCTTTTCCTCCGTTTGCACTCATATTGAAAGTCTTACGGAAAATAATGTCAGACAAAGCTAGGGGCATTGTTGTAGTTCCGCTCTGGAAATCTCAACCCTGGTACCCCATTTTTTCCTCTTTGATAGAGGGCAAACCCCTTATATTTCAACCTAATAAAGAGTTATTGTGTTTTAACAGGACCCCACACCCGCTTTGGAGGACAACTACCCTGGTGGCCGCGATTGTATCGTCCAGGCATTGAGGCTGGGAAATGTCCCAGATGAATCTTTACACATATGTTTGGCGTCAATAACGGACGCAACAATCGCTCAATACAATGTAGGCCTTCGACTATGGTGGAAGTTTTGCAAAGAAAAAGGAACTGATATGTTTGTAGGATCGGTACCTTTAGTTTTAGAGTTTTTTACTCATTGCTTTAATCGGGGAAGCTCTTTTAGTTCTCTCAATTCATACAGATCTGCATTATCCCAGATATTCGGGCCAAATTTTTCAGAAGATTTTCGGATCAGACGGTTTTTTAAGGGGTTAAGCTGCTTAAGGCCACCTGTGCCTAAATATCAAAAAACCTGGGACCCATCAGTGGTTCTCAATTACGTGGGGAAAATGTCGGGTAAGGTTTTGTGTTTGGAAAATCTCACTTACAAAACAGCCATTCTTCTAGCATTAACCACTGGCCAAAGAGTACAAACCCTGGCCAGCATTAACATAAAGGATATTGAAACATTCTCGGATCGTCTTGAAATTCCTATTAAAAAACGGCTTAAAACTTCAAATATAAACAGAGTCCAACCTACTCTCGTTTTGCCTTTTTACGTCCACGATGTTAATATCTGCCCAGGGAAAGCACTATTGTTATATGTAGAAAAAACTAATGACATTAGGGGCACAATTAATAACCTTTTTATTACTTTTAAGAAACCGCATAAAGCTGCCACAACTCAGACTATTAGTAGGTGGTTAAAGGTAATACTGAAACGAAGCGGAATAGATACCAATATGTTTGGTGCTCATAGCACTCGACATGCGTCCACATCTGCTGCAGCCAGGAAAGGCGTTAGTTATGACAGCATTCGAGCAGCAGCAGGCTGGACGGAAAAGTCGAAAACCTTTGCTATATTCTATAAAAAACCACTAATTAATGACGAGCTTTCTTTTGCAAATGCTATTTTAGATTCCTAGCTATAGTTTAAGTTAAGCATTCATCGTATGCTGCGGTATTGCAACCTATTATAATCGCTATAAAAGTTTTTTGTTTGTTTTTCCTTTGTATCTTTTATCTTATTTTTTTCTGTTATAATACAGCAATATATTATGATTTATATCCACTTCTTGTTGCAACTTACTTTAAACTGCTACACCGAGTCTTATTTACGAGACGAGGCTGAAATATAATTGAATGATTAAACGAACTTACCTAAGTGAAGTTTAATCCTAATTATATGAAGCCTCGTCGAAGTAAATAAGACCCCACCCTATCCCACCCGAATTGTTGCAACAATAATACTTTAAACAGGAATGATTGAAGAATGAATACTGCTTGGGACGCCGCGGAAGTCGGGGGGTGCAGGCATTGTTTGTTTTGCTTTTAAATAGTGTGGCAAGCTGACGCAGGCAGAGATACTACACCGAGTCTTATTTACTTCGACGAGGCTTCATATAATTAGGATTAAACTTCACTTAGGTAAGTTCGTTTAATCATTCAATTATATTTCATTAGTCGCTGCTTTAATGCTAAATTTAAATCTCTACTAAGTCCTAACCTTCTTTTGTGAATCCCGAGGTGAATGATTTATAAAATTCCTGGAATTTCAGATTATTCACACTTGGTTTTATAATATTCCTACGACAGATATCCCGATTTTAGTCACTTTAATATCAAACAGAGCACAAAATAACTAAAATTGCAATTTGTGCAGCAAGTTCATAAGCAATCTCCGAAAGGGTATCGGCAAACAGAAAGTCAAAATTAAACTTTGGAATTTAAATGGAACATTCGAATATCGCTTGTACATTCTGGAAAAGTTCAATCAGGATATTGATCGGATTAATGCCATCGATAAATTTGTTTATTTTAGCAATTAACAAATGGGTTCAGTAACCGAGTTAAGATGAAAATCATCAGCTTAAATTGACAGGCATTAATAGAATAGCAATGTACAAAATGCAAATAATCCTAAGTATTATCTTGTTATGTAGAAGAGCGAAAGTAGTAGAAGAAATAAATGTGAAACTGGCAGCGAATTTTTTGGCAAATAGATCAGCTTTTCCTTTAGATGTGGAGATAATTTCATTGGTAGAGGTCAGGCGAGAAAAAGTGATTCTACAGAAGTTGTGACGAATGTGGCAAGTGACCAGAAACATTTGCTGTCGTTGGAATAGGAAAGTACTTTATCTTTTGTGCAGTTGTTAAAAGCATTTTTGGACTCTTAGATAGTCTGATTGTATCAATTTCTTGCCACGGTAAAAACTTGACGATTTTCGGATGTAGGATTCAGTCACATGCCTTGGAAAACCAGGGCTTTTGATGATGGAGTTTAGTATTCTTTCGGGTATGTGGAATGAAACTTTTAATACCTTCTTGAATGATAACATTGGGCTTGCCTGAATCCAGGTTCGGGTGTCTGGTGCCAGAAAGACTGCTGCGAAAGTAGGCGCATACTCCACCATGAAGACGAAAGGATGAGAAAAGTTCATAGCCTGGAAACAGCAGATGGTTAGTTGAGGATTTGGGACTGATTTTTGGTTTCGGTCAGAAAAAGAATGTGGTGTTTGCAAGATTGGAGGTGGTGATGGACAGAGTACAAATTGGAAATAAACCCGCAGATGTTGGCAAAGGTTCTCCTCGCCCAGAGATCCGAATGGAGGAATAGTTTATCTCCGGAATTTTTTACCCCTGGGAGCGCCATTATAATTTTCAATTTCTATTTTGGAGAGGTGTATAGTCATAAGAGGAAAGGATTAGAAGTAACAGAGAAAGAAGGGAGAAGAGAAATATACAATAACAAAGAGAAAACTGACTCACGCACCCATTGCTGGAAACATTCGCTAAGATTTCACCAGCTTCAGTCTAGGAAAAGCCCCTCTACCATCTATAATACCATCTCGCACCATCGTACGAGAAAATGCTCAGTTGCTTTTGGACTATCATAGAAGTAAAAAAAAAATTAGTTAAATTATCCTAATAATTTTCTTTAAAATAATATTTTTGGGTTTATAACGACTTCCTTAAACGACTTATGCAATAAAAAATTACACGCATATTTCATTTTAAACTTATCTACTGTTTTGCAACATTACCTTTTCTATTGCAATCTCTTCTTTAAAATTTTAAATACTTACCTCCGAGTTACCACTCCCTTCACAAGGAATCCCAGCCATAGCCGTTAAATCTAAAATAATTGCTGTATAGTCCGTGCATCGCTTCGTACAACCCTTTAAGCCAGTCTGTAATTACACCACTAAAAAGGATGTAATTACATAGTACGTAAGTTAAGTTATGCCGTCATTATCTTTTCTGGATTAATGGCAATTTGACTTGCCAGATTTTGCACGAATACCATCGGAGAGCACGCGAACGTTCCTGAAAATAGGCTCTCGAACGGATGCCGGTGTCTAAAATAGTGTTTTTTGGAAAATTTAATTTCCAATGTGCACATCACCGTGCATATGCATGCCCTGTTTTAGGAAATATTGAAGGCATTTAATTACAGCTTTGTATATACCTGAATGGTATTGTTCGTAACTTCGTATGTTAATGTTATTGCCCAATTAGGCAATAGAAATACGTACCCGTATATATATATATATATATATATATATATATATATATATATATATGCGATGTCGGCTTCAGGAATGATCGGTACTTGAGAACTGACACGGCGGATCCGAAATTGTAAATAGAGATCGTTATTGTGCGATGCTTCGGGATTTTTTGGTACCTCAGCTACAAGAATTTGATGGATTCAATCAGGATACATGGTTTCAGCAGGATTGGACCACCTCACATACAGCCCGAGGGTCTATGGAAGTCGTTAGAGAATTATTCCCGCTTTTGAGATCTAGACTGGCCGGCTAGGTCTCCCGACCTCGCCCCACTGGACTTTTTTTGTGGGGGATACCTCAAAAGTTATGTTTACGTTGATAGACCTATCACTTTTCAAGCGTTTAAACAAAAAATACGGGAAGAAATTAATGGAATACCACCTGAGATGAGTTTAGCAGTTTTTGACCACCTCTCGACAACATAATTTTGAAAACACAAAATCGTAATAAATTCGCTGTATTTTTGTCTTTATAAATTATTTAAAAATTTAAAAAATTTTAAAATTTTTAATTAACCTTCAAAAAGAAAAATCCATTACTGGACCTTGTATATGTAACTGTTTTGAGTGTAATTTAAATAAACCATTTATGTGGAAGTTTACATCGCTTTTGTAAGAAGATTGGCGCTATTTTTTTTTCTTTAGGTACGTGATTACATTTTGTGACGCAGGGGTTACCTTTATAAACTTGACATTATTAACGATAAAAACACCGGAAATACTGAACCTAACGAAAATTATCCTCCATGTATTTTGCTTCCAACTAATTTCTAATTTACCTTATAACAATAGTTCCCAGTTTTCTAACAAACACAATCCATTCTTCGTAATATTGCAAGCAGTTTTCTGTTAAGTACAAAGAAAATACATAATACGAACTACTTCAAATATTCTAAGCAATTTCATAATTAGGAAACCTAACAGTAAAATACCTAACAGTAAAGTATTTAAGTCTGCTTTTATTGTTTCATTTTAGCTATGGTTTTTATTAAAGTACAAAACAAAGTTGAAAAACTGTAAAAATAGAAATGCAAGGAAAACAGGAAAAGATGGAAATTTAATCCCATAGGAAGATTTTCAGAAAATCATTGAACTGTAGATCTGAAGATTTTTAGAAAATCTAAACCCACTCGATTGCTTTTTTTGGGATATTTAAAGGAAAAAGTGTATTCTTACCGACCTTTTGAAAATATCGACAGCTTGGAAAGAGTAATAACCCGATATGCTCTAGAAATTCCACAAGTTGCTTTAAGCAAAGCTGTTTCAAAATTCCCTAAGTTAACACTAAAATGCATCGAAAAGAAAGGTGACTATATTGAAATTTAAATTTTGTTCACTAATATATTTTCCCATATGGCAAGAATCCCGTGGAACACGCTGTATATCAGGATGTGAAAAATCAGCCCTAAAAATCACCTTCCTAAATATTTACTAGGGGTTTAAGAATACCCTGTATAAACAGGAGAAATTGCTAAGGCCAGAATATTCCCTTATCTTATCACCATTTTTTAATTAAATTTAAAACAAGTCCGGTTCATTAGTGACAATTCTTTTAATGAACTGTGTCTAATTACAAGTAATAAATTTCACCGGGTAAAAAACATTGCTTTTCCTTTTAAAACAGTAATATACCCGACACATTTTAACTGTTATTACTTTTTGATGTCGCCGAGGGATGTTCGCCAAAATGTGATTTAGTAACTGTAGTTAATGATAATAAATATCACCAGGGAGAGGTTGGGTAGTAGCTAACCCATGCCAAACTGTAATTAAAAGGAGCCTTTTTTGTAATTCAAATTTTAATGACATTCTTTAGTTATAATACAACTAATTTGTAAAATAAAATAGGGGCAGAAAGAAATATTTGCTCTGCAGAAGCTGATGTGGCCATTGTGTCATATTGGACTAGATGAGGTAATGATTGAAAACAATGCTCTATTTGGTAGGGCCAGGCCAAACCCATAGAATAGAAATTCTCATTTTTATTGGTTGGGGTGACAAGACCAGGACTCAACAAGAGATATGTGATTTGTTTAACGCAGAGTATCCTGATCGTCCTACGAACCAATCCACTATCAGCAGAACTGAGCGGAAATTAAGAGAGACTGGGTATGTTGAAGATGAAAAACCTGTCGCCCTGAAATTGACGATGATACAAAAATAAATATTTTGCTGGTTGAAGAAGTCCCACAATGTAATTGTAATAAAAGAAACATTCAATTCAGGCTTTAATAATCTAAAATTGTAGTACGAAAAAAAACTATTGACAGTACTGACATACTATTACATAACATAAAATATTAACAATTTACCAGGTAAACTAAATACCGTGTAGGTCAATATATCCAACAGTAATTAAATAAATACATGTTTATTGTTCTATAGATATTATTACAATTTTAGTATATCATATAAAATTATGCCAGTTGAAGAGTTAGTGCCGATAAAAAAGGAGATATACTTTTGTCAGAAATATTAACGAAAGAATGCGACTAGTTCCTAATTTATTTCATACTATCGTTTGGACAGACGAAGCAACTTTCTCAACTGCGGGAATATTTAACGGACGAAATGTTCATATTTGGTCGGATGAAAATCCCTTTACCGTCGAAGATATTGCTTTTCAGGGGCGTAATTCAATCAACGTTTGGTGTTGGATAATACAAAATAAAATTCTAGGACCATTGTTTTTTCGGGGAGCATTAACTGGCCAGCGCTATCTTAATTTTTTATAAAATGAAATCGAAGATATTCTCGACGCATTGCCACTTGAAGAACGTCGACGTATTATATGGCAGTAGGTATCCCCATAATATAATTGAGGTTCGCAATTTTATAAACCATCAGTTTATATACCGAATGGATCGGTAGATACGGAACGTTACATTGTCCTGCAAATAGCCCAGACCTCACACATTTAGATATATTTCTTTGGGGTCATTTGAGAAAGTCGTATTCAACAATCATAATGAAAATGGAGCATATGGCGGTGTTGCCGTTTCCTTAATTTGATTTGCCACATTGCCCTCTACGGATGAGGTCCGGCGGGTAACTAAATTTTTTGAATTTGGCCGAATTTTAAACCTTAATATTTCGATTATTATCCGTCCAAACGACGTAATTGTTTGTGTGCGTGTTTCGATTGACTGATTCTGCAATTATATTAACAAATTTATTGAAAACGCGAACTAACCGAACTAGCCCAGCTAGTAGGAGCTTTAACACGCTTCTTCGACACCTAAACAAAAAATGGTTTGTTTTATTCATTGCCGTTTTATATCAAATAAATAAGTAATAATAATGTTTAAAAAACAAGAGAGTAATAATAATGGAAGTTAATTAAGTGCTCCTAAGAATAAGAGTAGAACGCTCCTCAATATTTTGCCATTGAGTTATTGAGAAGAAAATATCTCCTAAATTTCGTAACTTATTCCTTGTTATATTTAATATAACTCCCCGAATCGTATAAAAGGGAGAGAGATATCAAAAGATAAATTAAATGAAACCTTAACAACCCTTAAAATTCGGAAATATTTTCAAATTACTTTGAAAGTTATCGTTGAGGGATGGTTAAGTGGGCATTTTTTTTGGATATCAATCGAACTTTGGAAAGTCTGAGGAGTTTTTCTTTTAAATTTTATCTGGATAAAAAGACGATTTTATCCAAGGCAATGGATTTTTTTTATTGCTGTTAAAATTAATTGATGAAAGTAAAAGAAAAAGATAATTAATTTTTAATTGAAATATGAGTGCTCGGTGACCGTGATATTAGTTCACGGAAGAAGGAAGTGGATGGAAGTGATGGTCATGGTCAGTGATGGAAGTGATGGAAGTGATGGTCAGTGATGGAAGTGATGGAAGTGATGGAAGTGATGGAAGTGATGGTCATGGTCAGTGATGGTGGAAGGAAGTGATGGTCATCATTTTAATCATAAATCATCAAAAACAGTGCATGAAAAGAGATTGCTGTTACAAATATAAGGTGATGTATGGTGTATGGACTGAAAAGGTCATGGAAATATAATCTAAGAAGATACAGAAAAGCTACAATGCAAGTGACAACAGTGTTTGGGAGGATAAAAAGGTAGAAGAAGATCAAATCCAGATATGGATGGATTATGTAAGTCAAAGGAAAGGGGTTCGACAAGAAGAGAAACCAGGGCCGATCGTATTATATTAATACAAAAAAATATGCTGGTAAATGCATATTAAATCTAACTTTTAATAACCATTCTATGCTTCAAGAAGAGTCATTGCTACAAACAAATATATGTACATGATTACCTTTATTTCTTCAAAATTCCATTAAAAGAAGATATTCTCGAAGATGACTTTCTCTTCCGTCTTTAGGAATCTGCAAAAAATAATAGTTGTTGTTAAAGATAACGTCAAAACTTGGTTCATCTAAAACTTGCAAAAAATTGGTAAATAAATATATACCAACTACACAGTCTTAAACGATGCAACAAAACAATATTTTATCACTTGAGACAAGTTCTGCTCAGGATTGCTTAGGTTTAAATCTTCTTATACATATGTATGTATATGCATGGTAAGTCTGGTTATTCAGTCGACTAATTTAAACAATTTTTAATAAACATATAAACATACATACATACATAGAGTGCCAAAATCATATAATAAGCCGCCGGGAAAAAAGATGAAGCTCACAAAAATCGTTACAATAACATTTTTTCTTGTCATACAACAGCAGCCCAGTCTAATGAACTATTTAAAATAATTTAATTAAATCATGCAAATTTCATATAATTAAATAATAAATTTATTAATCCCGTAAGGGTGATTAATATCTTTTAGGTTTATAATGATAAACAAATTGAACTGACAGATTTTGAAAATGCATTAATGTAAAATAATAATTTAAATGTTACTAATGGGCTATAATATTATTATTTATTATTATTTCAAACGTCTATTCATACAAAATGACAACTTAAAGTTTGATATTTGAAAGTGGAAAATATAATTGACTTGGAAATAAATAAAATAATCAACTTCTGGAATGAAAATACCCCTGAAGGACTTCAGTGAGTTTTACCATATCGTCGCAGTTAAATGAGCTTGGAGAGGTGGCGAAGCCGCTCCTTGTTTGGTTGAATTTTTCATATCGAGAGAAATAATGATGGTTCTCCAACAAATCGCATAGAATATAACCCTGTTTTTAGCAAAACCTGCCAGGCTATCTGCTAAATCTCCTAAACTCTGGGAAGGAAACAATAAAATAAATTCACACTGGAAATTTTTTTAAGTTCGAAAACAAACTGAAATCTCATGAGACCAAATCTGGTGAGCAAGGTGCATGAAGAACTACTTAGAAACCTAACTGCCATATTACTGATTTGTGGCAGGGAGCATTGTCATGGCGGAACAGAAGTTTCTTCTCGGCCAAACCGGGACGTTGGTCAAATAAACTCACATAGTGGGGGTACTTTTGAATCAATTGGTTTTACCTTTTCAATGCAATCCATGAGAATAATTCATTTGATGATTTTCCCCCTCTATAGCATATCCCTGGATCTCTGTCAGAAGTTATTTTAGATGAAGGAATGTCAATCGAATTTTACCCCAGTTTCTCCTATACATACTTAACAAACTTTACTTTTCTTCAAAATAATTCAGATTTATTCCGATTAAATATAGACACGAAGATAGGTTGACAAAGTTTGACAAATTAAAAACAAACCGGAAGTTTTAATAAAACTTTGATAAGGTTAAGTTAATTAAATTTTGTTGGAATATATTTCAGGATAAAAAGTTTTTGTTGGTTTTTAGAATTAGTTTTTGATAACCAGGGTTTTGTTCAGGTCGCCAGACCTATCTTCCATACAATCTTGAACAAAAGTTCAATTTATATTCGAAATTTAGTAGGCAGCAGTTTTGGCCGCGGTCATAATTCATTGGAAAGCTGTCTTCTAACAACCAATTTCATTTATTTAATTCAACTGCCACCCAAAGAATCGACAAAAACATTGTTAAGTTCAACGCCTCCAGAATTCAGCTTTGCTTCCTGTGTCGCAGAAAATCCGACAACATTTACCCCATCCACATGAGATTGTTGCTCTAAAGAACTACCCGCTATAGTCCCCCCCCCCCCTTGACTGTTCCAGAACAATAAGAGGCGCGTTACGTATGCATCCCTTGACTGTCCAGCTACAAAAGCCTAAAACATCCCACTTCTGTCGCTCATGCATACCAAGGGTCTCTAGATTATGGAGCAGATGTTTTCCCGTCCCCTCCCAACCTCCAAACCTTTAAATCCCTTGTCAATAGATTACACTTCGCTTCTCTTCAGACGCCCACTGTACGCTAGTATTTAGGCTTGAAGTTGCGTGTTTCCTGTTATATAGGGAAAATTTTTAAAAATTATATTATTGGGAAAAAATATTGTGTTCAATGAAGCAAAATAAATTTGCCTCAGTGCAGGTAATTTTTTAACCACCCCTATTTTCATTTGCTGTGCTCTTTTATACTAGCTCTGATTTATCAGTTTCTACTCTATTTCACGTAAACAACCACAAAACAAGCAAACCACAAATAATAGGGCTGTGTTTTGTCGTTGTGGCGATCACTGAGCCCTGACAAAAATTTCAAATTTCTATGCCAAAGGTACGGCGAATAATGGATCTGTATTACATTTTTTTTATTTAGTGATTATGGAGCGCGATCGAAATTACGTGCAATAATTCTTTCGAATTTATTAGCGCTAAAAATCGATTTACAATCAAAATTTTCTAGGCGAACGTCATCATTTAGGCAAGTGACGTAATCAGGAGCGTACGCAGGATTTCCGTTTAGTTGGGATTTTGAAAAAAAAATTAACATGTTTAAAACGCAAAATGTTTTTTATTCAGAAATAAAGAGAAGACAGATTCTACATACAGAGTGTTACAAAAAGATGTTAAGGAATTTTGATTTTTGATTTAAGTTTATAGTAAATGCTGGAAATGGTTTCTCCGTGCCTCAATATCTCTAAATCGTCTTCGCATATTTCTCCTAACAGTTTGGAATATTTATGGCGTGAAAATATTAAACACCCTGTATCTTGAAAAAGATGCGTTTGAGGATCCATGTTTATATAAACTTATTTCCATAATTTTAGATGTAGAATCTGCCCTTAAAATTTCTTAGCGTCGTTTTGTAACACCCTGTATAATTATTTATTATTACAATTATTTATTATTGAAAATGTCGGGGGGGGGCAACACCCCCCCCCCCCCCGTGCGTACGCGCTTGAACGTTATTACTTTCTGCTGGTTTCATTAGCTGCTATCATCTGTCTTGGTTAATGGTCACCTATCTAACTTGCATACTATCAATGTTGGCGTACCCCAAGGTTTTGTCCTGGCACCAACCGTAAATACCACAGGCTAAAATATACATAAGGGTTAGTAAAATATAAAAATATACTGATATTTTTCTTGGTAGTAAATTTTTAGTAATTTATTTCCATCGCATAGTGACGAAATTTAGAGCGATAGTGGCAACGCTGCTTACTACTCCTAGTCCTGCCCATTCATGGATTAAACAGCTGTACATAGTTGAGTAGCCAGTTTCATTCCATATACCCGCAAAAAACTAAATTTCACCATCAAAAGCCCTGTTTCTTCAAGGTCTGTGATAAAGCAAGGCTTAAAAAAGTCCAAGCTCACAAAAGGTTTCTTCAAAATTCTTCACCCGAAAATCGTCAGGTATTCACCGAGGCAAGAAATCAATACTTTCAAACTATCTTGGAGTCCAAAGATGCTTTTAACAATCACAAGTAAAAGATAAAGTGTTTTCCTGTTCCAATGACATCCAATCTTTCTGGTCACTTGCCAAAAATATTAGTCAAAATTTCTGTAGAAGCACTTTTCCTCTCCCGACCTCTGCCAACGAAATTATCTCCACAACTAAAGGGAAAGCTGATCCATGCACCTATCCCTTTCCCAAGCTCTTTAATTATTCTTGGACTGGGGGTGCCAAATGACTGGAGGATTACTGTGTCATAGAAACCAGAATAGTAATGGCAGCTTTCATTCTTTGGATTTAAAAGTAGTCACACTTACTATGTAGCGATGACTAATTTCATGTACATGGCTAATTATGGAACAACCAGATAAACCAATACAAATATAAATTTAAATTAGAATAGAACTGTAAAACAGGAACGCGTAACGGCTTATCCAGATTTAGTAATTATCCATTTCGGGAGCATTTGGAATTAAAGCAAAAGCTAATGAAATTTTCATAAGCCATTTATTGATTTTGCAAGCCGTGTATGTAGTCGTTTTGTTTGGAAAATCTGAATAATATATTTCACCAAATATTATTGTTTTTAGACATAGAGGCTTCTATCATTGGATGTGGAACAATGAAATGGTTTGAATTAGCTTCGCTATTGAAATTGCATTTTTTTGTCTATTTCTAAAGAATATGTCTATTATTACCTATTAGCTCATACAATACAAATTTTAGTTTATGGTCCGTATAAAGGGGGATAATAAAAGGCCTTTTCGATTATTCTATATCACCCCAAAAAGCAACCAGTTGCTACAAAATTTTGAGCTGAAAAATTGAATTTTAAACTGTAATTTTTGGCCTCATTAAAAAGGTTTAAAATTTAGTACATATCTTATTAGTTATTTAGTAGATACAATTCATCCGTTAGGTTTTGAGAAGAACCAGACATGAACCAGATACGAGTAGCTAGATGACTGCTCATGTGCAGCCTCTCCCATCTCATTATAGGTTTATCTCTCTTCTCTCTATTGTCTGCACAGTTATGGAGAAAGTCATCATCTTGGAAATTCATTATATATCTAGAAAAACACAAATTCATCCAATACACAGTATGATTTTCGTTACCAAAGATCCAGAGCTGATCTCCTTACCTCACAAACAACTGGAACAAGTTTCTCGAATTTCATGATGAATTCCAGATTTTTGCCCTTGATATTGCCAAGGCCTTTGACCAATTATGATATGCTGCATTCCCAAACAAACTTCCTCCGCTTCTATTACTAATCTCTATGAAGCTCTACAGAACAAAGAAGCGTTCGATCTCATTAGCACCTCTTTCCAACATGATCTCAACTGGCACAATATATCCATAGGAACACCAGCTGCTAAAAAAGCTTGGTTTTCTCTTCTGAGCCAAAAATACTTCTCCCCTTCCAACTTATATACTCTATATTTTTCAAGTAAAAACTAGAACGATGTTCCCACATCTGGGGGGCGGGGGGGCGGTATCACCTCTGACACTTAACATTCTTGCTTCTATTCAAAAGAGAGCCATTCGATTCATTAGTAGCCTAGTCGTCACAAGAAAACTCCCTTCTCTCGCTCATCTCCGCTGTGTCTATGTCAGTTTTCTACAGATATTTTCACGAATTTTGCTCGGTAGAATTCACCGCTATTATTACCCTCCTTAACTGGCCCTAACAGAACACCAAGAAGCTCGTCACAAACGCATCCCGTTATTATCCACCTACAAAACCTAGAAAATCCCCCATCTCAAGCTCATTCATACCTAGGGTCTCCAAATAATGGAACAAATTGCCTGCAGAGGTTTTTTCATCCCCTCCCAACTTTCAACCCTTTAAATTTCGTAGCAATAGAATAAACGTCAGTCTGCGATGCGTTATCGAAAAAGTATTTCTTCGAGAAGGCATCTTCACAGAAAATGTAAATTTGAAAAACGTGTTTTTCGAAAAAATGTATTTGCAAAAACAAATCCCATTTGTTGGAAGCAACTTGTACCAAAATGTTTTGGGTTTTATCGATTCAACAAATATGGGAGCTTTGGCGTTTTACAATTTTATGAAATCATATATAGATGTGTAAAAATTTATTTTTACTAAATTAGGTTCGTAAATGGTAATATTTCTCTTCGACAAATTCAATTAATATTTTAACAAAGTATTGACTAAAATAATAAACAAAATACATATATGGAGAAGGACTTCAAAATGTACTCTTTACATACAAACATTGGAATTATTTAATATTTATTTAATTTAAATATTCAGTTACATGTTATTTGATTAATTTTTTACATGGTATATACAGATAGGGTTTCAGTATGTTTTTGTACTGCTAAAAGGTGGATTGTATACACAGCTTGAAAGTTCTTAACAAACGGGATACTGTTCTATTTTTGATTTAACGAAAGGTTTAAGGGACTGCAGGTCGGGAAATGTAGAGAAAACCGCTGCAGGGAATTTGTTCCATAATCGGGATATCCCAGGTATGTATAAGCAAGATAAGTGGAATGTTTCCGGCTTGTTTTTATTAATATTTTCTAAAGAGCAGAGTTGAAAATTCAAGTTTCAAAAACATGTTTTTTTAAGAATATATCTATGAAACATTGAGTGTTGTCGAAAAAGACGTATTTTCGAAAAGCTGTATTTAAAATGCTCCAAATTAAAAAAAAAAAGGGTAAAAATTTCTTGTATAAGCTACTCATTTGACTTCTCACAGCTAAAGATTAAAAGTAAACTAAAATCATTACGTTAAAACCGGTATGGAACTTCTGGTACAATGTAAGTAAGACGTAGCTGGTTAAAGACAAAATTTAATAGAATAGTTTTCAAATAAAGTTGCCGCTACCACAGCGCAACTTTCAGAATAAAAGTTAGGCGAAAGTTTGGACAGTAAAAAGTTTTAGGTTAAATGTAATCGCTGCCGTGGGAGTAACCGAAAGAAAATATATTTTAAATTCAATATTCGAAAAACAATTATTCCTACCTTAACAATCAAACAAACAAACACACAACACACACACACGTAAATCCACGAATACGTTCTTTTCTGTTCCGGTTGGGATTGCTTGGGTCAATCCGGAGGACACACTATATATATATATATATATATATATATATATATATATATATATATATATATATATATATATATATATATATATATATATATATATATATATATATATATATATATATATATATATATATATATATATATATATATATATATATATATATATATATATATATATATATATATATATATATATATATATATAGTGTGTATTCGTGGATTTACGAAAAAAATTATTCTTCATAAAAATTTTGCTTGTCCTAAAACGTCCAAAAAGAGATTTGTTTTTAAATATTTTATAGAGTGCATATTACGTATTTTTTGAAAAATTCATTATGCCAAAATGTTTTTTCAAAAGAAAAGTAAAAAAAAAAAAATTTCAAAAAAAGAAATTTGAAAAAATAGATTTTCGAAATAACTGTCTGAGATAAGCCACTGTTTACTTATTTTTAGACCTGCGCAAACCTGTGTCAACAAGAACCTCTTTCTTAGTTTTGACCATAGAAAGTTATTGACAGAGCGTGTTGATCGAATATTACAACAGTTCATCAGACTTAACAGATATTAAAAGGTAAACTTGGATCTCTCTTTTTTCACAACATTATACATTAATATGCATAAGTACTTCCTATCCGTTCTCAGTAATACTGTAAAATTAATTTTATTTAACACAGGACAGCCCCACGGGATGCAAATAATATAATTTCACGAGAAGACATTCCTTATAAGTTTAATAAAAATACAGAAAATAAGCTAAGGAAAACGAGCTTGGCAGACAGGGATGGGTCTGGGTGACATTTTATAACTGGAACGGGTATTATGTCTTCCAGGGTTTCTTTTTTTTTTCTTTCTTGAAGCAAATATTAATAATTAATTTAAAAATACTGCAATGGGTTCTTCTACTTTCAAATAAAATCTTATAATAATTTAAATATATTTTGCTGCATGTAGGAGACTGTGACTGGATTTTTTTAACTTGGGCAGCGCAGTAACGTATCGTGAGCGCCTGCAAAGAAGGGAAATATAATCTACTGATACGAGATTTAAAGAATTGAAGATTGGGAAGGGGAGGGAAACATCTGCAGGCAATTTGTTCCATAATCTAGAAATCATTGGTAGGTGAGCGAGAGAAGTGGTATATTCTAGGTTTTTGTAGCTGGACATTAACGAGATACACATGTGACGTGCTTCTTGTAGTACTCCTGCTCAATATTTGTAAAAATATCTGTAAAGAAGAGACAGGGATTCATCTATGGTGAATCTAACTAGCCAGAGAAATTCTGCTTAAAAATTTATTTTCTTAAAACCTATCTTAGTAGGTACGATATAAAATAGAAAGAATTAAATGACCTTACCTTAAAAAAAGTATTCTCTTTTTTTATTATTTCTCCTGTTGGCTGGCGGCAAATTTTCTTGCTACTTGCTTTTGTGCTTCTCTTCTTATTTGTTTATGATATTACTGTCATTTATCTTTTATGTCTAAGTAAGTATTTAATCTTGACTTCTTTATAAATATTAGATAATTTGAATTACAAATATATGGGTCTGCTTTACATTTTTCATTTTTATTTTAATAAAAACTGAGATCAAAGTAAAGTATAAAAATATTTTTCCAAGCTTAAACATGCTCTTAAAATGGGTTTATTCTTTAACAATCATCGGCAATGGCAACCTGAGCCAATCAATAAAGGAAAGGGCAATGGTTCTGTTCTCAATCGAATTTAAATGATATTTATAACTAAAACAATAGTAGGTAGGGTTCAGTTTGTCAAAATGAAGTCAGATTTTTCTTACAACAGGTCTTCGGCAATATATGGAACATCAAAATTTGAAAGGAATTAAAAAAACCCGCCATATTTCACACCAATAAAATAATATATCGATTTGTGCTGTTGTCATAACGTCTAACATATAATACAAAGTCGATTTTAGTAATAGTAGGTACAAGGGATTCGATATAAAACTGTTTCGTAGCTCTCAATAATCAACATAAAGTTCCAAGATAATCAATGATTTATGTCCAACTCTTTCAATATTACTCATTAGAAAAGGAGAGCTTAACACCTTTACCGGCTTTGAATCGAGAAGTCCGCAATGAGTGTAGCCGTGGAACAAACTATTTCTGTCAGGTAAGGTGACAGTTGTGAAACAATATAACCTAATAAACCTTTTTGAACTCTGTTTGTTTTATGTTTTCATTGGTTTTGAAAGAAAAGTTATTCGTGTAGCCCAAGGGCGTACCCAGGATCTGAACTAGAGGGAGGCAACCCATATTATTTTGAGAGGTCTGTCTGTATGGCGGGGCTGGATGCGAATTCGGTTTGTGAAGATTATTGACTATTTCTTCTAGGGGCTAGCTGCCCTCCCTGTCCCTCGCTGGGTACGCCCTTGCCAAGCCTTTTAAAAATAGACAGTTTTACTGAGTACATTATTAAAAAGGCGTGGATAAATATTAATAAATTTACTTCCCGTTAGGGAAGATAACACGGTAATAGATTTACATACTCACCCTCAATCCTTATCCGTAAGCAGCAAGGTTTCGTCTTTATACAAATACCAAAATAGGGGACGACGCGTTTTGTGTATTTAATGCCAAGAACAGACGCGAAATGTAACAAGTAAAGTAAACAGCTTAGAAATGCGTAACCTTTAATCTCTAAAGGGGTTAAAGTGTAAAAGTTGTTAGGGTTGGAGATGATGGGGGTTATTAAAGAGGCATACTTTACATGCAGGTTGTGAGAGTGACACCAAGAAGCAAAAATCAAATTTTAAATTTTAAACTGAAAATTTTTTCCCAATCAAACCCAATCAAATGCTCTGTTAATCCAGTTCTACAATAGTCATTAACCACGAGATAAAATAATATATATTTAAACCACTATTTGTAATTATGTGTTGTTAATTATTTTTAATCAGTTAACTCTATCTATTGAAATCTAGTTTCTTTAAAAACAGATAGTTTTTTCGCAGTATATTTCTGTCTAATAAAGCAAATAAGGAGATTTGAAGAAATTAACAAGTTGTGCAGTATTGCAGTAAATTCCTGCCCGATGTATTTGTAACATGTGAACACGTAATGGCATATAGTACCAACTATCTAATGACACATACAGCTTTGTAGTATCTGTCACATATGCTCGAGAAGTATCAACATTTAAGTTTTGACCCGAAGAAAGAACTTAAAGAATTACAACAAATTTTTTAATTAAATTTTTGATCAATCCAGTGATTGCTGCGGATTTTTCGTAATATCGGAAAAAATTCCAGCAGTATTGCCGTCGTTTGTAGTGCCCTCACTCCGTTTCACAACGTCAATTAGTATCCCAAGTTCATTTCGAAAATCATTTTGTATTTTCTTTTTTCTTTGCTATTTTATTACTTTGTTTTCACCCTTAGTGGCATCCTTAATTAAATTACAAAGCATACTTAATGAGTTAACTTATTAACCTACTTCTTATTGTTTAATAAAATATCAATTTAAAACTGGGTGTAATAACGTATTTTTAAAATTATGTAGGTAGGTACTTAGATTATTAAAACTCGATAGTCCACAAAATATCAAATCCGTTACATTGTGCGCCACGGCGTTAAACACCCCCTTTAAAAAAATGGCGAGCTTTTCAGCTCACTTCGCTTATATGAGCCGAGGGCGCTTGATTTTGTTATCTCAGGGCGCTTGAATATCTTAGGACAGCCCTGAGTAGCATAAACGTTTAAAAACAATATCCAAATGATACAAATTTTGTAATATTAAGAATATATGTTAAGGGGAGCTAAATTGGGTTTTTATTTTTTGGGAATTAATGTATATTAACGCCTATGGATCACGTACTTTTAATCCACGAATGTTATTTTTTTTTTAATTACAAACTTTTCTATACCAAGCATCGAAATTTTATGTTAAAATCCTCTTGTTTTTAAAAACATGATGATAAAAAATGGATTATCTTGTACATACAAAGGTCGAAGGGCCGGAGTAAACATGCTGCTTGAGAGCCCTTCAGATTAAAAAGTAATGTAATATTCTTTTTAATTTAACTTCCGCTTGTTTCATATAAAAAATCAAATTTAAATTAGGGTTTGTTGAACCGTTACCTTGTTTTATCCATACCATTTATATTATAAACAAGAGACTTAATTAGACCTTGTGACATCAGCAAGGTTTACATTCATAACTCAGGCGCGATACTTTCGGTTTACCTCAATTAGTAGCTGGGGGGCAGAAGGGCATTTGCCACCCCCTCCCCGAAGAGCTATAAGCATTATCCAAAAAAAATTACTGCAGCGTTTTTCCCTAGGCTCCCTGCCCTGAGCAAACCCAAGACAAAACGTCGATGGAAAAATCCAATATTCGTCACGAGATTAAATTCCTTAAGAAGTATGAAAAAAATGCGTAAAGTGAAGCAACCATCTAATAATTTATATTTACATTCATTCTTTTCACACGCATGAAAAATCTTGGCGTGACGAAGGGCACCGACGGCCTGTGTCACAAGGGTAAAGACTAGTAATAGTTCATGCAGGCAGTGACAATGGTTTTGTACCTAATGCTTTGACTTTGAAATTGTAAACAAAATTGGGTGATCCAGAGGGGGGTCTCCAGAGGGAGTCTTCAGATAATGCAGGAACATATATATATTAGGGTGTCCGTTATTTAGAAAGTTGATTTTTTTTCTTGCGACGCCCCCTAAATTTTTTAGGTTATCGTCTAAAAAAAAGGTCAGACCAAAATAAGCCCTTAATATTCAGAATAAACCTTGCCCTAAAGACGATACATTTCCCATTTAAATTACATGGGATTTTGCCACGTTTTACAATTAATTTTTTTTCTCTCGGACCAGATGACTTATAGCAATGAGACGTACATATTCTTATAGGAAATTGAACGCTCTACAAAAAAGGTCTCTCATAATTTTTCGATTAATTCACTCCTTCAAAAGTTATTCAAGGTACTAAAATTTATGAAATTCAATAAAAATTAGTTGACTGCGTGTTATAAATGAATAGTCTCAAAAATGATTCAAGCTAGAACCAGCTACCTGTTATGCGGTATATTATTTTCCATGTTTAAAATTTTTTTACCCTAATTCCACCAGAATTATCTATTTTTAGAAATAAACTAATAACTTTTATCGAAATAATAATCACTTTGCCGTAAATGTAAAAAAATTTGAAAATTTACAGTTCCAATTTCACCTTGAATAACTTTTGAAGGAGTGAATTAATCGAAAAATTATAAGAGGCCTCTTTTGTAGGGCGTTCAATTTCCTATAAGAGTATGTATGTCTCATTGCTATAAGTCATCTTGTCCGAGAAGAAAATAATTAATTGTAAAAAGTGGCAAGATCCCAAATTCAACCCCTAGGGGGGAGGTGAAGCAGAGGTTCTAGCTTTGTATGGAGAAAAATATAAGATAGTCCGAGAAAAATATAAGATTTACTTACTATTAACTCGAAACTTCATAGAAGTCCTCCTAAAATTCTCCAGGGCTCTAGCTATTCTACAAAGGTCCAATTTGACAGCTAAAACTTTTAAACAGCGTAGGAAGTGTAGCAATAAGACAACTAAATTTTGTGCTATGAATTTTCGCAAATTTAAGGCAAAGAAAATAACAATTTTAGTACGTACTTTCGACAATAATAGAACTAAGATGACGTGCAAATAGTTCTACAGTCGTTAAATAACGAGAATAGTGTATTAAGAAAAAATGTTTGCCACGCTAAATTGAGACATATTTATGCTGATAATGTTCCAATAAGACGCGCAGAACGACACACGAGAAACTACTGTGGCGACATTCCACCGAGCAACACTGAATAAAGACAGTTCACAAACATTCGCGATCGCGATTGGCATACGTGGAATACTTTTCATATTCACCTCTTCTTATAAGAGACTGTTTTTGACAACAAAAAACTAAAAAATATCACCGCCAACAATTGCTTTGACGCTTATTATCACACTCGCCTCACCCTCGTTTTCAAATAACAAAGCGCCGACCATGGCTTGTGTTTGTCAACACTCCCTTTTTGTTATTGTTATTGTTAAAATGAATAAACCCCAATAAAAAATTAAGTGCCAGAAAAGTCCCAGGTTTTTAGATATATTAAAACGGGAAAACCATCCGGAGTGAATTGGTATTTTCTTTTTATATATTTCTTTTTGTTTAAAAACATTTTTCTTTCACTGGCTTTATTTTTATGTCGCGTTTTTACTACCTAAGTTTTTTCTGGGGGTGTCAACTTATCTTTAGCACTTTAATTAGCACGTTCCAACTTTCTGGTTTATTATATTTTAAGAAATTTTCAGATCATTTTAGTAATCACAAAAAGAAAAAATATGAAGGTCTGGAAAAGAGAAAAATCCCACCAAAAACATTCATGTAAAAGAACAGGTCAAGTTTTCGTCAGGACTGTGTGTTTTGTTATCTGAAAAAAATGGCTGAAATGTAAAAATTATGCCAAGTTTCTTGCCTACCCGTTATTAGCAGTGTTTTGATAAGCACATTCAAATCTTGTGTGAATTGATAAATTTACGGACCCATACTTGACAAGTTTTCAAGGGTCTCAAGATTACTCAGCTCTTTAATGAAAACTTGCCAAGTTTGGTCTGTAAATTTATCATTTCACACAATATTTTTCTCTGCTTATCAAAACACTGCTAATAACGTATAGGCAAGGGACTTGGCATACTTCTTACATTTCAGTTATTTTTTTCAGATAACAAAACACACAGTCCTGGCGAAAACTTGGCTTGTTTTTTACATGTATGTTTTTGTTGGGATTTCATAACTTTTTGTTCGGATACCATATGATTATATGTGTATACACATGAACGGTATTTTTTTCAAGCAAAAATTTTTAATAGTGGCTTTTTCTCGATAAGGTTGCATGCATTCCTGGTATTTCTATTTGATGCGATTATCATAAAATAGAGGTATTTGAAAGTAAATCAGAAATTGAAAAAAAAATTTTCCGCCCGGGATCGAACCGGGGACCTTCCTCGTATTAGGCGGATGTGATAACCACTACACTACGTACACATCTAACTTCCAAGGCAGAAGTCGCTGCCTATTTCGTGTCAGAAAGCGCCATGTTAGTTTTTCCGCCATGTTGGATTTTTATCGATTTTTGATTTTTCTCCTAATTATAACCTTAAATACTATTTATATTCCAAATTTCAAAGCTCTTGCTCGACTGGAAGTACCCTAGATTTATGATAATCTATCAGCCCGAAATTGTGCTTTTCGGGCACTCGTATCTTGGAAAATATTCCTCTTAAGCGTTTAAAATTTGGAATGCTGCTTCTTTTTGGTAACAAAAATTCAGAAAAAATTCAGTCCTTTAACGCCACTAGCCTCGAAGAACAGACCAGCCACCCTGGGTGTAAGCCTGCCTGATGAAGGGTAAGGGTCCAGAAATCGCGATAGCAAGAGGGCACCCATAGCAGAATCAAAAAGAATAGTCCCACTATTGTATTTTATGTCATTTTACTGTCTTGTGTTTTGCACTAGCGAAAGAATTAAAGCTTTTGCATTTTCTGACATATATACATATAACATATCGACCGAATAAAATTCCCTATTTTCTATATATTTATTATATATAGAGAAATTTCCCTATATATAGTCTTTTTGATATGTCCATACTCAAGAGCCACATTTTTTTAAACGAAATATCTGGGTTACAGCAATGTTTAAAAAAATTATGGATGAGCACCTAGTATTGCTCTTATTATAAAAATACGGATTTGTGCTAGAAGTTCATTGATTAGGTATTTATAGATGTAAATAAACTGAGTACTCTCGGTTTTAGTAACATTTTTAGAAATCGGTGTCTCATACATTCCTAAATTATGGTAAAATTTAGGTCCGACCTCTGTAATTGACATTAAAATACTCAGAATCGTCCCCTTAACTACTTACTGTTTGTAAACACATAGAAGTATTATTCTATTAGTCAAAAACTGCCCAATAAATATTTTTTTGCTACTAAATCCTTCGTCAAACATTGTTTGTAAGCTATCATGAATATATACGTTATAATTTCATTTATATCCTGCTACAAGCTTTCATAGCATTTTTAAATTAAATATTCTCTACGTGCTTGTATTCCTGCACATTTTCTACTTTTATTTGACACCGTATCCGTGTATTCCTGTAAAATAAAAACACGTTGTTGAAATTCTGAACTCAATTGCATTCTAGAAATCACTGGCATGTGACGGAAAGTGAGTTTCATTGCTTCTATAATATATTTTGTTAACTGTGTTCCATGTGTGTTATAGAAAATGAATGCTTTACACCAAAAATATAAGTGGGAGAAGAAATAATTTTGTGTACACAGAAAAAACTGCTATGCTATTTTCAATAATATTATTATTTTTGACCACTGTCACATTAGATATGTTAAAGTCAATATTGTGTCAATAAAACATTACTATTTTATTGTATTTTACCTTAAAATACCTGTACACGAAAATTTACCTGAAATGTCTGACATTGTCATTTTCGTTTATTTACAAAAACTGGATCATTTAACAGAAACCCAAAGAATTGAAATTTTAATAATACTGGGTTATATGGGGACAGAATGCGAACGCAACAAAAAGTTTGGGTAATTATTGATATTACTGGAAACAGCGAATTTTTTCATGAAATTTTGCACAGACCCTAATTTTGGGTCGTAGAACACGAATCCGAAGTCAGTTTTTGGCGGTCTCGTAAAAAAAATTTTTTTTTTGCTCACCCAACCTGAGCAAAAAGGTGGTCAGGTTTGCTCAGTTTTGATTGATATAGATATATATGTACCTATATCAATCAAAACTGAGCAAACCTGACCACATTTTTGCTCACCCAACAAATTTAAAGAAATTCCTTGAAAAAGCTAACCTAAAAGTTTAAAAAAAATTTTACGAGACCGCCAAAAACTGACTTCGGATTCGTGTTCTACGACCCAAAATTAGGGTCTGTGCAAAATTTCATGAAAAAATTCGCTGTTTCCAGTAATATCAATAATTACCAAAGTTTGTAATATTTTTATTGCAAATATCCTGACCGAAATCCATTAACTAAATCTACTGTAAGTAAAGTTAAAAAAAAATTCTCAAACTGGAAACGTAAGAAACGCTATACGCTCTGGCTGACCTAAAAGTGCAACAGATGGTGATAACGCTCTGAATGTTTTACTCAGTTTAGAGAAAAATCCCCATCTTTCTACCAGAACACTGGCAAAAGAAAACAACGTTTCACACATGATCGAAGACCGCCTTCTGAAAAGCGAAAAGTTTCATCCGTACAAAATAAGACTTGTTCAAAAGCTATCAGAAGATGATTACGACAGGCGCTTGGAATTTTGCGAAACCACGATGGAACCAACACCAATTCAGATTTTGTCCACCGAATAATTTTCTCTGACGAATCAACATTTTTATTAAATGGAAAAGTGAATAGGCATAATTATCGATATTGGGCCAGGCAAAATCCTCACTGGATATGCGAAAATTATACTCAGTTTCCTCAAAAGATCAATGTTTGGGCTGGTATAATATGTTGGAGAATAATTGGCCCCTTCTTCATGCAAGAGACATTAAATGGAGAAGATAATATTTGAATCTTCTAAGAAATAAAATTGTCCCGGCTCTTGCACGACTATTTCGAAATAATCGTAAGTGTTGTTCCTTTATTTAACCTGTTATATTGATTGTTTAAATATGATTGTTTAGGCTCATGCATCAAGCAGCAAATGATGAGATAACATAATATGTACATAACTTCAATATAAATTAAAATATGATCAATTTACTTCAGACACTACAAATTCGTAAAGTAACCTTTAACCAATGTACTTTACGCACGCCTTATTCAGAACACTTGTCAATTAAAGCCGTCGATTGTCAAACGAGACTGCTCTTAGTAAAACTGAATCGAAGTTCTAATAAATTTTTTGAACGGTATCAAAACACTTTTTTGTTTCCTTTATAACTTTGAAACGATAACGTCTTACAAACCAGGAACGAGACTCGAGACAAAATATCAACCCAAGAGAAAATTACATTCCCTTCGGTAGCTTTATCTAAATTGTATCAAAATGCAAAGTTGGTTGTTTTAAAGCGATGACACCGCCGTTCACTTTGACATCGTTATTTAAATAATGAATTCATTGAGGTAATTTTTAAGAAGTTTCGGCATTGTTATATTTTCTTTGCGATAGGACTTCGTGAGCAAATATATAAGGCGTATTTGGGTGATAGCGGCAAAGGTAAGTTGGATGGTTGGGGAGGTGTGGGTGGAACTCGAATTAGAGCCCCCTCGACGTGATGATTTCTGGGTCATTTCGGCAAAAATAAAGCTGCAAGCTGATGTTTTCGGATCAAAGCTGAATATACATATAAAATAACTCATAGGAACAAATTTGTTAATAAAAATGGCCTTGTATATATTTTTAATACAACAGTGCGTCTTTTTGAAACGCTGTAAAAACATCAATTTTTCGCCAAAATTCGCAAACTGCCTTATGCGCTAGCTGAAAATCTAGCGTCCGATTTTTAAAAATATTTTTCCTATTATTAGTTAACTAAAATGAACAATGTTGATGCTATTAGAAGTCGAAAAACTTAATCTGTAAAATTTGACCGTAAAGGTAATAATTGGTGTTCTCCAAATAAATATAATTGTATCCCTTCCTTGTTTATAAATCTATCTGTAAGTAGATATTCCGCCAAAAAAAACGCACTGTATATACTAGTGGAAAAGTTTTTCAAAATATCTTTTTAATAATATTACGCTTGAGTTTAAAACTTCACTCTTTAGAAGCAAACTATAGCCATCTTACAGCTTACAATGCATCTTTCTGAAAGTTGTTTGAACATATTTTTTGGCTTTTACGGAAAAATTACTAAATATGTATATATAAATTAGAAAAGACTAAGAAAAAATTCTAAGTCGTTAGTATTGGATGAATATCTGTTCCTACACAATTCTTTAGACATTAATTGCTTACTAAAGAAAAAATTTTTATGAACATCTAAGAAAATTTAAATGTACATAGCAAAAATTGAATTTAATGAAGTAGCAGGAAAAATGAAATCTTTTAAAATATAGAAATGTAAAAACATAAAAATTATCATAAAATGATTTAAAAAATTTACTTATTTATTTGCTTGAAAGTGACAATTAAAAACAAATAACCCATTATCCTGTAGCATTCCTTTGTAAAATCAGCAAACCCATGTCTAGACAATATGAATGACAAATAAATACGATAAAATTATTTTGCGCACATGCAGCAGTTACCGAGAGTGTCTTTTCGCGGTCTCTTTGTGCTTTCGCTTTGCTTTGCTGAACGTGTCATTATTTTATTGTCTTTATTTATAGATTTGTGCTTTTTGCACGGTTTAATGATAATATATGTGACGAGTGACGACTGTATTATCTTCCAGCCATCGTACATATTTCTATTTATTTAGAGCGAGACGGCAAAGAATTACTAGATTTATTAAAAAGTACGATACACAAGGACGTTTAAAGTTGAACTTACACGGGATAACTCATATATAGGATCCTGAAATAAGTTATAAATAACAACAAAAAAATTAGTTCATCCGGAACTGTCTTTTCGGAGGATTGCTTACTGAAATATTGACGGCCCGGAAAGCCATTACGGTAGCGCGCCGAGACGGAATTAAAGCCGGTTAGCCTTTGTCCTACCACACATGTACTATATATTGGCAAAAAAAAGGCAAGTTATGAATAAACAGCTGCCTTTCCTCTTGCTGAAGGTCAGTAATATATAACAAGGGGGGGGGGGGGGGTTGTTAATATCCTGAAATTTATTTGTAATTCTAGTCCGTAGGTCTTCTAAATTTTCACAGGGGGTTTTGAAAACCGAGTGTTAAATGTGTGGCAATAAAAAGTCGCACAGCGTGAGATCGCAGGACCGTGGTGGCCACCTAACTGGCATATTACGACTAATGATTCGGTCTTCGAAAAATCCTTCCAAAATACTTAAATTATTAAGCGTCACGTGAATTGGTGCGCCGTCCTCCTGGAAGTTGCCTTGTCGCATCTCTTCATCGTATAATGCGTTTACAAAATTTTCTAAAATTTCATTACGGTATCGCGCCGAATTGAGAGTCCCTTAAAAAAAAACTGTCCGATTAACATTTATTTCGATATGGCCCACACGCTAATTTTCTGTGAATGCAAAGACTTCTCTATAAAGAAATGTGGACTTTCAGAACTCCATATTCTCATTTGTTAAGAATTTACATAACCAGAGAGGTAAAACTATACCTCGTCATTAAAAAAAAATGTTTTCTTCAAATATATCCTTAAACCACTATGAAAATTGTGTTCGCTGCGTCTTATCGTTTGGTAGCAATTCTTGGACTGAGCTTAGACGATAAGGGTGCATATGTACAGGTCGCATTTCAGGATTGTATTGCAGGTTCCGTAGGATATATTTAGTCGCTAGATCTTAAACGCCGAATAGGGGTTTGTGGATGTTCATTAACAATCTGCCTCAATTCTTCTACTTTTCGTAAAGTGCGAACTTTGGGTCTCTCACTGCCTTCCTTTCTATTCACACGTTCCGTTTCTCTAAACAAAGCCACAGATCCAGTCAAAAGTGAATGTTGAATAAACCCACTGGCCATCAACCCTTCTACCATTTCTAAAATAACTTTTGATCGTAAAAACTTTTTGTTCTGCCGTGATTACCATTAATTTCCTCAAAAATAAAAACTTCAGGACTTATATTAAGAATGTCTCATCTTTTATTCCTACAATACCGACGTTACACAATCCTATTTTAAACCTTTCCAGCCATCATCAGACAGATGTTTTACACCGAAACATGCTTTTTTAGCACACGTCATTGTTTAAAACTCCAATCAAACTGTCCCAGAATCGTAAAATTCTTTTGAAACTCTTTTACACCCGAAAGTATTCCCTCCGGACTTGAAATACGTGTCCAGAATTTAAATTTTATAGCGGAATAGTTATTTTATTAAACCGGGTGACTTAAGAAGGTCAAGTCTGTATATAAAATTTTGAAACAATGTCAGACCATGATAGGAAAGGATTTGTTTAGATATACACTGTTTGCCTGTGAAATGGTTTTCGTATATTAAGCCCTTTGGAAGACAAATATAAAATAATTACGACTCTGGGTGTACTAATGTAAATTTTGTACCTTGTTTCAGTTTTTATTAATTTCTAGATGCAATTGATACTAAGATATAATAAGCTATACATACCTTTGGAATTCCCAGGCAAAAATTTTGTCAGACAAGGTGATATCCGCGGAAAGACGTCTTGGGTTAGTGGATACAGAAGACTGAATAAAAACTCTTTATTATTGACAAGTAATAAGGCCTCTGGCACTGCCGAGTTGTCCTTGCTTAACACTTATTACGGCGTTAGTTCATAACAAAGTGGGAAAAGCTATAAATGTCAGACGACTTCTCTCCTTACATTAAAATATCCAAATTAAAACATCATTGTTAAATCTGATCAGAAATAAAGTTGCAAGAAGCTCTTATATGGGTGTAAAAACCACAACAACAGATGCTTAAGCAACCAAATATAACAAAATTAAATAAAAAGATATAAAAAATTAATCCCGAAAACATCAAGCACTCATTAAAGGCAGCTTTACTGCTCAACTTAAAGACCTTAACAAGCGAATAAAATCTTTATAAAAGAAAATGGTCTGGCATGTATGTTATTTTTTTTATTATCGAGGCCTGTTACTGACGAAATTAAAATAGCCCTGGGTAATGGAATGAAACAACATGAAAGAAAAATAATTCGACATAATGAGACTACACAAAAGAGGCAAAGAAAATCGACATATTTTAATTGGGTAATTTATTTAGGAAAAATATAATACGAGGCAGAGTCAAATGCCTGAAAAGTGGCCTAAAAATTGTTCCTAACGAAATGTTGCCTTAGAAGTTGACAGAAATATTATTTTCAAGGTTTAGTCAGCCTTGCTGGCATATCATAGCAGCAAAAAGGTATATGCATTTATTTTTTAATGCATAAATGGTTTAAGGAAATTATTACAAACCCAAAAATATTATTTTGAAATATTAATATTTAACTTGTTATTTTTTGACTGATAATTAATACAAATACCTACTTATGTATTAGTTGCTTACAAAACCTTACAATCTACCCCAGTAATATTTAGTGAGTGATTTAAGAACATAAAACATAGAAGGTATTAGAGTAATAATAAAAATATTAATTCAATGTGTTCTGTTGTTTGCTGAAATATTACTTCTATTGATCGCGGACACCCTTTGGAGGCTTTGTGCTGTTGGTATTTGTTTGTTGAATAGTCGTTTAAGCTTGCAGCCTTTAGATGCTTCGAATGCAGTGGTAAGCGTCAAATTTGTTCCATCTTGCATCCTGTAGGTACCCCAAAGAAAATATAATACTGACCCATACAAGCCAAGTAAAGTTTGAAAAGAAGCAGAATCCTATATTTTGAGTGAAATAAATATACAAAGTTTACCGTGTTTGCGTCAAAAACTTGTGTTAAATGTTTGCAGAATGTCTAAACAATCTAAGTAGGTTTAATAATTTAATAATACTAGATAAATAAAAATTATTTTAAAATAATAAAACGTGTTTTATTTCTTACAACTATTAGTATAATTGCGAAGAAATTATTCATTATATTAAATAAGAGTGCATTGTTCTTCAAAACACATATACAGGATGTCCCTGGATAGGCTTGCCTATTATACCACAAATTGACCTAATTTTTAATTTCTCGCCAAAGAGCTATTCTTTAAAAAAAAATACGGAGCTAACTTTGCAATCGAGGGATTGTAGGTTTGAATCCCATATTGTTTCCATACATCATTGCAGATCTCGCCACTGTTTTATAAACCACAGATAGAAACATGCAGGCACTATGTTGAAGCCATAAAACTTTACAAGTTCTAAAAGCTCCTTCGTTGCCGCAAAACTTTTATACATTTTTACACCAAAATATGCAATTTTTCATTACATCTTTTAAACTCATCAAATTCTTCTGCGAAGTTGTAAAATTCTTTGCAAACTATTTTATACCTGAGAATATTCCTTACGGACTCGGAAGACGCGCCCGGAATGTAAATTTCATAGCAAAACAGTTATTTTATTAAAAAAAAGGTATGTATCATAAAAGTATCAAATGGAAAATTTTAGGGCTCTCTTTTCGCTTATTTGTTTTTTGAGCACATTCGTAACTAGCTTTTTGTTTTGTTTCATATATTGTGCCTGTAGAGGGCAGAGAAAGAAGAGATGGAGAACGCTAAACATCCGAAAAATTACGAAAAATACGCCAACCTCAAACAAATTATTCCTCAAAGTTTATGGATAAAATTCTGTATGGACAAACCAGATATTATACATACTCGTATATTCCGACATTTCTGGAACGAACACACACAAAATTACGCCTTTTAGATCCATCAGGTTTATCAATGAACCAGACGACGCCACGTGAAGCGACGTTGCCACTCTCTCTCTAAATTGATGAATATAAATTGAACTGAAATGAAAATAAATTACTAAGCCCATCTCTAATGGACAGATTTGGCAGAAAAATTTTGTTGGTAGCGTCCGGTATTTCAACAGGAATAGTTTTATTTACTGTGACTGTGTATTTCCACCTAAATCCCTGATTGCTCGAAAACGAAAATAATGGTATCTGTACTAAATTCTAAATCAATGTTCTATTTCATTATGCTTATAAAACTCCTTAAGTGATCTTTTTAATTTCAAAAGGCAGGTAAATCAAAAGGGAAGAAAAAATAATAAATCGTTTTTGAACACAGTTTCTTTGTTAATTTCGTTGAATTAACTAATTGAAGGTTTGGAATTTTTATTTGCTTTTCTGCTGTCAAAAGTAATTGATTGGTTTTGTTTTGCTTTGAGTCGAACGTTTTTATATTCTGGCATTTAAATTAATTAAGTTTTAATTTAACTAAAACGTTAAAAGATTAGAAATTTAATTAACTTATGGTTTTATTTGGAAATTCCAGCTACGCTTCGCTGGAAACAATAGACGAATTTTATTTAGTCCAATAAACGCTTAAAAATAAATTTTTGGTAGGCTGCTGCCAGTGATTGCAATCCCGCAAAGTGGGATCCCGCAATCCCGCGGGACGGGGGCCTGGACGGTCTGGGGGATCCCGCACCAGCTATGCGGATCGGCATAGCCATGAAAAAGCCGTAAACTCTTAATAACGCATACACGTGTATCTGCCAACTATCCGTGGTATTATAATATGAAAATTAATGAGAGTATTATAAGTATCTTACTTACCTTACAATCAAACTAATGTGATTTACTATAAAAACTAGTAAGACTTATTATCTCAGGTAGAAAAGTAATAAACATTTAAAGTTCATGTGCCAAAGTTACTTGTTAGTTTAATTGATAAAAATTTTGACTGATTTATAGTCATAGTAGTATAGTTAAGAGAGGCTAGACTTTAAATTACCTAATTTTGTTGACTGAAATACTATTAATTTTTGATATTTATAATAAAAAATTAAAGTTGGATTAATTAATTAAATAAACGTTAATTTATCGAATTTTATGAAATTAAAAAACCTATGCGGGATCCCGCGTAGGTATAAAGATTTGAAGTTCATTTGCCCAAAGTCACTTGTTACTCTGATAACAAATTTGACTGACTTATAGTCATGATAGTATGGATAAGGGAGGCTAGACTTTAAATTACATAATTTTGTTGGCTGACAGACTGTTAATTTTTATCGAAGCATTTATCGAATTTTATTAAATTACAAAACCTATGCGGGATCCCGCGGGATTAGAACCAATCCCGCAAAATGCCCTGCGGGAGTTAAAACACTGCGGGATTGCAATCACTAGCTGCTGCTTTTGAAAAAAGACAGATTTTGTCCCTTGGAAAGACACCCCAGTACAACGAATCTGCAGTCTTTGCTACCTACTTTGTCTACTACCTTTCTTCAAAAAAGCAGCAGCCCCATGGCCTTTCGTGATGAAAGAAATTATCGGTTGGTGGTAACCTAACCAGTATCGCATTCTGCAAAAATACTCGAATAATTAAACTTTTTACATATTTTTTTCAGTATCATAAATTTGTTTCAATTTTTAACGTTTATTTCATTATTATTAAATTTAGACACCATACTGCAACGTTTTTAAAGATGAGGTATACATTTTCTAACGTTTACAGAGTTTTAATAGGACAAAAATAAATCGATTTTAAAATTTTCTGAGCGCTATTGGACTATTACTTGATTTTTTTAAGTACTATAGGGCTTATTATTAACCATATCAAGCACAACAGTTAGAAAAGCATATCATCTATAGGATTCTAGAAGCTAACTAATATAAAACTTTTATTTTTTATTAAAAACATCGCTAAAATTTTTGTAACTGAAAAAATACCATTTTTATTGTAATTTAATTAAACAGTAAGCTTTGAACCAAATGTAAATGTGACAAGCTGACATAGGACGGTAATTGATGGTCACTGAATTACTACTGGTGTAAAAGTTTTTTGAAGGTCGATTTAAAATAAGCCTACCGATTAATTAAATTATAATATTAATCGTATTTTTTCAGGTTTAAAAATTTTAACGCTGTTTTTAATGAAAAATAAAAGTTTTTTTATTTATCCAGTAATAGGCCAATAGCGCTCAGGGAATTTTAAAAAATATTTATTTTTTCTGCTATAAAAACTCTGTAAACTTTATAAAATGTATTAATTATTAAATTCAAGTGTGTCGCTTTTAAGCAATTATTTAATCATGACATTGATTCAACAATGCCATTCGTGAAATTGCAATCGTTAATAATCAACAATTTTTCCGGTAAAATTATATCAATCATGGTATCATCTATGAGAAAATGATTTAAACAAGTTGTGGCCATTTGTAGTTAACTTATCTTCTTATTGCTTCAGTCTATCTACGTTACACTACACTGTATATAGTAAATTCCACATAAATGACCCGTTCTTATAAAACCTTCGTGATACGAGGTAACGGTACCACTGCAATATAATGACAGGTAACAGGTACAAACTAAACTTTAAGAACGGCAAAATAAGCACTAAAATTTGAATAATAAAACAAAGACCAGACCAGCTATACTTGGTTATCATGCCAGCAAGTTAATGAGACATTTTTGAAATAATCGCATGCAACAGTATATCCACCTGTTTTCAAATTCCTATCAGCGTGTTATGAGAAAATTGAAGTAACACCTCAAGAAATTGAGGTTAGGGATAGGACTATAGCAATAATTCACACATCATTCCTAGACCACAAGATGTATTGAATAGTCTTCGTAGGAATGTCACAATCATTAACACAAGAGCGCTAGCTCGAGATCTTGAAAGGTTCGAGAGACATTAGACTAATCTCTTTACAAATTATTAGAGGGTGGGGAAAGCTAATACGCAGTAACGGTAAAGAGCCAGTTTAACAGTAGCCGTGATGGTAATCGTAAGCTTTGTAATATAAGTACTGTGTACAGTAAACTTTTCGAAGCAGTATTTTTGTGTACCTTTCCCAAGGGGCCAAAATTAAGTTTTGCAGCAGCGACTCGCTATGTAAAAAAATCAGATGAGTTCGTACGGAAGTGGATGATGCGTTACAAATAAGTGAAGAACGTTGGTGCCTTTCAGAATAGCCATACCTCTCGAAGAAGTAGGTACTAAAAAGCATTTCATAATCTGTAAATTATTTATAAAGGCGTTAGTGTAATGGCAATAAAACGGAGAATAAGTGAAAGCGAGATCGCTTACAGAAACACTTCACAAACACCTTTATACTGTCTACAAAATACATCGAAAAATGACTGACTTGGACACGAAACAATATTGATCGCGACTGGGGCAGCATATTTTTTTCTGATGAAGCGTCATTTTAGGCTTGGGTTCCTAGGAAGAAAGCTTGAACTATCAAAGGATATTCCTTCATTCAGCACACTGGTAAACATCCAGTTAAAGTTCATATCTTGGTGACGCGCAAGTGATTTGAATGATCTAAAAAACCAATAAAAAAAATCAAGTTTTAAAGTAATAGCAGCAACATAAAATTAAATATTTTTAGTAATGGTATAAAATAGTCATTTATCTTCGACGACCTAAATAAACCTACCACCACAGAAAGACCTGAGAATTTCCTTACAAACGATTATTCATTGCTGTCAAGAAAAAGACCATTTTTCGAATACGCTTCTTTGATTTTCTTTGTAATACGAAATGGTCTTCGAATGCGCATAAATTTTTTGTTTCCCACTAACGAATGATCAATACAAAACCTTATTCTGTCATCGAGATTTAAAAAAAAATGACCGGAAATGCGGGTCAGATAATGGGGGGTTTAGTGGCCGTGATGGACGTCTATTTCTAAAAGCGACGACTTTGGGATATCGGTAAGAAAAATGTATTTTAGGCGTGGCTCATCCGATAGATTCCATGTTACTATTTCAAAAATACTTAAGGGTGATTGCCTCAAACGTGAATCATCCCGATTTCTTGCTTTAAAAAAATCCATATAAGCTAAAACGTGTAAGACGTATGTACTTAGAAAAGTTTATTATCATTTTTTAATGCAAATCTCTTTTTTAACAAAATTAAAAGTGAGAGTGGCAACGTCGCTTCTTTTCCATAACAAGTGCCGGAGTCCCGTTCATTCATGGCTTAAACAGTTGTCAAGGCGTAGATCACTGCCCAGGCTATTAAATTTTTTCGGTTTCCCGCTTAACTTGCCATTACCTGTAAGCGGGGTCAATGACAATCTATATGAATTCGTAATAGGCGAACTACAGCCATTGTGAATCGCGTTTGGTGTGATTTTTAAAAAGTACCTGAATATTCCAGTTGTCACATACATTAAAGGATTACACAACTCTTGTAAGTACATTAGGAATATCCAAAAATTTCATCGGACTTTGTCCGATTATTGATCAAATGCAGGAATCCAAAGTTGCTTCTAATGCCGCTTTGAAGATTTTCCAGGTATGTTATTAATTATATTAAATTTTGTAAGAACTTAAAAGTAAATTTTAACTAATTTAACTTTTACTAAGAAAAGTGGCTAGAATAATATTAAATAAAATATTCATGAATCTAAGTACCTGCCTACATAGTTTTAAAAATACGTTATTAGACCCGGTTTTAAATTATTTTATTAAACGTTATATTATCCTAATAAGTATGTAATTATTAAGCCATAAAGTATGCTTGGTAATTTAATTAGTGATGCCACTAAGGGTGAAAACAAAGTAATAAAAGAACAAAGAAACAAGAAAATGCAAAGTGATTTTCAAAATAAACTTGGTATACTAATAGACGTGTAAAACATTATGATGGCACTACAAACGACAACAATTCTACTGGAACTTTTTCCGATACTACGAAATATTAATTAATATCTCTTCTGCCGCAGGTAAGTGTACATAAGGTTAACTTTACTATAATCCTTTGCACAAAATCAGTCTCGTGGCCATCAGTTTCGTGGCCGTCAGTTTCGCGTCAACTTATATTTCCAAAACTGATGATTTGTAAACAATTTATAAATACTTCAATAAGTTAGCTATATTCTATATTTAATTGGTAATGTTTGAGTAAAAGATGGAAAGAAGAAAACTGGGGTAATAGAATGAAAATGCTTGGAAATAAGACATTTCTTGTCTTGTGCAAACATCAAGAAAAGTTAATATTTTAAATAAATTTTGGTAGTATGTTAATCAGAAAAATATTTTAGTCCCATTGAAATTTATTTTCTTTGCTTTCTGCATGACGGTTCAAATATTTATTTCTCAAAAGGAATGCAGATCGTCTGCGAACGCAAATAACCCATGGTTTCTTCACCTTTTTATTAACATTTTATTTAAGATCTTTAGTTTTTAGTCAAGGTTAACTTAAAATACAACAGGAGTTTAGTCTACACTGCGGAAAGATTGAAAATCAGCTTACTTTTTTAAAAGATGTAGAAAAAAGACTAAAATCCCTTTACCGTCCTGTTAGTAAAGCCCAAAGCAGGCCATTTTTTCACTCTTCCATACCAGTACTATCCGGATCATTACCTAGCTTTTCTACTATTATTACTAGATGTTTTTTAAATACCAAATTTTAAATAAAAACAGCTTTTGAGTGATTTTTCAAAATAATTTATTTGAATTTATCCTTTTCTGCATAACCTTATCTCATATATAAAACTTAACCGAATTACTTCATAAAATGTAGCAAGTCTTAAACATTTTTCTCCCAAGAAACTCCGTTTTATACATACATTTTTAAACTGCAATAAGCAATTTTTCATCACATGTTTAAAAGTTCAATCAAACTGTCCCGGAGAATCATAAAATTTTTCCGTAACTATTTTACCCTAAAGACTATTCCCGGAGTACGTGGAAGACGTGTTAGTAATTTAAACTTCCTACGACAACGGGTATTTCCTATTTTATTAAAAAAGGCCTGTATTGACGTTTGGTAGAATAAAATATTATAAAACAAGACGTGTATTAAATTTTTGCATTAAATTCCAAAACTTCAAAAGAAAGCGACAACCTCGAGCCAGATATACAGTGAGCTTTTACCCATATTAAGGCTCAACGTGCTGCCAGCAATCCATTAGGCAATTCGGTAATGGCCGTCTGCAATCGAGGAATTTGTTTTTGATTACAAGCAGAGTTATTAAAATTAGCATTTTTAAAATTGAGTTACAGGAATATTTTACCAGTTTTGACAAAATTCTTTATACATTTCTGATATCTCCACAAAATCTAAAGATAGATAAAGCAATATTCGCGGGAATTCGCCTCAAGATATAACCGATTAAAAAACTCTTTTAAAATAAGGACAAAAATTCAAATTTTTTACTTCAATACAATTTTAACCATATTCTGGACAATACTCTTAACAAAACCCTATCACGTTACATACTTTGGAATCTCCAGAAAATCGAATAAAGTAGATATATTTCAGTGAATTCGCCACAGGTTGGAAGATGTACCTAGATAATTGCGATTTTTTTTAATGGAGCCAGAAAAATGAGGATTTTTTACCTTAATATACTTTTTACCAAATTCTGGTTAGAATATTTAACGAAACTTTAACAAGTTATATATTTTTAGAATATCCAGAATACTCTCTTTCACTCTCAATCCTTATGTAGTACAATATGTATGTATATTGTATATATTATAAGAAAAGACGTAAAAACTATGAAAGCTGGAAAGTTTTCCTGTTAGCAACCCAACTTTTATATATTTTTAAACTGCAATATGCAATTTGCCATCATATGTTTAAAAATGTAATCAAACTATCCAAATTTTCCTGAACCTATTTTTCACAAGGGATGATCCCCGCAGGATACGTGTTTGAATTCTTAACTCAAAATGGCCTATGTTATTCGAATAAAAATGGGAAGTTAAAACGGTTATAGATGGCATGAAATACGCGCTGTGACTTTTGTACAAGGGTCGTTAACACAAGAGCGTTAGCTTATTTCTATCCAGTGGCGGATTAAGTGGGGCAGGTTGGGTTGGGTTTGCTTAGGTAATAATATTCATTTTATGTGCCAAGAAGCTGAAGCGAATAAACCATCAAGGATTTAAAGAAAGTTCAAGAGCATGTTTCAACTGCTACCCGGTGTGTGTATTCGCACAATTCGAACAATAGTAAATGAGATGAGAAAAGTGGAAAATGGCGAGTGCTCTTCGTTTTCAACTCAACAATAATAATAAGACTGGTAGCAAAGTCTTATATGCATTAGGTAACTTATCGAATTTAGACTTGCAATTAGTACCTACCATAAATATAATTACCAAAGTTTCCGGAAAGTATTTATAATACCACTTATAATCACCATTCAACCCCTTTAACACAAAATAATTTGCCTTTATTCTTTATCAGAATTAAGCAACCAGAATCCAGGAACAAAATTATTGCTGTTGACTGATGCCTGTCTTAAACTAATTTATGCTAAATTAATGAATAGGAAGGATAATCTATTTAAATTACCTACCGAATATTATAAAGTAACTATGTAATTTTATTTTTGTCGCTGACACTACTTTAAACCCAAGCAGATGACGCCTTATATTGCCACTTCTGTTATCCGAATGCTGCCTCACTTCCTCGTCTACGCAAGTATAAAATTTTTCAGAAGCAAAGCCTTATTTGACAAGCTGCAAGTTGTTATCGTTATAAGCTGAAGCTACCCTTAATAGTGCTCCTTGGAATTTCCTGATTTAATAATTATTGTTTTGCAGGACTGCTTTCAAATTATATAGCGCCAGTCGTTAAACAAAAAAACTCTTAATAATTCAATTAAGATAAATAATAAATGTCCCGTATTCTTAGTTTTTTTTCATTAAGACAGGCACGCAAAAGTCATTTGGGAAGTGAAGTATGCGACTACGGGAATTTCCATTCCATTAAAGTTAATTTATATGGTAATTTGAAAATTAATATTGTACCACAGTGGTCAAAGTGCTTAGTAAAACGCTAGAATTTATGTTAAAGTTGGAAACTGTAGTATATTTGGATAACAGTAGAATTTATCACAAAATAAAATATACGTAAATTAACATAAATAGCTGTTGCTCGTACATAATAAAGAAAAATTCTTTTTTAAATTTATTGAATTGATGTAGATCCATTATAAAACTATTTAATAATAACAACAAACGTCTTTAAATCTTCACTAAATTTTTATTCTTAAAACATGACAATTATTTCGATACACAGTGTCTTCGTCGGATGGTTGGTATAAACCAACCATCAAGAATTTAATGAATTTAATACAATTTGAGAGTGTGTGGTCAACAACGGAAACTAATCTAGTAAATGCAACGACATTCTATAAAATGATTTAAAGTTGTCTGGGTAATCACTTAGTCTCTTGACACTATGTATGAACTATATTTAAGATTTTTAATCATGCTGGGAATTACCACAAAAATTATGTTGTGTAGAAATCTAATATTACTTATGATGCAAATTATGATTTTGATGAGCGCTCTTAGATGTTGCCGTGGACTTCGTGGAGAGATGTATTAAAAAAATTACAGCATTATTAGTTTTCAGCTTAAAGACTAATTCCTTATAATTATAAGGAATATCTTATTTTAATTGAGCATGCTACGATAAACTTTGAGGAAAAATCGTAAAAAATTGGACTAGAATCGGTAGGTCGGTAGATTCATTCAAAAATCGGCAGACTACCGATAAATCGGTAGAGGTGGCAGCGTTGTAGTAGACTGGAAATCCTAGTCACGACACGAAATTCGGCACCGCTGGAGCTCTGACCCGAGCACCACCTCAAAAATGGCAAAACTAGCACGATACCATTTTACACACAAACTGTAACGCAAGATTGAAGACAGAACAGCAAGACCTTGACCAGTCTTAAACACAAAATGAAAAACGATATCATCTCAATCCACGAAATCCATGGAATTATAGCAGTTGGTATTTGTCCTACACACGTACAATATATAAAACAAAACAATGAATGAACAACTGCGTTTCCTCTTGCTGATCAACGAAAAGATCTAAATCCAAACCAGTATACCAAATTTTAAATATTTTAAGGGAATTCTGTAGTTAACGTTTACAGAAAATTTCCTTCAAAGTTGAATTACCTTTTTACCCTGCACGAAAAATTCTTTATTCATCGCTTAACATTTCTCCAGATTAAGATCATAAAAAGTTTTAATATCCCCTTCTGTTCATAATTATTCATTAATTCATTAAAACCTTTCTGCGTGACACATAAAATCTTTACGACTTATAAAAATACACTGGGTCCACTTTAAATTATATCTGTCCTTCTCATTTACGTTTCTCATCATTTCCATTAAATAAAGACAGATTGTCTAACGTAATTAACCGAGGGCGTATATTTCTACCAGGGGAAAATTATATTCTTGTTGATGGAATACGCAAGGGTGAGACGCGACGGTGGTGTGTTATATATTTTTTATGTTATGTCTGCCAAAATGGTGGAAACAGTGTGATAAAAACTCATTTAATATCCGTTTTTTTATGAAAGGTTTTATTTTAATGCTCTTAACAACCCGAATCTTTACAGCTAAATATTACTTGATATAAAATATGAGATTTTTAGGGTAAAGCATTACAAAACACTTTATTCCACAATATAAAGGAGAGTTTAAAATCCCAAAGCCCTATAAAATAAAGAAACGTTCGACCTTGTGGGCATCGCTTTCGACTTGATCTCAGCTAACACAAACACATTACTTCAATAGCCAGTCCACCTGCCTCTTGTTTTCCGATGATTTCCCCATTTAGTTTAAATACTATCTATGTTTTCTAAATAAGAGCGAACTCGAACGAATTGCTCCTATATTTGGACAGCGGCATCAGCCACAAACAGAAAGTGCTCCACAAGCTCCACATCTCTACAACCTTTCCATACACTTATACTTGGAAGAACAAATCATTTTCAGTATGGCATGAAATATAAAACAATTTTTACCCAATCCACAGGACTGATTAGCTCTACAAAGTGAAGAATTTCTCGATATTTTGACTTCGTTCTCTCATCTATTTTAAGCTAGGACGCAGACAGATGACCTCAATAATCACATCAGCTTTTAAGAAGCTATCTCCTTTGATCTCGACAAGTCCTTTCCTCTTCTGATTTATATATATATATATATATATATATATATATATATATATATATATATATATATATATATATATATATATATATATATATATATATATATATATATATATACAGTGTGTGTATAAAGTCTGGAAACGACTTAATAACATCACAATTTATTGGCCGATTTAAACCAAATTTGGTACGGTTGTGTAAGAGGATCTAACGCACCGAATGACGATATTGGCGTTGTTGCCAGCTTTTCAGTTTGTCTGGAATTCGAACGAATTTTATATTTTTAAATATAACACCCTGTATATTTTTTCATTTATAGTTTTTATTTTAAATTTGTTACACTTTTGGTATAACATACTTTGTTCCTAATATCAGTAGTTTTCGAAATAACGACGTGTTTTGAAAATACCAACAAATTGTGTTTTATTTATTAATAAATAAAACACCAGTTCAGTTTTGATGTAAAGTCATAAAAGCTGTCTTTTTACATGCAAAAATGTCTTTAATCCCCTCTACCGATCCATCTATTCGGAAAAGTGTTGTTCAAAAATTCGCGCACGTTTCGACCAAAATGGGGAGGAGCTCCGTCCTGTTGGAAGAATGTACTTCCATAATTTGGACCCATCACATTTCGTATAGTAGGCACTATTTGCGTTTCCAATAGCTCAACGTAAAGTTGTGATGTTAAGTTTCCATCAATAAAAAATGGACCGATCTTGTGGTTACCCAGAAGCCCAACCCACACATTCAATTGTCCAGCGCGTTGTGTATGACCTTCTCTTATCCAGTGGGGATTTTCATTTGCCCAAAACCTACAGTTGTGTCTATTGACTTTACCATTTAACATAAATGTTGCTTCATCCGAAAATACTATAAAATTGAAAAACTGGTTATTTTGGTCAAACCTTGACATCATAATATCACAAAATTCAAATCTTCGCTCAAAATCTTCTTCTGATATCTCTTGAACTACATGTATTTTAAAAGGGTGATATTTATGTTTTATTAAAACATTATGGACGGATTTGAAGCAGACGTCACTTACTTGAGAAATTTTTCTCAATGAAAAAACAGGGGTTTCAACAACGTGTTGTAAAACTTCTAAACTTTTCTCTTCATCTACTACTGCTGGTCGTCCTGATCGTCGCCTATCTCTACAATTTCCAGTTTCTTCAAAACGTCGGACAGTTTTTAGAACAGTTGCTTTTGAAATTGGATTTCGGTTTGGAAATGCGTCATTAAATAGATTTTTAACCTCTTCGAAAGCCCTGACCCTATCGCCATATCCTCTCATCATAAGAATTGTAATTCTTTCACTTTCAGTTAAAGACATTTTTGCATGTAAAAAGACGGCTTTTATGACTTTACATCAAAACTGAACTGGTGTTTTATTTATTAATAAATAAAACACAATTTGTTGGTATTTTCAAAACACGTCGTTATTCCGAAAACTACTGATATTAGGAACAAAGTATGTTATACCAAAAGTGTAACAAATTTAAAATAAAAACTATAAATGAAAAAATATACAGGGTGTTATATTTAAAAAAATTAAATTCGTTCGAATTCCAGACAAACTGAAAAGCTGGCAACAACGCCAATATCGTCATTCGATGCGTTAGATCCTCTTACACAACCGTACCAAATTTGGTTTAAATCGGCCAATAAATTGTGATGTTATTAAGCCGTTTCCAGACTTTATACACACACTGTATATATATATATATATATATATATATATATATATATATATATATATATATATATATATATATATTAGAGGTCTCTCAAATAAGTCCTAACCTAGAGTACATTCATCGATGTTCCTCCATGATATGCAGAGAAAGAGAACACCAATGCTTCAACGCAGTATATCTGTGTTGAGTCACATATTGGATGGAGACTGCACGATTGGATTTTTGAAAATACTACGCAGAATGCTAGCGGGATAGGATAATTGGAAAAAAAAATTTGGAGCGGAAATGAGAACACCACTATAGATGTATGGAAAGAGAAAAGATTAGAAGTGAAAGCATAAGGGGAAGGACCAAGGTTGTGGAAGTATCCAAAAAGATGTTGGTTGTTTGTTTTTGGATTAATGGCTCTGGTTGAAACCAAATGGCCAGCTCTCATTTTTCCCCTTCCCATCTCATCCAATAGATACAGAATAGAAAATTGCAGTGGTTGATTGGATGTGAGCAGCAGCAGATGTAGGCAGAATAGTGATGGCAATGGAAGAATCTGGAAGGAAAGGAAGAGAAAGACCAACTCAGGGATGAGCGAATGGAGCCAGAAACGATCTAAGGATGATCTACGGGAAAAAAATTTACAGGAAAAAAAACTTAGTGCCAGGTACTGAGGAGACAAGCGTTTAGGAAAGGACGAATTTAAAAAAAAAGAAGAGAGGGAAGTTATTTTTACACCACTTAATATTTTCTGTAAAATCCAGAATATCTAAGTAAATATGTCAAGAACCCGAGAAAAATTGTTCTGTTTCTAAAGTAATATGTACTTAAATAAAAATAAATAGTCTACTGATTTTAAATGCAAATACAATTTTCTTTCTCGGCTAAATGATGTTCCTGCGAAATTCGTTTACCTTTAACACCAATTTAATTTAACTTCATTAAAAATTTTCGCAGGCTGGACGAGGCAGCACAGCATGCTCCTGGCTCGTTTTTTAAATTTTCCGCAACAATGGACTCCTGGCACAGTGTAGCAAAAGTGTCTGCTAACGAATTCATTTATTAAAAATTGATTGGGCCTGACACTGTTGAATAATGATTAAAAAAAGCAAAAATAGCCGGATTATTCAAGGTTCACCGAGTTGCTTTACAGTTTGTGCGTCTAAACATAGGTCGCCTTTTTTATTTTTTAAATTTTCTATTGTCCTCCATGAAAAAAAATTACCATTATTGAAATTCCAGCAGAACTCCGAGCTTCACTATCGCGTAGCGTATTTAGAATTTCGTTTTGAGTCTGTTACGTTATAAACCATGGACCTTCTTGCTCTAAGAACAGGACATTTTAGTGTCCTGATGTGCATTGTACACTGAAAAAGGTCCTTAATGGGGGAGGGAAGTCCGAACCTTACGCCACTGTCTCCAAATTATTATGAGTAGCCAAGTATACTGACAAAGGCAACATGCAGATTACAACATAAGACGCTATCTATAAACATCAGGTTTTATCTTTAAAAGAAATCTCTTCTCGATGAAATAATGATAGAGCAAAGCTAATTTGGCAAAGTAAAAAAGTCTTATAAATATTAATAAAATATGTCCATCTTAGATAAGTAATAATACAAGCTTATTAACATGGTTATTGCTTTTTACGGTGTCTTCTTAAGGGTTTCTTATTTTTATGTTAAAATATTAATACCATTTTTGTCTCGGTTGGAATTAATGAATATTTTTATTTTTGCTTTGCAGTGCCAGTTCTCATAAGCAAGGTTTTGATCCAAACACTTTCTACTGCAAAAGATTTTACGCACTAATAAGGTATTACTACGGCTGGAGGCTTTTGTGGATTTAGACAATGTATCATATTTAATAATAAATTTTGCAATTTAATAAAGTATGACACACAATTCTTTATTTTATTCACAATATATCAATACATGATTTACATTTAGTTAAACAACTTATTTACATAAAGATTTACTGCAGAACAAAAATATCTTCAAAAAAAAGCTCATGCACTTTGACGAGCTTTTCGCGAATAAGGGTGTGCTACTGACACTTATTTAAAATAAGTACTTACTCAGGCTAAAATTTTAGAAAGTTTACACTAGAAAAAGTCACATAACTGCAATCTTTCGTATTAATCTCATAGTCTACACAACACAGTAAAATTTATCCACCCTTGAAAAATGTTTTACCAAATCGGTAGACCACGATTCGCGTAAAATTCGCGATATTTCCGAGGAAAGCCGTAACAGACCGCACACTCTGTTACCGTAGATCGCACTGCCCATATTTCTGCAACATTGCACCGATAAAGGCAGGTCGCGGAAAATGTCGAATCTAACCGGAAAGATACGAGACGAAATATAAAAAGCTGAAAAGATGAATATTAGTGTTATTTATGGGAAAATATAATTAGTCCTAATATTTGAAATGGTTCAATGGGGAAAAGGAAAATTTCGATTTATTTGAAATTTAGAAATATACCGTTTTGCAGTTAGACGGTCTCATCACAATATGATTCAAACTAAATGACTAACCTAAAATTTAAGCTGCCTATGCTATTTTGCTTTGTTTCAAAGATACAGGGTGTTAAATTTTTAATTTTTCTTTTCATTTTTTTTTCAAAATATTTTCAAAATGGCTACCTTACTTTTAAGTTAGACATACATATCGCGTAAATGGGAGTGAAAAGTGTTCATTAAACGGTGAATAAGAGTCCCTTCTACGTCACCAGCGTCTCTATAATCATAAACATATTTTTTTAGTGAGGAATAAAATGAAGAACGCCCCATGTAAATATAAGCCACAACGTATGATGTGTAAACTGCGCGCCGTTATGTAACCTGTATACTAATATCTCTGGTGAAGAATCCCCAGAGATGCTGCGGTTATTAACAAAGCTTTGTAACCACCGACAATAACCGGGTTAGTGGTGTATTTACGATCGTTCTGGATAAACATATCCCGCCAATTTTCACGGTCGAAGGATTCCATCCGATTAGTGTTGCTACTAATAATTTACGTTACTACTACTAATTTACCATACGTGAATTTTTTGCTTGATTGGATTTTTAGCAGTGGTGTGCGAAAAAGTAAATTCTACTGAATTGGATGAAGATACCTAGTTTACACGAGCTTAGTACTAATCATTACCACTCCTTGCTCGCCCTAACCACTATGTCACTAAACGCTGGTACTACTATACTAGTGATAATAAAAAAATTTTACTTCTTAAATTTTTTTTACGCAACACCAAATTCAAATGCATTTTTCTCAAAAACAGTTTCATCTAGCGACATAAATAAAGTATATCTTTTTTAAGTAAAAAAGATAAGGGAATAGGAATTTCTGTTTAAAAATCGCTCACACTGAAGCACAAAAAAGTCGGGACGTTTTAAAATGGCATTTAAGCCGTATGTGGCGCCCCCTACGAAATAAAAGCAAATTTGAGAACCTATTTGCTTTTTCCATAAAAAAAAAACCGCCTACAAAATTTTGTAAATTTATTTAGTATTTTTTAAGGCATATCGATAAAAATGTAGTAAAATAAGTTAGAATAAATCGATCTAAATTGAGCAAGGGAAGCTGCTGCTCATTCGTTAACAAACTGTATTGTAGCCAGAATATATAATTGTGTTTTGCACTAGCGAAAGAATTAAAGCTTTTGCATTTACGACAAATATTAAATATATCGACCGAAGAAAATTCCCCATTTTCTATATATTTACATATAGAAGAAACCTATCAAACCCTAACTTTTCAGGCAAGATATGCTTGAAAACCGAGGGAAGTTAGAGGACAGTAGACAAGTAATTGGAGACAAGGAACACTGGCCATGTAGCTAAGTTTATATCAAGCTCCCTACACCCAAAGGTAATAGATATTGCGATGTCTCTGTAAAATAAAATAAGCGTATCATTCCACCAACAGTATATGTTACAAAAAAAAGTGTTGGGAAACAGGGAATTTAAATCCTTTAATCGTAAGGTAAATTTCTGATATTAAGTTCACACACAGGGTATACTCCATTGGCTGCTACATAACTCAGACTAAGACCAAAGAGAAATGTTTCGCACTAATGTGTATTCCTAATTAATGTACTCGCTCTGCCAAAATGGCGGCATCCCGAACACAATGGCTGAATGGATGCCACTGGAATGTTTGGAATCTTATTGTTGGAAATGGAGACTAGGTCAGTATTTTTTTTGGGATATTCTAATACCTTAGTGGCAGTTTGTACTTCTGTACCTTTACGCCACGGCCCTTTGTTGAAGTATTCGAACTGGTAATAGCAGAAGCCGTTAATTCTTCAAAAACACAAACTTACGAGGCCAGAAAACCACCTTCTTTAAAAAAAAACTCAAAAATAATGTCCTCTTCTTGCACTTATCAATTTAAACCATTGAATGTCTAAATATACCTGTCTTAGTGAATCTGGCCATAATAAAAATTTTCTTATAGACCATAAAGAACAAAAAAAATCCAGTAAAGGGAAAGTTTTCCAACAAATCCTATAATTCATCCAAACTTTTGATACCGATTCAACCTCAATGATTACAAATTTAGATAATTTAGGGCTATAAAAACGATTTTTCTGGAGAATCTATAGAACAACTTTTTCTTCACCGAACTTCTCACCCGATACAGAAAAGATCTTAAAATAAAATGAAACACTTATTTTTATAGGAACATATTTATTTTCTACAGAATAAGTCACATATTTTGCATAAAAAAGGGAATTTATTTTTAAGAATAAGTATCTATCAAATAAAGCGCTTTTAGTTATGATCGTGTTTAAAGAAGGAGCTTTTGTCGCTAGTACTAATGTCAGAAGAGAATGCCTCCACTACTTTTCACTTTAAAACAAGGTATTATTAACGATAAGTTACACAAACGCATCGCATGTTGTCTATAAGAAGTACAATATGGTGATTATGACACCATCCAAGTTCCATGCCATAAACACAATCTTTTAGAGCTAGAGATGCATAAATAATAATTATTATAACAGAATACTCAAGATTTAAGTACAAGTTCATTCGATTTGTAGGACTTATTTGTCTATTTGAGCTATTGGAATCATAACTACCTTTGAATATTTAACAAGGGAAACTTTTAACTTGTACTCAACATCTGACTCGTCAATCTTAATGGTATTTTTTATTTTATGTGTAAGAGTTGTCAAAAAAGAAAACCCGGTCATCAGCCATTTTCTGTTTACAGTAAAAAAGTCTCCCACTGGGTTAAATATTCAAAACATTGAGTTAAAAACCTAATATTACATACACACTTTCGTCTATTATCACTTTTTCTTCTTGGAAGAAATTAGTATTTCGCTACACACCATTTGCTTTAACGCAACATGGTTTTTTAGTCTCTAAAGGCACCATAACATACTTCTGGATCCAAGAGGCATTTTCCAGATTTGTACCTCCAAAACTTACGAACATATGAATAGATGTGTATACTACTAACATAGAATAGCCTAGAGCTAGAAGGTATATTAATGCTAAAATAAAGCTGCTCAGATGCCAGCCTTCGATGGTAGATGCTACGAAGAAGATGTTTATTGCTACGATGACTGCTCCGAGCAAGATGGAGGTTATTTTGTATGCCCTAAAAAAACAAGATGTAAATCATCCTTAAATAAATTAATTAATTTTTTTTCGATCAGAAACAATATACTTACAGCCCATTAACAAACTGACCCATAATCTTGGGATTACTAGTAAAAGCTATGGTCGGGATTACAGCAAAAGGCAACTGTAAGCTCATAACAGCATTTAAAAAGTCATTTAAGTTTGTCAATTCCGATAGAGAGCTGAAGAAGGCTATGCAGAATGTGGGAACCATGGCAATACTTCTTGTGAACAGAACTCGCTTCCATTTTGGCCATTTGAGGTTAAGAAATCCTAAACGTAAAGAGGGCATTCTATAAAAAACTAGCAACAGTTTACATAACATTTGTTGTTTATTGTCTGGTGAAATATATATTTTTTAAAAATATATTATAAGCAACAGTGCCGGCTTAAGGCTGTTTACTGCCAGGGGCTATTCACTCTATATTTCAATAAGAAGCGCTTTTACTCTGTTGGTAAAGCAAGTTTTCAAAACTGTGTTCCCGATAATAGTGATTCCTTTGTTTTTTAGGTTTGATTCGATCGATCATTAAAGCAAGCTTGGGCGTACAGACCAAGGATGGCGCTCAACAATAGTTTAGAAAGAGATGCGTTATTCAGTTTCTAGTCTATATACTTTGTTAGCCTATGCGTCAGGGAATGTCTAAGTGTGACCTTTACCTGGCAAGCATAGGGAAAACAAGAAAATACGGGGGGTTAAAAAGTGCTTTTTAACAAAAACAAAAATGCATTTTTAAAGTAGTTCTCGGAACAACTTTGGATTTGATCCATTTCAAGTTTTAACTTTATAGCGGTAATATAAATGGGGTTAACATGGGGTCGATGTTTTACCATGTAAAATCCTTTGTCCCGCGTTAAAAAAAATTTAGTGTATTTACTTTAAAAATACCTTTGTGGTTAAAGCAATTTTAAGATCGTGTGCAAACATATCCTAACAACAGTAAAAAATCATTAACTTATTATATAATATACTTGGTAAAAAAGCAGCTATAGAAAATACATCGCTTTAATTGAACCGGTTTCCCCATGAGTTCAAGTATTTTAAGTATTGTTAATTTTTAAACTTTATGTCTGTACTATTCTGGGCATTATTTGTTTTAAATAATATTTAAAAGCCTTTTTCATTAGTTGCCGCTGTATAAAAAATCAATATAAAATAAAAAGCAAATATCATAAAATGTTTAATTCAGTATGGCTGTACATACGTGAATTTACCTTCCATAGCGAACTGTCCTGCATATGTTCCTGTCATTGTCGAACTCTGCCCTGCTGCGAGGATGCCTACAGCCCAAATATACATGGCTACAACCCCGTACGCACAGCCCAGGAATATTCCACCTTTGTAGATATCGGCATCGCTTATATCATCATTTGCCTAAAAATAGGCAGGAGTAAAAAGCATTTATTTTTTATTGTTTTAAGAGCTTTTTCTCTAAAAAGAATACAAATGTTAAGAAGAACTATAGACATTTAAAAATACCTAAAAACGAAACTTTAGCTTTGGATGTGTGCTGTACAAAAAACGACTCTGGTTATTAATTTGTTCAATAACGTTCTGAGACAAAATACTTACGGGAAAAACTTCTTGCGCCTTGGAAAACATAGAACTACTGGTGTTACTGCACGTTGCAAGCTAAAAATAATAATTAACTTGTTAATTCGATACAAAATATATGACATAATATATGTAACTTGTTAAGGTTTCCTAAGCGGTTTAGTCCAGAAATAAATAAATCTCAATAGCGAATATACATATAACCCAAAGAAAACTGGACTATTTTTTATATTGTCTGCAGAAATTATATGTTTATGGCGGTTGCTGTTATCCATTTATTTTGGTCTTTAGGTATTAACAAGCAGAAAAAAGAATTTTCTACTGCGCGAATTTCGATAACCAGTAAAACGTGATCCCATTGGCTGTGTCGTCAAAAGTGTTTCTATGACTCATAATGAGTACATGGCGAATTCCAGTGTTGTAGGGACATCGAAAAATCAATAAAAATGGCATTTAATGCGTAACTCATCCAATGAAATGTCCCTGCACTTAATGTAGACGGTTCCTAAAATCTTATTCAAGTATATTTCAAGCCGAAATCGGTCCAGGAACCTTTCAATTTTGCAACAAAAACTGACATTTTTGCGAAATTTTGCATGTCCCCGTTACAAATAAACCTATTTATAACTCGAACGAAAAAATAAGCGATTTAAATTGGTGGGAGGTATTCTTAGATAATTAACGGATAAAATAAACCCAAAAATAATCACTAAATAAGGAAAACAGTGTTGGCTAATGTCGGTCTAAAATAGGATTTGTCGGAAAAAATCAAAAAAAATCGGTTTCTACCCCTTAAATACGCTCCTGGATATCCCATTGGTATTCATTTAAAAGTATGATTATCCCTTTATAAGATAGTGTTGAAAAATTGGAAAAAAAGAGATAGGACAAGATACAGGGTGATTCAAATGTACCGGTGTCGAAGGCGAGAAAAGTCAAAAAATCCAAATTTAATCGGCGTTTGCTCCCATCCTATAAAGAATGAAGAAACTGAAAACACGTATTTTGACGAGATCTTTTCGATGACGTATATGGGATTCTAATTTGAACCATCACTAAGGCGAAATGGCTGCTTTTTAAATTGTCATAACTTATACCGAAAAGTAAACATTTTTTGTAGCTAGCTAAATTATCCTAGTAATTTTTTTCAAAATATTTTTTTTGGGTTGGTAATAACTTTCATAAACAATTTATGCAATAAGAAAATATGTGCCTATTCCTTATTAAGGTCAAAAATTTTAGTTTCTGGTGCCTATCTTCAAAATATTTTTATTTGGTCCCCTGCATCTTCTAAAGCAGGGCGAAGTTCCGCGAGTATTCTCTTATCTGATAGCGGCTATTTATATTCTACACTTTGTCTAACTTGTATGTGTCTCTATTACTTCTAACTGACTTACCTTAAGTTACTCCATTACCGACCACCTGTGTAAGGCCACCTTGTCTAAAAATATCCCATTTTCTTGATTTGTCCCATGTAATTTTCTTGAAAACTATTTACCGCTTCTTAATAGGTGACGTGATGTATCTAGCTTACCTTCTTCTCAAGCAACAGATTTCGAATGCTTTTATTTGCGGCTTTCTTTCTTCTTCAGTTCTTATTTTTCTTTCCTTTTTTGTACTTACTACCCAAATAGCATGCCTTCTTCTTGTTTAATTTCTTGCATCCATCTCTCTCCTTTTATCGGGTTTAAATATTTACCTCTCTTATCCTCTACTAAAATAGTATCTTGTCTTACTCCTTTAAACGTTTTCACCGGTGTTCTTTATAAATTGCAATCCTATTTTTCAATGTTGTAACTGCTCTTTTCCATATGTAAAATATTTTGGTCCACTCCACACTGTCAAATGCCTCTACTAAGTCCAAAAATACGGTGCGCTTTGCTTTTCTTATCGTTAACCTTAACTCTGTTACTGACCTTAGTGCAAGTGTCGTCAATTCTTGTATATGATTATTTCTTCAGTGACCTTCAAGCTTTTGTTCACATAATTCTCAGAACTAGCGACACCTACCTTTTTTGTAATATATAGAGTATATTCTTTGGTAAGTATTTAAGAGTGTAATTTCTCGGCTGAACTTAGGTAAAAAAAAGTTTACATAAACATATTATATTCTATAACTTCTAAGATACAGGCTGCTAAAGTTTTTACATAATGTATAAATACAACTACCTAAATATTCGACAAATAATTAGTTTAACTGTAAGAATTAAAAAAAAACATTTTAGGCTTACCAATTCATTATTCGTCTTATTGAACAACCCAAAGGCAAAGACAGAAACCACAAAAATGTTTATAATTAAACTGATCAACAGAGCCCCGGCACTTTCAATCGAATAATATAATTTCGCTTCAGTGATTTTCTCCGGTTTACTTCTGTCGATGTTTCTTGATTTGACTAATGCCGAGTGTAAGTATAAATTGTGCGGCATTATTACAGCCCCTATTACTCCTACGGCCTGAAGGAGAACGTCTTTGTCGCAATTTTCACACCTAAAATTATAATTCCACACTTGAGTGAATGTTAAAGTTGCCAAACTTCTTAATTCATATTATGTGCCATGTTACAAAAACGAAATAATTTATTGAATCATACATAATATATAAAAACAGGCGCTTATCACCGTGAATTCACCGTTTAGTACGAAAATACAAAAAATACAATCAGAAAACTGAATCAAGAAACTTGACAGCCAATTTTAAATACGAAATTTTTTGGGTCGTCGAGAACCAGAATGCTTCCACTCTTCGGATTGCTTTTTAGTCTTTGGGTCATAGTAATGATTAATAAAGTAACTTAGTAACATTGAAAACTCTTAACTACATGATTATCCAGAGCCATACTTACCATGGAAAAAATAGACCTTTAGCTACATCCACAGAGCTTGGACCCGATACGACATATTCGTATCCGAAAGTCAGTCCCATAACTCCAATCAGCACAGCGAAAAACATTTCTAATTTTCGTAAACCGTACTTGTCCAAAAATAAAAACGTAAATGTGTCGACTATTGTTATTAGACAACCAGCCCATAGTGGAATTCTAAAATTAAAACATTAAAAATTAACGCTGTTTTCTAAAGTAGCACATTAAGCTTGACCAGTTGACGGTAATTGCGATATTATGTAGTTCCGTAGTTCTAGTGCGAAAATTTAATGTTTTTCGCACGCGACATAAGAATCGTTTAACGAGGCGATTAACGTTCGAATCGTTCAACGAATCTCAAAAGGAAATACAACAAATATACGCATTCTTCGTATCACTACTTACACTTTATTAGAGAGCATATAAATAGCTATAGAAGTGCCTATAACTTCTTGCATGTCAGACCCAATGACTGCTATTTCAACCATTATCCATAATATCAGTCTGGGTAATTTTTTATATTGTCTATAACACATTTCCGCTAAATGTAGTCCTGTTACTACGCCTAAAACATTTTAAATAAATTAGCCAATAAGAGATGATAAATGGTACTTTCTGGTACACATCTTTTTATATTTACTGGCCGTTCGCACCGTAGTCTTTTAAGCCGGCTTAGACTTAAGCTGTTCCTACTTATAAACTGTATACCTATATCGCCACTTAATTAGAATTCGTGTTATAATTAACTTCATTGGAACCGGGCTGAAGAGGTCCAATTTAACATATTTAGTAAAATATTGGTGGGAAATACCTAAAAAATATCCATCCCGTTATGCCAAAGGGTTGTAAATATTTAGTAAATAGTGTGCAACAAAGAAAATAAACAATTTCCAGAAAGAAGAGGTAATTCTAGAATACTTTTCCGACATTTCAAAAACTTACAAACGAACCACGTTGTGGTCAAGGTAGTCAATGTTAAAATCTTTTTATATTGAAGAATGAAAACGTATTTCATTCTTTGAAAAAGGCTAAGATTTAAACAATAAGTTAACTTCAAAGCACTAAAAGTAATTGGAATGTGGATAAGTTGTACATTAAATAATGAAATTATTCCAAACTATCCTGCATAAGAGCTTACCCAATTTGGTAGCTAGACTTTGCATCACAAATCCCAAAATAGTAGCTCCAAAGAGCACCCATAGCAACCTGTATCTTCCTACAGCGCCGGACTGTAGATCACTTTCTATATTTCCTGGATCTAAGTAAGCTATGGACATTAGGAAGCCTGGACCTGTAAAGGCCCATAATTTTCTGAAGCTAAAACCTACCTAGAATTAAAAATAAAATAAACTGGAGCAAATTAAAACATATCAGAAAAGTACTCAACTAAATTATGGAACGGTTTACCCAATGAAATCTGCTAGAAAAATTATGCTTTCAAAAAAAAGCGCCTTTTGAAAAAATATGTATTCGAAAAAGAGTATTTTTAAAATTAGCGTTATTGTCAAAATAAGTCCTTAAAAAATGGTTTCTTTAAAAATATATTTTTTTAAATTTTTATAATTCCATCTGTATGACCTTGGTACACTATTATAAATGTAACAAGAAAAGCTTTATCTAGAAAAATAGACCAGCTTTTACAGATGTTCCAAATAGATATTGAAGTGCCTATTATATTTAAAGTAGTTTGACTAGTGCTGTTGTGAAAGTAAAACTACAATTCTCAAGTAATTAAGACTTATTTATTAGTTTTTTCCAAAAATTTACCTTTTCTGAATCAGGAATCTCTATTCTGTTTTGTGCAAAATATGTATCAACGTCGCTATCTTCGTAATAGTAGGTAGGTTTGCCACAAACTCCATTTAGTTCTTTACTAGAGGGTTTCTAAAAATATAGGAACATACTTAATTTCAGGTGCCTTAACCCTCAGAGCAGTAATCCACTGAAGCTATTACTATTTTAGTTTTTACCCAGTGTTGGATCTAGGAAATTTCGACCCCTAAATCTAACACAATTTTACCTGGATTTGCTTTTGAAATAAAAAAAAAATTAAGCAAAAAAGGCGACCAAAATAAAGCAGTATTAAACGTTATTATTCTGTATACAATAAACATACATGTACGAATGTACGTGTACATTAAGAATTACTATAGCTGGAAATATTATCTTATTTTGACATAATATCCATTTTTGTTAATCGTTCGCAGAACATCTAGAAGCATTAATGCAACCAAGATTTAAACATTCTTGGGAAAAATTGGCAAAATTAATTGATTTAATTAAATGGCTATTGTCTATTTTAATATGTTTTATTTTGTATACACAACAGATTTTCAGTGGAGTTACGGCCTGGTGAGTGTGCTCTCAACCGGAGCAAATCCAAAATACATCCAGAATGGTATTTTGTCGTTCTTGAACAAATCATTAACAGCGTTTCGAATATATTGAAAAATTAAACGCAATAGAATTTTTTAATTTGCATAGGGTAATATGTTATACGTATTGCTTAGTCTTAGTAATAAAGTGTAATGAATCAGCATCATAAATGAACAAACAAAGAAACAGATTTCCGCATTTCTAATATCCATGGAATGAATTTCTAAAATACCTGACTTGACTGTCTTGACTTTTATTAATTTCACTACGTCCACTGCTGTTTCCGGTATTAATAATAGTTTAATTCGAGTTAGCGACCCATTAACTTCCATCAAGTAATCTACTTGAAACAACTTTTTGTTAATATTTTAGTACAAAATAAAAGTCCTATTCAGAAACTAAAATAATACCTATCGTAGTATAACTTTATTGTTTTGAAAAAAATTAATTTCCTTTAAAACAATAAATTGTCAAGGATTTTCATTAATGGCAATTAAACTAACAAAATATTGACACCACTGCGAAATAATTTTCCTCAATCATCTGCTAAAATCACAAAACCACAAAGTAATTTGGTGTTTCGATAGATATTTCGTAGAAACACGCTATAACTATTGATTCTGAAGAGTTAAGAGCATTATATAGAGTGTTTCTCATATAAGAGAAATATTGAAGAAGCAGGGTTACCATTAAGAGCGTTGCTTTATGGGTAGAGGCAGTCTAAAGAGCTCTAATTATTTGTAATAGTGTACTGCCTGATTTGAGTAAAATAACATAAAAATTTTTGGCTGTTTTTTGTAAAATAAACAGAAAATACTTGCGGCAAGATAAACTTAACCTACCTGAGGTATTTCGGTGGTTATCTGCTTCATTTCAACACAGCCTTTATCTTTGTTGCAGCAATTATTCCTTCCTGCCTGCATTTGTTTATCACATTCCATTTTTAATAAGTAAATAAAAACAAACTAAACAGTAAAGTATTTTAATAAATATTAATATAATACCTACGAACTCCGAACTGCCACTTGTAGTACTATCGCGCGTACTACCGCACTTATCACTAACAGTCAACTGTTAAAAATGCAATAAAACTCTAAAATTCCGTTTTTATCACAAACCGATTATTATAATTTTGTTCCGCGATTTCTGTGTTTTATTTTTATCACTGGTAATTATTTTTCCTAATTCTTTTTACTATTTCACAGAATTATTTTTAATCATCCATTGCACCTAATATCCCTACAAGGTACTCCTTGTTTTAGAAAATCACACGCTCTTTATATACGACTCGTCGAAACTATTGTCAAGTGGTACCTACTACATACAGTACACTGTTTTAAAGTATACTTAAATATAAGTCTCCACGTACAAAAATTATTGTTAGAATAAGTGTAAAGTTGTTTGTTCGTGATCTAAATGAATCGAGGTAGCCTCGAACCTGTATTTTTAATTCTTTACCATTGGGTTTTTTGAGTTAGCCCACTATCTGGATTATTTATATATTAAAACATGGCAAGAATTAAATTTTCTTGTGATACTTTGTTGAGCCAAGAATACGCTTTTCTTGAGATAAGAATGTAATTTCTTGTCAGATATATAGTCTGAATTGCATACAAGCAATTGTTCTAAAAAATGCGCTCCATAACTTGCACCCGTCGCTTAACTCATCTTTTCCAAATCTTCTATGATAAGGGTATCTTTTCAGACAGCTGGTAGACTGCTCGTGTGCAGCCTATCCCAAAGAAGGTCACCAAGTCCCTTCCATTCAATTTTAGGCAAATCTCCTTTCTCTCTGTTGTCAGCAAAGTTATGAAGAAAGTCATCAACAATTGAAAATTCTAAAACATCTAGAAAAACATAGGCTCATCCACGACAGACAGTATGGATTTCGTCACCAAAGATCCACAGCTGATCACCTTATCCTTGTCAAACACAACTGGTATACTCAATCCCACGTAATATTTTAATGGCAAATAACACGGATTTTGGTCAAAAGAACCAACCGCCATCATTACTTATTGACTGTTCCTAACAGAACAACAAGACGTGCGCTTTTGTCGCTCATTCACACCTATGGTATCCAGATTATGGAACAAATTGCCTACAATTGTTTTTCCTTCCCCTCCCAACATCCAATTCTTTAAATCTCTGGTCAACAACTATTTCCATTCTCTTCAGACGCCCACTGTAAATCAGTACTGAGGCTTAAAGTCTACGTGAGCTAAGACAAAAAAAAATAATTCTGACAAAACCTAATTAATGAGGCATAAAGTTTTTTATTACTGAAACACAGGAATTTCTTGACCTCATAACAATTATATTAAAGATTTACTAAAATTAGTTAGCACTGGGCTTGAAGTCAACGTGGACCATCTCAGCAAAAAAAATCATTACACCCAAGGAAAAACTATTTGGTGTGGGTCAATTTTTTTGCCTTTAGCGGCGTTCGGTAATTCAATTTTTTTCATCGTTTTGCTCGGAATTTTTGACAGGCACGTGGTCAGTCGTACTGATTACAACAATGAGTCATGTGCCGGTCAAAAATTCTGAGCAAAACGATGGAAAAAATTGAATTACCGAACACCGCTAATGTCTCATCATGATCCGTCATGATAATGAATCAACTATATATTCACTCTGCTTATACAAATAATATCGGATGTAATCATAATCAAAAGTAATATGTTCTGACTTTTGTGTCGGAGGCTGCTACGTGTAGTGTGCAAAGCTGAATTGTCCGGTCAATTGATCAAAAAATTGTGGTGCGGTGTTGAAGATAAACATTGACCACGCATGCTAACTATTTGTAGAATTCATTACCGGTAATAGCAATTTTAATGATTTAGTATGTTATTGTACATATTTTTGAATGGCAAACGGTTACGGTCGTGATCTTGGGAAAAGAGATTTTTTAATACTTAACAAAATTTTAAAAATACAGATTTTTTAATGTAAATTTTGGTTGGTTTTAAAATACAAAAAATAATATATGATTGAGTATTGATATCTAGTTATCCTGAAAAGTTTCTAGTTGACAAAATTGGATATGGTTGCTATAATTACCAGTATGATGTATAAATAAGTTGTTAAAGTTTGACATTCATAAGTTGAACAATGACAAAACTGTGAGTTTTTAACAACGGCATGTCTGAGAAAAAGCTAGATTTTGAAAAATCGTGTTTTGGTTAGTTATTAAGTATTTATTTTTAAAAGGGTTATCAGGCAAAGAAATTTTTGCTGATATGATAGAAACCCTAGGTGGTCAGTATCCTTCATACGCCACTATTAGAAACTGGGCTGCGGAACTTGAGTCAAGTTTTTGGGATTGCATATAGATAGTAAACTGACTTTTGTAAAGCATGTCAATAAATTTATCAAACTTGCTTCAAACTGCTATGCAATTAGAGAGTTGTTGAACATTTTCACCTTGAGGAATGTTTGTTTTTCATTGGTGGAATCCCATTTACGTTAAGCTATTTGTTTTTGGGGGAGTTGCCACCCATATTTATTGACATCAATTTTTGTACTCCAAAATAGATTCGTTTTTAAAAACTGTGCAAGAGAATCTTGTTTCTGAACCATAGAATCCATACCCTTAACTGTATTTTTATTCTGGAAAGTGTATGTTTAATGGATAAAAAATTTCGTCACATGGCTCCGCAAACACCCGACGAATTCGGAATATTCCTCTACCTTCTTTAAAAAAAAACAGAAAAAAACTCCTATTAGGAATTCAAGAACCTGTTCCTTTTAAATTTGAACGAATCAAACCCTGAATAATTGAAACAGCATTGTACAATTTGAATCACGATTTTTTAAAAGTCTTAAAATACGATAAACCACTTTCATAACACTATATTCTTAACATCCATCAAATAAACAACAATTTTGTATTATCTGGTAAATATTTTCATCCAATTATTTCCATAAACTGGAATTTTTCACACGTTATGGGGATTTTGCGAATTTTACAATCGATAACCTTTCCCAGGTCATTTAAGTTTATATATAATAAATATCTATTATTTTTGTAATATAGAAAAATATTATGATTTTGTTTATTTCTTGACTAGCAAATAAAGTTTTATTGTTAATATTACCCAACTACGTCAGATGCAATTGTATGGATGCCGCATATCCATTGTATACTCGTATATAATACCATAAGTGATATAATTTTACCGGAAATTTTTTTTATTATTAACGAAAGATTGTTGCTTAGCAACTTCACGGATGACATTGTTGGAGTGATTCGTAATTTTTTCTGTTTTGTATCAGGGCCAATCTCCTCCGCCGAGATCATCGTCCATTTTGCAATACTGTTTACACCTAGAGACATGTTTCTAAACCAAATTCCGTTGATCCAACTAGGATTCGCGGTTAAAAGCAAACGGTTAGTTGTTACGCTTTTGCCGTAGAATTCCAAATATATTTGACACAGTTGTCCTTATTAGGGATGGGCGATAATGGGTTTTACCTATCGATAACCATCGGCAAGGTACCTATCGATAAGTTTTAGTTATCGATATGCCGATACTTATCGATTTATCGATAACTATCGATATATCGATAACTATCGATATATCGATAACTATCGATATATCGATAACTATCGATATATCGATAACTATCGATATATCGATAACTATCGATATATCGATAACTATCGATATATCGATAACTATCGATATATCGATAACTATCGATATATCGATAACTATCGATATATCGATAACTATCGATATATCGATAACTATCGATATATCGATAACTATCGATATATCGATAACTATCGATATATCGATAACTATCGATATATCGATAACTATCGATATATCGATAACTATCGATATATCGATAACTATCGATATATCGATAACTATCGATATATTGATAACTATCGATATATCGATAGTTATCGATAACTGCCGATATATCGATAACTATCGATATATCGATAGTTATCGATAACTATCGGTATATCGATAACCATCGATATATCGATATTACTCGATATATGGATAGTTATCGATATATCGATAGGTTATACTTGCTGATAGTACGTGGTGAAACTCTTTAAATATACCTACGCAAATTTTATTCATTTTTCGCTGGCTTAGGAAGAGTCCATGGTATCTAAATTTTAGTTAGGTACCTGCTTGTCCAAAGGAAAAAGATTATTTTTTAAATAAAAGTTATCTTTAAGAATTAAGCCTCTTACTACAGCGCAAGCGCGGAAACAACAATGTTTTCATTGGAATTAAAAGCGATTTTTATTCCATGGATAAGACTTTTTTCTACAGATGCGCAAATATAACTTACCCTCCCAATCAACAAGTTATTTTGGAACCATCTCATTAACACAGGATCTGATGGGCAACAATCAAAAATAGCTTGAATTTACAATTGAATTGTTTATATTAGATGTATGGGCACTTCGTTAGTGGGCACTATTTTTTATTGAAATATAAATTTTCTCTCGATTGGAGGATTTAAATATTAAACATCCATACATCCAGGGGAACAGCCTTAGGGCCGCTGTAACTTTATACAGTGGCGTAGCCAGGTGGGGGCCAGGGGGGCGAATGCCCTCCCCGCCCCCTGGCTTGGCGCCCCTTGCCGCTCGGGCGAATTCACACAATAAACTGTTATTACCGTAATACCGTATTTTTATTAAGGTTCTAAAAAATTATGAAGCGCCCCCTTATATGTTTGCCCACCCCGCCTCGCAAGGCTGGCTACGCCTCTGACTTTGTAGTTCAACGACTTATTTAAAAAATTAAAAAAAAACTTCCGGAGATTTTTTTCGTAAAACATGCAAACAATTAACTCAAAATTTTAAAAGAGCAATTGTTTCACAAAACATGTCACTAATATTGACTCTGGGATGATCTATTTTCTTATTTTTTTTAGAATTACTATAAATTTCACAATATTTCTCCACCCCACACAAAGTTTTTCTAGAAAATAATTAAAAGATCAGTGTTTCTTGAAAATTATTTAAAGATCAGTTGTTCTCTAAAATTATTAGCTGAAGTGATAATTACTAGTGGAAAAAGAGGTAAGATACAGGGTGAAAAGAACATCCCTTTTTCTATATAAAAAAATATATATCTATAAACTTAGGGAAGGTATTAAAAAATCCTTAAAATTGTTTTTCGCAAATTGCCCACTGAATGTCCCAAAGGCGCAGAAAATAGATAAGTTTAACCACCCTGTATTTAAAAGTCTTAGAACACATGAAAATCAGCATGGCCTTGAAGGCATAGCGAAAAAAATTTCAAGAAAATGTTAAAAGTCGCATTCGATTACCTTTATGCAGTTCGAACAGCCAGCAGTTTAGTTTTTGTCAGAGCCTATAAGTGAAATAAAATTATGGTATTAAATAATTTGCTTAAGTTACACAAATCGCTTTCCCATGTGTAATGAAGAAAAATGCTTTCCACATAGTGTAAAACGAAACAGGTAATTGTGCCTATTAAAAAAATCTTCGCAAAGGTCTGCATGATACTATTCTCTTGATAAGAATTCTTCTAACGTAGGTAGTAAAACTTCAAAGCAACAAAAACCATCAGATGATAAAAATCAGGACAAAGCGGGTTCATTAGGTGTATTAAATTTTAGAATGTGATTTCTTACATAACTGTGGGAAAAAGATATATAAATCCGGGCCTTCAGCTTTGTTTTCAAGATACAGAAGTAATTTGAGCCGCCTATCTGAAAGAATTGCCCAGCTTTTGCATCACTGTTGAATTAGTTTACTCAAAACTGTGCATTCTAAACCAGTACATTAAAAAAAATGGTAATTTTTTTACCCACAACTTCCTTTACTCAAAAACAGAAGTTCGCTTACTTATTACTAGTTTTAAATGTGTTTCCGATTTTGAGTTAATGCCTTATTATTAGTTTTTCAAAGGATGTTTTTAATGAACTTACAGTATATTTTTAATTAACTGCCTTAGAATTATTGTACGTTAATTTCGGAACACCTAGTGCATTATCAGTAATTAATTTTTTAATTATTATAATATACTGCTAAAGCACTTCTCGTAAACCTCCAGAAAGCAGAAATTTGGTAAATATCGGCTCCAGCGAACACTTACGATTACGAACTACCTTTTAAATGTATATTAATGTATCTATAAGTATTATTATATATAATTTATAGTTATCGATAAATCGATAGTTATCGATATATCGATAGTTATCGATAGTTATCGATATATCGATAGTTATCGATATATCGATAGTTATCGATATATCGATAGTTATCGATATATCGATAGTTATCGATATATCGATAGTTATCGATATATCGATAGTTATCGATATATCGATAGTTATCGATATATCGATAGTTATCGATATATCGATAGTTATCGATATATCGATAGTTATCGATATATCGATAGTTATCGATATATCGATAGTTATCGATATATCGATAGTTATCGATATATCGATAGTTATCGATATATCGATATTTTTAAAAACATTTATCGATTGTCGATATATCGATAGTTATCGATAACTATCGATATATCGAAAAAAATTCCCATCCCCCATGAAAAGAAAATAGTGGAGAAGAATATAAGGACTCCTTATATTCTTCTCCACTATTTTCTTTTCATGTTAAATGCCCAATCTTCAAGTATTTTGGCAAGTTCCGATACTGGTGAGGTTGATAGCAACCAATAATTTCTTTCATCATACAACGCCATAAATTGAAGCCATATAGAATTCTTCATGATTACGATATTAACGGGAACCGTTTTTTGTACAGCTTCTTCTATTTTTTCCAAAGAATCAACACAAACCGATTGACAATAACGTGATGTCCACTAGCTTCTGGATCAATTATCTTTTGACAATAATTAAAACCATGGTAACCAAATCTATTAGATTTAAAATAGGGTTCCTGTGAGAGTTTAAAGCTCTAATTAATTGGCTTTAAAAGTCCGCAAAATTTTACCTTTCATAATTTTCTCGATGAAATACAGGTAAAACGCCATTAATATAATTTGAATGGCTCTAAAAAATATAAGTAAAATAGTTGGAATACCTACAATGGACTTCTTTCACGACGAACAGGTAAGTGATATCAAAAGGTTCCTCTGGTATTGATAAAATGCCTCTGTGAGGTAAGAAATGTTAAATGCTTGGTTAAGTCACGTTTACATAAGAGAAACAATTTTTTTCTGTAAAATAAACTATTTAATACATATATTAGAAGTCTTGTTCATTCTTTTTACACCCTAAACTATTTTAAATGAAATGTACATTATTGCTAGTGACATTACTATATTGCTATAATTATTAACAAAACAAACATATTAACAGGAATAACAAACAAAAATAGGAACAAAAATATGGAAGTGTATGGAAAAAGGACAAGAACACATAACAAAAGAATATATGAAAAATAAAGACATAAAGGTATTTAGTAAAAACTAAAAAAGCAGATATAGTAGGTACATCAGAAAATGGCAAGAATTCAAACAGTCATGTTGAAAAAAATTAATTATTATTATTATCGGAAATGAAATATAGATTTAAACTAAGAAAGGGTTGAGAAAATAAGAAAGAAAATAATTTAAAGGCGAAAAGGGGAGGAGAAATTTTAAAACAAAGCAACAACTTTTATTAACAACACAACAAGATTTATAATTTTCAAAAAGTAAAGTGCTTTTAAAATTCCAGCTAAAGAAACAAGTAAAATATTAAACTGGATATTTGACAATTTTAAATTAGTAATTAATTATTGTTTTATCAGTTACATATTCTTAGAAGTTAGTAAGTCATTTTTGGTATCTGTTTGTATTAATGTTGCTTTTTTGTTTTCTTTTCAAAGTTTAGTCATCATCTTCTTCTGCTGCTTCTTCACTTTCTTCAGATTCTTCGCTTACTTCGGCTTCATCGCTTTCGGCTTCACCATCATCACCTAGAAAAATAGTTTTATTAAATAGAAAAAGTTTAGTTTTATCCAAAAGTTCACAGAGGCTTCAAGCCTAAGTGCTAAACTACCGTGGGCATCTAAGGAGAAGAGAAAGGCAATATTTTGATTCAATTAAGGGATCAAAAGTATGAATGAGCGACAGAAGTGGGATGTTCTGAATGTTTTTTTAGCTGGACAGTAAATAATTAGGGAACTAGTGGCAACATATAAAATGTATGTTACTAAGCTCATCTTACGAATAGCTGGAAAGTCACGTTAAATTTTCGGTAAACAAAAATCGAAGTCACAAGGGACATTGCACGATATTTCTGGCGGTAAAGTCCATATGCGCCTTACTATATTATCTTGTTAGTTTCAAAATTAATTAACCCTTCTGAAGCAAATTTGCATTGCAGCCCTTTCCCTAAATGTATGTACGGAATACACACACAAATTCAAATTTGGGCCACCAACGTCTGTTTACGATATATCGCACACTATAGTCGTGGTCTGGTACAGATTTATACGTCAGCTAGGTATAATAATGTAAATTAAGTTACTATTCTGCTTGTCTCCATGTCGATGAATAATAGACTGAAACTTTATGGGACCGTGTCCTTTGTTAAGTTGTTTATTACTCAGTTAATTCTGGGACTGTGCAGTTTATACCAGCAACTCAAATGGATAAATATGCTTACGTTTTTTCAGAAGTGGGATGCACATGTGGGACTTGACCTATTGAAAGTTAGACAATGGCAAAAAAAGGCTGCAGGTAAGTTGAATGGGTCCGAGTCCATTTGTATCTAAGGATAGGCAGATGTGAGTTGCAGTCAGAAACTCGAATGGATTGAAATGTAAGTATGTTCATATTCAGAAGTGGGATGTACATATAAGGTTAAAAGGAATTGAAGGTTAGACAAGGGCAGGAAATCACCTGCAGCTAAGGTTTAGGTATGGGTTCAAGTCTGTGCCGGCATTGCAATAGATATCAGCAACTCAAATGGATTAAATGTAATGACAATCAGGTTTTTCAGAAGTGGGATATGATGTATTGATTTAAGGCTCGAAGGGATGTAAGGTTAGACGAGGACAGGAAAACATCTGCAGATAAGAGGTATAAAGAAGTAGAAAGCAGGCTGTTCTGTGCTTTTATAGCTGAACAGTAAAGGGATGCATATGTGGCGTTCTTCTTTCTGTCCTGTTAGAAATATTTTTAGAAGAAGAATTTTTAATAATGCTTGGTGATTTAACGAGAGTCGGTATTCACAGAGCGGTCATAGTCAGAAATAAACAGTAACAGACTTTTAATCCTCTGATTAAAGTTAGTTGTTTAATAAAATAAAATCGAAGTTAGTTCAGATATTTCAACTACAAACTGCAAATAATAATAAAATTGAGAAATACTGATATTTAGTAAATGTCCTTTTAAAAAAGTAATAATTGTGATTGAAAGTGTCGTGCCCCTTGTATAAGTATATTTTAAATATTATTGTAGGCGATCTCTAGTATCTCAGAATTCTGATTTTGGAAAAAAAACGGTTTTTTTTTCAAAAACACCGAACACTCATAGTTCAAAAAATATTAATGAATATCGTAGTAACAATGTTTACGTACACTAATACTATTTACATTACATATTAATAAACACGTATTCAGATAACTAAAATGGTTAACATCTGATATCCTTTCATCCTAAAGCTATCTACATAAATCCACGATTTTTGAATTTAAAAGAAAATAAATCTCAATAAGCGACGACCTACTGATTTTGATACACGTATAGATAAAATAACAAATTTTATGTGACATGCAGTATTAAGAATAGTAATCACTTAGTGTATCTATCTCTATTATTATTATTATTATTTTTAACATTGTTGCTAGTCATTTCTTTGATATCAAAAATCAATGGCTTTCTAGGGAAGTCGCATAAATAAAATAGACATATTATATTCATCATGAAAATCAAAATTTTATTGTCAACAAAATTAAAAATATCATGATGACCCTTCATTGAATTGATGATTACCAGATTAAAAAAATTAATATTTATTGCGGTAATTTTGCGTACACATTCTTTCGTTCAGTGACCAAAAAATACATAAAAAAATATGACACTTCTTTCGTGCTAGTTCCCTAAAATCAGGGAAAAAATTAACCTTGAAGTTCAACCTTAAAAGCGATGTTGGTCATTTTCACCTATAAAAACACTGGATTTTGAAATCGAAAAAATTACGTACGTTAGTATTTAGGCTTAAAGTCAACCTGGGCTGTATCAGATAAAAAAAATAGAACTTCAGTGGTAAGCTTCTCTTATTTTGGGAAATTAGCACGTATGCAATATTTTTGATGGATTATAAATAACAGATCACGGAATAAAAGATCTGGAAAATGCTACATTTCCTCCCTATAGAGGAGAAATTTGGTACTTTCACCATTTGTAGGGAAATACATTTCTTCCTCTTTCTTTAACTTACGGAAGAAGGTCTTTTTCTTTCCTTATAGCAATTTTTTGCCATCCTCGAAGAAAAAAAATCAATTTTCCACCTTTGTTACGCAACTGACTATATAACTAAGTACATGCTACATACCTTCTGATGATTCAGCTTCAACTTCACCGTCCGATTCTGACGATTCATCTCCATAGTAGCTACCTCCATCATCACCAAAGAAACTGTAGTCTGATTCTAGTTTCTTCTTGGGTTGCTTCTTTTCATCTCTAAAAATAAAAGAGCGCAAATTATTTTTTGAATTATTTTAGAAAAAATAAGCTTTTAAGCTTGGCTGAAAATCTATTTTATTTACAAAAGGTGTTTTACCTAATGCAGTTTAAAAATGACATGTTTTCTTTGCTAGATGGCAGTTTCATCGCTTAAAATAAGGACAATAACATTAAACACATATTTTAGTTTATAGACTATCAAAACTTTTGGAATTTTCTTGATTTTGGTTAACGATAGTTGAACATACATCCTAATGAAGTCGGTGTAAGCTATGCACTAACGTATCCGGCCCATTAGCTCAGTTGGTTAGAGCGTCGTGCTAATAACGCGAAGGTCGCGGGTTCGATCCCCTCATGGGCCAAGAAGTTTTTTTTTAGCTTTTGCTTCACTATCATCTGTACAACTTAAGTCTAAATCATCATAATTTGCCCAGAGCTAACCCTACCATATTTAAAAATTATTAGGTATTGACTTTTAATTAAAGATTCAAAAAAGCGAATATATTTTGCCCCACGTTGAGCGCCAAAAAATTTTAAAAAAGTTATTGTGATTTTTTGGCGCTCCAACGTAGGGAAAAATAAAAAATGGGGGCTCTTTTGGGACTCATTTACCGCTTATACTGATCATCTCTCCATAATAATTCATAAATAAGTTATTTTTCTTTCATCTGTAAGTCTACAAGAAAAAAAAAGTGTTATCGAATTGTTTGATACTTACAGATGAAACATACTGTATACAAATGCCATTATAGACAGCAACTCTACATAACTTACTCATTTAATTGCTCAAAGACGGCGTATGACTTTCTGCTTTCTTTTCCATCATCACCTCCAGCTAAAAAAGAAAAATTATAGTGTAAGAACGCTTATATAAATATACCCAATAGGTACTACTAATTAACAATATGTTCTTTTAACAAGATGGCGCCGCGTGTTACAAGACCAGGGAAACTTTGGATTTGTTACGGACACGTTTCCTTGGCCTGTAAGATCATGCGATCTAACCCCCCTCGAGTTTTTCTTGTGGGGCTTTCTCAAGGGAAAAAGTCCAATCTAACAATCCACAGACTTTTAAAATGATGTAGGAAACACTCACAGAATTTAATATATCTAAAATAAAATAAGGCAATAAGTCGATTTCTCATATCATGGAATATATTGTACCATCGATCTACTGAGTCCAAAATAAAAGAAAATGTAAATTTTTAAAGGAATTTTTGTATAAAAAAATGAAATAAAATGTGTTCTTATAGTGAATCTTTATCTTCTTATTTAACGAGTTGGCTTACTTTTTGTAGCAAACTTGTAGCATACGTGTTAGTTTCGCTAAAATTATCATGGAGCGAAGACATTTAACCTGTGAAGAAATGCTTAGGGCAGTTGGAATGATCCAGGCTGGAGTAGCACAAAGGCAAGTGGCTAGAATTTTTGATCCTTTCCCAAGTGTTGTGGCCAAGATACAATGAAACGAATAACATGAAACGTCATTTAGGGCCTTCAAGAATTACCACTCCCGCCCAGGAACGATATCTCATTTTACAAGCAAGAAGAGATCCGACCCGGACAGCAGCCCAATTGGTTAAGAAATTCCAGAGGGTGCGTAACGTTGAAGTTTCTGACCAAACTATTAGAAATCGTTTGCATGAAAATGGACTTAAGAGTTTCAATACTTCAACTTCCAATATTGTTAACAAATACAATAAAAATTAAATGTTGATTGTTTACTTGTATTTCCGCTTTCAATAAAAATATGGTATTTACTTGTTTTTTGACTTAATTATTTATTCGTGAAATAGTCATGACGAATACCATTCGTAATATAACTTTCCCTAGAAAAATTTTCGATTATTAGACTCAAGTTTGTTGCTTTTAAGCAATTTCATTCATGGCATTGATCCAAAATCGCTCTCTTCCAAAAAACGCGATTTTGTTAACAATGTCATTCGTGAAATTTCATTAATAATTAAAAAATTTCCTTATAAATTTATATCACTTATGGTAATATATTTAGGCAAATCTAAACAAGTCTGAATAATCTCGCACATATTTTTTGCCTGTTTGAAGTTTGGCCAGGTTTAGTTCTCTTCTCACCTTCTAAATGGGCATGTTTTAAACCGTCCTCATTGGCATTATCTATAGCAGATTTATGTTCCTGACCATATTCAGCATGTTTTTCGTATCCGTACTTATCGCCATCTTTCTTGTGGAAGCTGTCCTTGTGCTTGTAGCCGTCTTGTCCTCTGTCTTTCATTTTCTTGGAGTACCCGTGTACGTCACCATCGTCGTTTTCGGCATCGCCGTAGACATAGAGAAAAGCATCTTTTACACCTGAATTTAGAAGATGATTTGTTACATAATGGAATTAGAAACGTTAAAAGTTATTTTTATGCTTTAGAGTGTTTTTTTGACCGTTAAACTAAAATTCATTTTTGCAAGAGCCTGATTTAGTGTTAAAACCCGGATAATTTGACAGTTCAGGTTTTAAATTGACAAGTGTGAGAATAGAACAACTAAGTTTTATACTAAGATATTATTTTTGAGATATTTCGCAAATTTGTAAAAAAAATGGTCAATTTAAGTATGTGTTTTTCACAATAAATAGGACTAAATTCATTTTAGCAAGACGATTCAAGGGAAAAATCATTTGGAAACCAATCAAGTCAAAAAGTGTTTTAAGATGGTTTATTAACAATGGCAGGACATAAATATAATCAAGAAACCTTATAGTACCCGAATAATTTTAGTCGTAAACAAATTTTCTCTATGTAGTCTTGTCCTTAGTAACTGTCTTAGCCAATTGTAGGTTTTTTCCTCTTCTCGTTAGTATTTTCTCTGTGTTATCATTCCAAGTCATGATCGGTCTACCTCTTGATCTTCGTTGTTGTATTCTTGCCACCCATACCTCTTTTACTGTTCGGTCATTGCATATACCATTAAATTTGGATATAATTCAATGCATATACGAACCAGGTACCCAAACTATCTTAACTGACTTTTTCTATTTTTGATTGTATCGCTTCTGTTCCCAATTCTTCTCTAACTGCTGTGTTTTTTACTCTATCCAACTTCGTTATTCCCATGACCTTTCTCAAGAAGTATTTCATTTCCATAGCCTGGACTTTACTTTTCAATTTCTTTTAACACCCAACTTTAATATTTGAAAGTAAGTATTGGAGCATATATGGTGTTGAACACATTTAATTTTAATTTCCTAGAAATCTTCTTCTAGAGCAGTTCATTTTGTCTCTTTTCTTGAATATTGGGAGTATGATGCCGATTTTCCAATCCTTTGATACCTTTTTAGAAGCAAAGATTTTATTGAATAGATCCGTTAACAGATTCAGTCCATTATCTCCCATGCCCTTTAGCATTTCCCCTGTAATCTGGTCATGTCCTGCAGCTTTGCCTCTCTTTAGCATTCTTATAGCATCAACCACCTCTCTCGTCCCAATTTTTGGTTCATCCTCTCCTACCTCTTGATGTCCATTTGCTCAGGTTTGCGTTAAAAATTGCGTTCTTCCGGAGGTAATTTCTCTCGGCATTTCTCGGGACCTCCAAATATCGGAAACTTTGCACAGAAGGAGGCCCTAGTTCTGTTTCTCATTAAAGATTGCAGTGCTAGAATATACCTGCAAAATGGTTTCCACCATACTGTCACTGACATTCTTATTTCTATGTAGATTTTGGTTAACAGGTATTGTATAGGCATAAGCGCTTTAAGCAGGGAAAAAAAAAGAAGGAAGATAAAACCAGACGGTTATCAATACTCCCTCGTATTCTGACCACTTGTAATCATTCTTAGTGCTTCAACTAACCATTGAATGTTACTAAAAGAAGGTAAATTAGCCTGTCTACCCGCGCCAGACATAAGACCGTTAAATTATTCGGTAAATTATGCATTTCTAAAAAAATATAATCATTTCATATAATATGGATAATTAAAGTTAATTCCAATGTGCAAAAGTTTGCAAGGTTAAAAAAATATGCTAAATAAATATAAAATATGAGTTGTTTTATCATGGCACGCAAAGCGAGATCACCTTCGTACGTCATGGGCATTTAAAAATTTCGTTTACTATTTGTTTATTTACAGGGTGCACAAGAAACAGGACATAACCTATTTTGTCGTAATTCAACTAGTACATTGTACAAGCCTCAGTTGCATTCACATATGCAATAAAACTATCAGTCCAACCTGGGCCTGTTGTACAAAGAATTTACCAAAATTTTACCATATACCTTTACCAATATTGAATTCTGTTTTGTAAATTAATCATAAAGGAGCAAGACTGGGTTTTGGAGGCCTTGAACTGAACAAGGGTGGCAGTGGCTTAACTACATGGGGGCAGGCCCCCGAAGACTTTCCAGCACCACCCCCCCCCCCCCCCAGAAAAATGTTTTAACTTTGAAAATTATTAAGCACCATCACCCAGGCCCTCCTCGGTCAAATGGCCAGTTACGCCACTGGTTTTTGGCACCACAGTCCAAGATTAATTCAAAATCTTGGTGCATAGATCTGCGTCTATTATCCAGCTGCTGATTCGAGACTCGTCTGGAAAAATGAATGTTGGAGAGACGAGTCGTATCGTCAGCGTAACTCTATTGATGGGATTGGTAGATGAAGAGAGTAGGCCATTAATGGTTGGACGGAACCTTCACATTAAACAGCTCATAAGGATCTACCTTTTAGTAAAAAAATTAATGATTTCTCACTGTGTATATTTTATAGTTATTGGGAAAAAATAATAATGCAAATAATATGTTATTTATTTCGACCAGAAATAGGGTTATCTCTGTACGTGGGCTTTCATTAACTGATTTATCATAATCAGGCACGTATGTAGATAAAACCAGCAATACGACGTCCGATATACCTAAGGATTTTTTACCCAGGGCTGTGGAAAACTCGTTAAAGAATTTATTTTTAATTTTATTTTGCGCATTAGGTGTGACATCTAGCTTTTATTTACGAAACTATACCGGCTTAGAGTTCGCTTTCTTTATTCAATATGCGGGAGTATTGATGTGTCAATGACTTACTTTAAGTGAATGTTAATAGAGAGCATTTCATCTGGGATTATATGTATATATATAGGGTGATTTTCATTAGGATGCACACAGTGCGAAGATCTGAAGAATTTGCCTTTTTTTAATGCGCACCATGGGTTTTATATGTTAAATTTTAATCCCATGCTATGCTAGACCCTGTTCTATTAGAAGTATAGGAATAAAACTTAACATATGTAAATTTAAAAGACTTAAGATTATGTTAATTTGCCATTTATGCCAGAAGAGCTTCAAAAAACACCTAAAAAGTGCATTTTTACCTGGTCCCACCAGATCTTCAATGTGACTGGGCGCAGCTCTTGCTTCTCTAACAGTACTTTCTACTGTCGCAGTATCGTTTGGTCCTTCGAACATCAGCTCATCTTTGGATGGAGCAGCAACAACGCTCGCAATCACCAAGGAAACGCAGATGAAAAATTTGTACATATTTGGAAAATCTTTGGTTTGCACAAACCAAGCCTGAAAAATTACATGCTTTGTTAGGAGTTTAAAAGCAATAAAAATGAATAAAATTTATTTAATTTTTTTTATTTTTATGACTGAGCTTTAGAGTTAAACTGAACAGAAGTTTTAAAAAAATTGACTAAAAGCGCATTTCATCATATTCTGGTAATACAACTACCTTAATCTAATCTATTTTCCTTCAGTTGAGGTTTTCACATTAAAAATTTTCACATAAAATTTTGGCAAACTGTTTCTTTTATCATAGGCGTAGTTAGGCGGTCAAATTCAGCTGTGCTTAAGCCCTTGACTCTATTCAGTATACGACCATAATTTTTCATAGGATGAAGAGTGGTGGTGCTGCTAATTGGGGTTTTAAGGACGCTAAGCACACCCAAGTCCCTCCCCCTAAACTACGCCTATGTTTTTTTATATAAAAAAGCGATATGGTTGATGTGACAAATAGGTATTTTGCTTACAACAAAAAGAATAGCTGCAACAAAAGACATCGCAAAACTTCTGTGTATGGGATTATTAATTATATTTTGACCAAAGATACCTTATTTATTTGGAGAGGTGGAAAAATATTTAAATTAGAAAAATACTGATCTGAACCCACTCGATTATTTTCTTTGGGGATATTTAAAGGAAAAAGTTCATTCTCACCAACCTTTTAAAAATATCGACAGCTTGGAAAGAGTAGTAACCTAATGTGTTCTAGAAATGGCTCAAGTTGTTTTGAGAAAAGCTGTTCCAATATTCTCTAAGTGAACAACAAAATGCATCGAAAAGGAAGGTCGCTCTGTTGAAGTTTGAATTTTGTAAATTTATTCTTTCTTAATAAATACTTTTTGTTTTATATTAAAATCTTATTTTTCCCCTAGGTGGCTGAGATTTAGTATTTCGAGAGAAAACTAATTCTTTAAAATACCTTTTTTTGTAACTTGCTAAATAAGAGTATGGGTATATTTTACGTTTTTGTCGCTACCCCGTATTCTATGGGTATTTTAAGATTTTTTTCATAAATATTCTTAGTTTATTAATATGCAGAACTATTCTACAACAAAGTGATTTTTTCAACTTTCAGTAAAAAATTTTTCCATATGGCAAAAACTACGTGGTACATGCTGTGTACTATTTTACAGCTTTTAATTATTTTACATCTTATTTCCAACGATGGACGTTTAAATTACCCAAGTTTTAACATACATACCAATATTGCAATTGCACAAGGAACGTCTAAAACTTATCCTGGCCGAACTGACCAAAAAGATTTTAAAAAACAAAGACTTTTAACCACCGTTTTAGTTCTTCAGATAATTGTTTAACTAGTTTGAAATATCTAAGTCACTCTCTTATAAACTGTTTTTTCTATTTGTTTCAATTCTTTTGGGAGGGAAAATCATAGATTTTATGCGGTTTTTATTAGATAGTTAGATAATTCCCCGTTGCATTAGTGTTTCTTGTAATAAGTATTCGATGAAATGGATAATAGTATTAGATGGTGTTAAATACGAGTATTACAACATTTAATAATTTGTCAGTGATTGAATCTATTGAGAACAGTCGCGAACGTTGATGGAATTCAGTGGTTTTGGGTAAATACGGAGCAAGGAATTTGATTTCGTGCTTGACTAAATCGGTCATTCAGGCAATGGAGAACCGGAATTAGACTAAAGTTAAGGTAATGATTAAAAAATATACATGTTAGAATAGGGAATATGCATATGATCCAAATAAACCTGCAGATACTTTGTTTCAAAGATACAGGTTGTTATTTTTTTTTTAGTTTTTTCAAAATATTTTCAAAATGGCCTCAGCAATTTTGATAAAATTTACATTGCGTAAAGTACTTAAATTAAGCATAATTGTTCTGATTATAAAAAGACTGACAGGTCCTCCAAGGACGTGCATATGAGAAGACGGGTCAAATATTTTTTTAATAAAAACGTGTATACCACTGATTTTTAAACATTTTCTTATCTCATTCAAATAGTATGCTAAATTCTTAACAAAACTTACCTCCCCATATTTGGTAAGTTGAATTTTATGCACAGTGTAACGGAATCGAAAATTCGTGGCCATTGGTACTTTACTTCGCTGTTTTGCAAAAATTATGACATAAAAATATATATTTGAGTACGTTATTACCGTACTAAATTTAGACCTACGTAGTACCTTACTAGGTACCGGTTGTTCAAAAAATGTAATTATTTTTTGACAAAATAAATAAAAAAAATAGTATTTTCGGGTTAAAGCCACTAAGTTTAATAGATTTAAATACTAATTATAAAAAAACATACTTTAATTAACCTAATTTTCACATTTGAGCTGGAGACTGATCTATCAGAATTGTCTTTCTCAAGATTAGTTCCTCTAAAATCTAAAAAGTGTTTCGTTTTCTGGCAATCTTCGAAAAATCGAAAATTAAAAATTTTTCCAATTTTGCATGTCCCCGATGCAAATAAACCTATTTAATAATACCTTTAACGAAAAAATAAGCGACTTAAATTAGTGGGAGGTATTCTTAGATAATTAACTGATAAAATAAACCCAAAAGAAATGACTAAATTAGGAAAATAGTGTGGAATAATGTCGGTTAAAGATAGGATTTGCCGGAAAAAGTCAAGAAAAATCGGTTTTTACCCCTTAAATACGCTCCTGGATGACCCAATCGGTATTTATTTTAAAGTGTGATTATCCCTTTATAAGATAGTGTTGTAAAATTGGGAAAAAATTAGATAGGAAAAAATACAGAGTGATTCGAATGTACCGATGTCGAGGCCAAAAAAGTCAAAAAATCGAAATTTAATCGGTGATTGCTCCCTTCCTATAAAGAATGGAGAAACTAAAAAATATGGACATCATATATTTCGACGAGCTCTTTCCGATTACGTATATCGGATTTTAATTGGAACCATTGAGACCCCACAAGAAATTAAAAACCGTGAAATAGTTGGGTCAAAAATCGAGATTTCCAGCTTTTAACAAATATATTCATTTCCAGTGATTTTGAGTTTAGGTTAATGTACTGCAAAAAGAAAGTATTTGAGGTTTTAAAGATTCACTTATGAATCCGTTTTTCGATCCGACGTTTTGTTTTCGAGTTATTGGTACCAAAGAGGCAAATGGCATTTTTCGACCAAAAAAAAAATCAAAAGAATTACTTGTCATTGTCCGATCCTCACCTGTTTTAACAGAGTTCTGTAGCTCCGGGTCCTCTACAATCTCCGAAAATTTACATCGATTTAATTTACTTTCGCGACCTGTACCTGATTTCAACGGAAATCGCGAAAATTTCGACTTTAACGTTTAATAACTCCGAAACGAAACGTCCTGTATAACTGAATTTTCTACCGAAGCTAGTTGCACTAGTCCTCTATCAACCATAAAAAATCGATTGCTCCCGACTGTTTCCGAGAAAACCAAACCTGTTCGACTTTAGGTTAATAATAAAATTAAATTAAATTAATAATGAAATAAAAAATTTTGTTTAGTTAAATTATTATAGTAATTTTCTTCAAAATAATATTTTTGGGGTTGTAATAACGTCCTTAAACGATTTATGCATTAAAAAAATACATGTATATTCCATATTGAAAAAGTAAACCCCAAGCAAACAAAACTGATTACAAAAATTTGGATTTCAAAATAAATGATGAAATTGTTGAAGTTGTAAATAAAGTTAAATACTTAGGAGTAATTATTGATAAAAATTTAAAGTTTAATGATCATGTAGATTATGTTTGTAAAAAAATATCAAAAAAATTGGGAGTTTTAAGTAGATTGAGAGAGTATTTAAGTATTTATAGTAGGAAGTTAGTATTTAATTCAATTGTTCTACCTCATTTTATTTTCTGTAGTTCAATTTTATATATGTGTTCACAACAGAATAAAAATAGATTACAAGTACTACAGAATAGAGCCATGAGAATAATACTGGGGTGTGATAAATACACTAAAATAACCGATATGTTAACAAGTTTAAAATGGATGAATATAGAAAACTTTTTACTTTACCGCACTCTTATTTTTATTCATAAAATAAATTTAAATTTATCAGCACCTTATTATAACAATTTTTTGACTAAATTTGATGAAATTCATGAATACAATACAAGGGGAAAAAATAATTTCATTTTGGGACATAGGAATTTAAAGCAAACCCAAAATTCTATTTTTTTTAAAGGTATTTTAGAGTATAATAAATTAAGTAATGAAATTAAAGAGAGCAGTTTAAAATCATTTATTAAAAAATTAAAAACGAAAATTTTAAGCAATTTAAGCCTTATTCGATAAAATTCAAAATGGATTAAAATTACCTATCTGCAAAACAAAAGCAAGAAAGAAGAATTATAGAATAAATTAGATGTTATATTTTAAAACTATATTGAATAGCTTTGTTGTAGCTAATAAACTTTGTTATTATTATTATTACCTATTAATTACAATTTCCGGTTTGTTACGCATTGTTAAAATCTAAATTGTACTGTTCTGTAATCTTTGTTATGTAATACTGCAAAAGCCTATTGCAGTGCCTTTAGTTTTTACACTTCAACTGCTAAATTAAATTATGCCTATTGAATTAGCTTAGTGAACATAAAATCAACAGTGTTGTTAGCATTCTCCTATTTTAAAAAAAAATTTAGCCCATAGTTTTTGATTTTATAATATAAAATATATACAGTAGGTTCGCGGATGAGGTTTAGAATTGGACAAATGGGCCAAATTTTGCAAGATACGTAAAAATGTACCTCATAATAAAAGTTTTTGCTTGTAAAATAAATAATATTCACTTTATAAAAAATTTAATTCTTTATACAGGGAGCATAAAAATACGAAAATGTTATTTTGCGTAATAGCAGAGACTATAAAGAACATAGGCAGACACTCGAATACACCGAAAAGCCGGTCTCCCTTGGGACATTTGGTGGGTTTACTGGTTTATGGTTTAAAAGTTTGTTTATCCACCATCATCATACATGTAGATACATAGTATACATATTTATATAATGGTAGACAAGCAAACTTTTAAGCCATAAACCAGTAAACCCACCAAATGTTTCAAGGGAGATCCGCTTTTCGTTGCACGGATTGCTCGTCTGGGTATTAGTTAGTCTTTGGTAATAGTAAACCTATCTTACTATTTCATTTAGGCCACCCTAGACTAGGTATTTCGTGTTTTAAAAATCGGCTATAGGGGAGAGTCCCACAGTACCGGCCAGCATGCAGTATCGGCCGGTTGCTCTTACGAGCCACCGATATTAGATGGTGCTCATATGCATATTACTTGTTTTGCACTACGTTCACATAAGTACCAGCGTCAGCCTGTCGGGCCAGTGCGACGATTTATGTTGAGCGGTTCACGTCTACGGCCCCCCAATAAAATAAAAATACGTTTTTATATGAATTTTATCAATTTCAGGAAGCAGTTGATATTGGTATGTATTCTTTCTTAATATAGTGACATAAAAAATAAGTTATCATTCAAACATGATTGGTATTTTTTTGTTTGTGTTCAGATATAATTTTTTTTCGGTTCCTTCAGTATCGGCCACAAAATTTTCCGGCAGTATCGGCCACAACTTCTCAGACAGAACCTCAACTTTCAGTTTCTCCCGAAAGAAATTCTGACGTGGAGCACACACCACAGCAATCAGTTGATAGGTTTAAAGTAATTGCAGAATTATCACCGATTGCTTCAAAACGGAGAGTTACTGCACGACGCCGTAAAGCAGAAAAAAGTGAAATTATGACTGATTCACCATACAAAAATATGCTTGAATAAAAAAAAATACAAAAAGAAAGGATTGAATCAGTAAAACGCGGTAAAAGTGGAGTGGAAAAAATATCGTTATTAGAAATTATTAAAAAATTATTAAAAAACATTATTAAAAATATCGTTAAAAGAAACAAAAGGAGCAAGAAGGAAAAAGAACGTGAAACGCAAAAGACAAAAAAAATTAAAAATTATTTAAAAAAATTATTAAAAATATCGTTAAAAGAAACAAAAGGAGCAAGAAGGAAAAAGAACGTGAAACGCAAAAGACAACTGAACCTCAACAAAAAACAACATGTCCTTTATGTCATGAGTCATACGATGAGGAATGGATTCAATGCGGAAACTGTAAGGCATGGGTCCACGAAGCTTGTGCCAACATTTCAGAATTTTCACAGCAATACATTTGTGATTATTGCATTATATGATGTGCCATATGTGTACTGGCCGATACTGGCGGCCATTTTTTTCATCTTTGCTTTTCATATGTATTGGAAGAACTACAGTATAAATAGAAAATCTAAAAAGTAAGTCAATAATCCTTATATCATGCTAATTAAAATAAACACTCCAATAAAACATATAAGGTATTAGAGAAATAATAAATAATATTAATTCAGTGGGCTCTATTGTTGGCTCAAAAATTACTTCTGTGCTCGCGGACACCCTTTGGAGAGGTTAAAATTGTGCTGTTGGTATTTGTTCGTTGAATAGTCGTTCAAGATTACAGCCTATTTGTTTATTGTGTACGCCAAAAATAATAGTTATTTTGCAATTCTATGGACAGGAGCAACTCGTTTCAGTGTTTTATGGTATGTCATTAAAGCAAACCTAAAAAGCTTCGCAATAATAATAACTATTTCGATTAAATAAGATGTATATTTTTGCAAATAAACGTTTACTGAAACCAATGATATATTTTGTATTAAATTTAGAATAGGGTATTACTGCATCAAATAATTGTTATGTTTAAACGGCCTATTAAAAACAAATGAAACCTTATATTTTAAGCAATCTTATAACCTATTGGTTAACAATGATATACTAATCACAGATTCCATAGAGTGTACTCTACCAACTAAACTGCTGGCCACTCGAACTTACACATACAGATTTTTAGGCAAAATTTAAAGTTCAATATTTTCAACAGGAATGCAAATTTTTGAACGCGTCTTGCAGATTTTAAGAACTAGTTTTTTTCGGATTAAGCTGCATGACGTATATTTATCGTAGGACCATAGGTTTATTATATACGGGGTGATCAATCAAGTCATGCAAAAAATCAAATAGTTTGTATAAGTGAAATTTCCGCAAAAAATTTTTTTGGACGTTGCAATATGGTTCGTTACTAAGGTAACATCAATATCTCTAGACGTTTTGGTCACTTTTTGGATTAAGGCCCTTAGGTCTTGTACACACTACTAAACATAAAATTTGGGTAGCAAAATTTTTAAAATGCTATAACTTGACATTGGATTGACGGTTCTTGATGATTTTTACGGATTTGGAATCCTTATTTCACGTAGATTTTCTATAATCTAAGCATTTTATTTGGGGGTTGGAATATACAGGTTCAAATTTACACATTATACCGGGTCGATAATAGACAAAAACGTAGCGACAAGAACAAGTTTATTACATTATATTCTACAATATACAAGATTGGTTAATAACGGTCAAAAGTCAATTCTTACAAAATTTATAATTCTAAACCTAATGTAAAGGTTCCTGCAATCCCTAAAAAAACCGTCAATCCAATGACAAGTTATAGCATTTTAAAAATTTTGCTACCCAAATTTTATGTTTAGTAGTGTGTACAAGACCTAAGGGCCTTAATCCGAAAAGTGACAAAAACGTCTAGAGATATTGATGTCACCTTAGTAACGAACCATATTGCAACGACCAAAAAAATTTGTTGCGGAAATTTCACTCATACAAACTTTTTGATTTTTTGCATGACTTCATTGATCACCCCGTATATAATAAACCTATGGTCCTACGATAAATATACGTCATGCAGCTTAATCCGATAAAAACTAGCTCTTAAAATCTGCAAGACGCGTTCAAAAATTTGCATTCCTGTTGAAAATATTGAACTTTAAATTTTGCCTAAAAATCTCTGTGTAAGTTCGAGTGGCCAGCAGTTTATATGGTCCCCAACCTACTTTTTGAGAATGGCTGTTGTCAGGCTTTCAATTATGTGGCATATTTTCTGCTCCGAGAGCCATAGCGACGGCGCATGCAGTCGGATGTTTAACGTCCTCTCTATCTATCCTATAGATGCAAAATATATGACACGAAACAAAAGGCAGGTTATGAATGAATAATGTCGTCTTTTTTCGCTAATGGTCAATGGTCCTACACATTTTCTTTTATTAGATACCATGTTCTATCCTTTTAAGCAATCATTTAGAAAAAAAATAATACTAGCATACAGTAACTTTATATCTTTAGAATTCCAAAAATTTTCTTCTAAAAAATAAATCCTTAAAGATAAAATTAAATCAAGATTAGGCACAATTAGGTTTTAAATTATTATCTTACGCGGTTCATTAGTACTTGACCGCCCCAGATAATATTTGTTTAAATGTGTATTAAGTGTTTTTAACTTAATGAAATATTTGATGATATTCCAACCAAAATGTATGTAATTAACCAACAATCTAGAGGGAATAATCGAATGTGCGGTCGCGACAGTTTAATTAAATTAGTGTAATAAAACTCATCCTGAAAATACCGTGAAAATATTGTAAATATTGTGACAGTATTGTGTCGTGTTGCATGGATTTCAGCTAAAACTTTATATTAGAGAAGCTGAAACTCTGAAAATATTGTGAGAATTTATGATTTTTTGAGTGTTTAAGCTACATAGGTTTGCGTTGATGAGTTGCTACGAAGACAAGGTAAAATATATAATTATATTTATTTAAAAACGACTTTATTTACCATTTGCCTAATCTAATCTAATAAACGTAGTGGTGCCAACTAGACATGTCCCAGGCAACGCCCAGCCCAAAATCCAAAAAGTAAGGATAACAAAAAAGCAACGTCATATAACTTTACAATTCCAAAGCTGTATTCAAGGCAAAAAATTTAATCAAATCAAACTGGAATCAACATGAGAGGTGGGTCTATTAGTAATACAGTAACCAGTAAGCAGGAAAATTAAGAAAAGAAACAAACAAAGAAACATTAGTTAATTAGTAATTCAAAAACAGCAAATCCCTATAAGCAGTCTTAAAAGAAATCCGAGAATGATCCAACATTTAAAGATGGCATTTTCCACGTAGTGTCCATGTTGGCAAACTTAATTTCATTTTGACATGGCTTTTCGGCTTTAAAATTTTTAACAATAGCATTATATAAGTATGTTAAGTATATATTCGTATCCTTCAAGCAATGTTTGGTCAATTGTTTAAAGTTTCAACGTGTATAATGATTTCATTCAGAAGATTAATATTTTAAAAGATCTATGGTGATATTTTTTCTGTCACTAGGACCTCGATATTCTTTTTAAATATTGTTTTCCTAAAATAAATTATAAAATATCCTGAAACTTTTATTAATATGCAGTCCATAAGATCATTTGGTCAACTACCCACCTAAAATTTTCAATGATCTACCTATTATTTATTTATTTTTTCATTTTTTCAACCCAAAAAATAATATTTTCATTCAAAAAAGTGCAAGTTCAAGCCACCGCCGTATACAACGGTGACCAAGCCAAGCTTGCTCCGGACTCGCCGTATTTTAAATTTACCTCATAGGTGTATATGGACTACATAAAATGCATTGAAGCTAAGAGAGAAACAAACATACGCACTTGAGGAAGTTAAAAAGAGACAAAATTTGTCGACGGCCCAACAATAATATCGCTTTCGGGGCGCGTGTTAATACGTTAAAAAATACCTATGGAATATGAACATACGGTTAATATTGTGACAATATTCATACAAAAGAAAAATAAAGCAAAAAATTGTACTAAAATAAAATTAAGTTGGCAACAAATGGGTGTGGCCGGAAAATGCAGCCTTAACAGGAATTTCATTGAGAAGCTTGACAGAGGTATAGCGGAAGGATCTTTTAAACAAACTTATACGATGCTTGGGCAACTGAAAACGATCACTGTATCTAGTATTCCGTTGATGCAATGTATTTCTGGAAACTAGTCTTTCACGCAAATGTTCAGGAAAGACAGCTTTCAGCAATCTATACAGAAAGCATCCCAAATGAAGTTTTTCTCGATTTTTAATATTTGACTTATGCCGTACAAGATCTCGGTCTCTCAACCAAAAAATGGTTTGTCGTTCATCAAAACTCAACCCCCAAGGGAGGTAAAATATTCTTGGAAAATATGCATATATCTAAGAAGTCATTGAAATATGTGGCATCCAATTCACTAGATAACCCAAACTTATTTCTCCTGCTAATAAAAACAAACAGTGCGCCGCAATTTGGCATTTCAAACTGTGCTTTTATTTACATGTTTTTATCAGTATGATCCAAATCCCTCCACTCCCCTTTTCGAAAAGCATTTTATTAAAAAGTTGTTGACAGTTATCTGGCGTAATCCTAAAAATAGACATGGTTTCTTGTTTTATCAATAGTTTACTGTTCCGTAATGTTAATAACAAAAATAGTACAGTGTTTTTGGCCATCCAAGCAATACAGTATTACAAGACATTTATTTGACTATATCTTCATCTAATAAAATTAGCATACTAAAAAAGTGATACATTTTGTTCTACTTTATGCATTATAGCCGAATAAACTGTTATTCCCTTTTCACTGCGATAAATTATTAGGTTAATAAGTAAAAGTGGCAACGCTGTTTTGCTGTTTACTACCAGTTTTACTACAAATCGAGAAGTGACGCAAGCGGCCATTCGTATAATTCGCTGACAATTGCGATGTTATTCTAAAGTGGAATTGTTTTCTTTTTGTATTTGCGAGAAGCGTTAAAATGTTTTTCTTTAAAGAAGCTGACATTATTTAGCGGAAAAAAAACATTTAAATATGGTGCGGCAGTGTCAAGGTTGCAAAAAATTGTACTATTTAAACCCAGAAGTTTCTTTTCACAAGTAAGAGAGGTCATATTCACTTGTATCAAATCCATTGGTGTAGCTGTGTTGAATCTTGGAGAGTGTTGCCATTTTTTCCGCTGTGTCCGATTATATAAATGAAATGCTTTGTCTATAGTTTTTTAGACCTCCATAATACAGACAGACAAGTTCGAAAAATTCGTCTATCCCTTGACACCAAAAAGTCCTCCAGCCTGGATGGCATACCAGCAATTGTTCTAAAAAATGCACTCCAGAACTTGCACCCCTCTTAACCCGTCTTCTCCAGATCTCCTATGACAAGGGTGTCTTCCCAGACAGCTGGAAGTCTGCTTGTGTGCAGCCTGTCCCTTCCATCCAATTATAGACCTATCTCTCTCCTCTTTGTTGTCAGCAAAGTTATGCAGAAAGTCATCCACTAACTTCAGCACTTCACACTAGGCTCGCCCATCATGAGACTACACCACCAAAGGCCATAATCCCTTTTATAACAAGCAATGTTTGATCGCTATTTTGGGGGTGAATGTGATCAGAAAAAACTCTTATTTTTCGGGGATAAGCTGTCAATGGAATACTTTTGTCATATGAAATCAAAAAAAAGTTCTGAATAAGTCCATTATATCATTTATCTACCTGGAAATTTACCACCTGACAACTGATACTGTTCAAGATGTACCACTTGTAAAAATTAAATCTTGGAAGTAGGTACTTATTTTTTCGCTTTATCGCGTGATAAATTCTCATTCAATTGCATTGTTCCGTCCGTCGGCTAGAAGAATATGTCCACTCAGCAAGTTTTCCAAGCTGATCCCTGTCAGACTATTAAGAATGATACATATTCTGAATAAAGCTACCGTTTCATTTAATAGAAAGTGTCAATGCAGCATCCGAAATGTCATCCCTCGTGAATCGCTTTCAGAAAATTAGGTAAAGCAGGTCGTGAGTATTTTGGATCAATAGGAATGGATCCCACGCACGTGGGGATACTGCGCGTTGAGGAGCAGTTTTTCGTTGCTTACCCGTGTTCTTTCGTATAGTGGAGAAGAATTTTAAGACAATTTTTTGAAATTATTTTTTTACCTTGGATAGCCGATGTGAACCTTAAGGCTAGGTATTGACATCCCGTGGGCGTCTGAAGAGAAGGGGAATGTAATCTATTGATTCGGGATTTAGCGAACTGAAGGTTGGAAGGGGAAGGGAAAACCTCTGCGCGCAATTTACTCCACACCCTGTCAAACCCTAGATATGAATGCGTTGAGAGAATGCGAAGGGGGATGTTCTAGGCTTTTGTACCGGGACAGTAATGGGATGAATATATAACGCGCTTCTTGTTATTCTGTTAGGAACAGTCAATGGAGGAATTATAGCGGCCAATTCTTCACGGCAAAATCCGTGGAAGTATCCGAAGAAGTCGAAAAGTGATAAATCCCCAACAGCGCAGCGATGAGCGACGAGGATTGGGTCATTGATGAATCGAATGGCTCTTGTTTGGATAGAATCAAGGATGTTAAGTGTCAGGAGCAATACCGCTCCCCAGATGTGGGAACAGTACTCTAAGTTAGGTTTTATTTGCGAAACATAGAGAGTGTGTAAGCTGGAAATTGATGTGGCTATTGAAGTAATGTTTTTGTGCGAACTGAGATCATGTTGAAAGCGATGCCAACAAGATTCGTGCCGGGTTTTTTGCGTGACAGGAAGCAAGACTGCGTTTTGGAGGCGTTAATCTGAACAATGTTTTTGGCATTCCAGTCTAAGATTAATTGGAGATGTTTCGGAAGGAATTCCTTATTTTAGAGATTTTCTTTTTCGAAAAACACCTTTTTCGAATAAAGAGCGTTGCACAAACTTGCAACACAACTTTACACGTGTTTCTTTGGAAAATAACAAGAAAAAACTGTCTGTAACATTTTTATTGTACTGTTTTCCTAATTTATTGTCGAAAAATAACCATTCGACACAAAATGAAGCATTATGAATCAAAAACCGTCTCCACTATCAGAATCCCTTTCCTAGCGAGAGAGATGGAAACAGATTGTCAGCATATCCATAGTCCCGTGTGATCCTGTAAATAACGAAGGGGTTTTATTTGCTCAATAGATAATAAAACGCTGATTTTTAAATAGATATCACTCACGATCAACACCCACCCTAATAATATTAAATATTGGATTAAAAGTATTTAAAGAAATAAATTGATAACAAATATAAAATGTTTTATAAAACAGTAGTGGTTGAACAACAGAGCTTTCGAAAGAGGTAGACTGAAGATTACAAAGGGCTTCAAAAATTTTAAATTCGTTCGGACGCAAAAATACTGATGTTTCAGGTATGTGTGAAAGGTGCTACAGTTGACATATTTTTTTTTAATTTTTCAGTGTGAAAATAAAATCCACATGGTTTATTTACTTTTATAAAAGTTGTCTACAATTTTCCGTTTTCGTTTGTATTTCTATTGTACTTTCGGTGCATTTTTTTTTCCTTAGGCTTACCACTTGCAGGCCTTCAAAACCAAAATTTACCAACAAATTTAAAAATTTGGTTCTCTATTTTTAAATCTATAAAATATTTTCAAAACACACTGTCTCGAAGATCTTTTTCGAAAAAAAGTGCTGAAGTTAAAACGTTCAAAGTTTCTGGATTTGTTAGCGGTATAGTGGGACTAGCTTCGACGAAATATTCAGTTATACAGGGTGTTTCGTTTCCGAGCTATTAAACGTCAAATTAGAAATTGCAGCGATTTCCGTTGAAATCTTGTACAGGTCGCAAAAGTTGATTAAGTCAATTTCAATTTTTGGAGGTTGACGAGGGCCCGGGGCTACACAGAACCCTATTAACATTGGTGAATGGATCGAAAGATGGGAAGTAATCGTTTTGAATTTTTTTTCGGTCAAAAAATGCCATTTGCATACTACCCATATTTTGTACTTAATAACTTGAAAACGGTAGGTCGTATCGAAAAACGATTAAACACGTTAAACCTTTGAATCCCAAATACTTTTTTTGCAATACATCTTTCTATACCTAAAACAACTGGAAATTGGGAAAATTTTGGAACAACTGAAACTGATTTTTGACTCAAATTTTTCACGGTTTCTAATTTTTTTAAAGGTCGAAACGGATCCAAACAAAATTATATTTAGATCATTGGAATAAGCTCGTCGAAATACGTGATATCCATATTTTTTAAGTCCATTTTTTATTGAATAATCGGCGATACAATTTCGATTTGTGACTTTTTTGGCCAACGACGTCGATATATTAATTTGATACCCTCTGTATTTTTCTCTATCTAGTTTCCTAAAAATTTTTCAGCGTCACCTAATCGAGTGATTATCAAGCTTTAAAATAAAAACCTAATGAGACATTCAGGAGCATATTCAGCACCAAAGAATTTAATATATATTATTATCATGTTTATTTCTAGGGAAAATGGCGTCTTTGGAACATAAGCATATCCATTTTAGTCTTCCTTACATTATACAACATATTCCTTACCATTAGGCTAATGTACTCCACATCGTGCGCACAAAATGCTCAAGATCCCATGAACGTTGCCCAAGGAAATATTAAACTTGAACAGGCTGACTGTCAAAGTAAGTTTCTTATAGTCTGTTCAAAGAGACCTGACAGAAAAACTAATTTATTGTACTTATCGTATCATAGTATAAGGCTTATTTGTTCTATTCAAGAACGAAAAACTGTAAAATAAATGAAACAACTAACATTTTATGTATTATCTTTATTTTATGTTAGAAAATATTCCAAACCAACAAGAAGCAATAAATAGACTCAACAAATTCAACAAAACCGTTTACGAGAATGTGGCTGAAATTTACAGAAATCTGCATCTAAGCCAAAAATACTCATTAAATCTCAACTTAGATCTTGGAAGATCAGATAATAGGTTGGCGTATAAACTTTTTGACAACGTTATAGTCGGAGAAAAGTATGTGGAGCTGTCACAAACGTACAAGACATGTCTGGCTGCTCAAAGTTCCTTAGACAAGATAGCATCGCTTATTGAAAGTAGTCTTTATTGGGGTAAGAACAACATAAAAATTTAAAGCTATTTATTCCTAATACCGATCGAGCTATTCTGGTTTATCCTAGCGGTTGTACTAGTACGTCCTAGGAAAACTCAAACGTGGTAACAACGGCAGGAAGTTTTAATATGTCCTAGGCCAAACTAGAATATCCTCAAATCGGAAATAATTGTATCAAAGAAATAAAATGCATTTTAAAATTCCTGGCTCTGCCGTCCAACCTTTGTATCTTCTTGGCGGCATTTAGTATTAGACTTATATAACACAAAACTGTGCGATTCGTATTAATTACTCGGAAAGTGGAAACCTGGTAAAGGGACGGACAATGAGTGGTACTTAATAATATAAATGAAGTAAGCAAGGTTATTAAAAAAATGTAAGCTTAAAAATTTCCGTTGAAATCGGGTACAGGTTGCAAAAGTATATTAATTGGATTTAAATCTTCGGACGTTATAGAGAAGCCTGTGCTACATAACTCTATTGATATTGGCGAGGATCAGAAAATGGGAAATAATTGTTTTGAATTTCTTTGATTGAAAAATGCCATCTGCAGATCCATTTTTGGTATTTAATAACTCGAAAACGGTAGGTCGAATCAAAAAACGGTTTATCACGTCGAACCTTAATATCCCAAACACTTTCTTTTTGCAATATATTTTCCTATACCTAAAGCCACTGGAAATAGGGAATATTTGTTACAAACTGAAAATTACGATTTTTGACACCAATTTTTTAGGGTTTGTAATTTTTTACAATTTTTTTTTATTAAAATTGATCCAAATAAAAAATCTATTTACATCATCGCAGAGGAATTGTCGAAATGCGTAGTATTCATATTTTTAGGTCGTTTATTCTTTATAGGAAGGGAACAATTATTGACAAATAAATTTCGATGTTGTTGCGTTTTTTGCCCACGACATTGGAACATTTGACACACTGTATTTTCTCCTATCTAATTTCCATAAACCTCTTCAGCGTTATCTGATCAAGGTATAATCAAGCTTTAAAATAAATACCCAATGAGTTATTCAGGAGCCTACTTAAGGGATAAAAATTCCATTTTTTTTTATTTATCATTCAAAATCTTCAATAGGCATTTTACATACCGTTTTTCTTATTTTCCAATGTTTTCTGGACTTATTTTAATTAATCATCTAAGAATATGTGGTTGTGTGTATGTATAAGTGTATGTATGGAAAAATATACAGGGTCTAGAAATACGAAATGTTTAATGATAACAGCGATGACCTTAGAGACCCTAGTTTGAAACAACTTTTTATTTTAAGGGAACCAAACCCAGTATTTCGTTACCAATGTATTTTTGGTCTTTTCGTTTCACAGGTGGTCCAATATCACTAGCAGCTTTCGCAGCAAATGAAAAGGAACTCAATCGTCTTCTGTTGTACATAATATATTTAAGAAAATGTAATTTAAGAATAAGAGAAAAGGTAACCTTCCACATAGCTACGTTAAAAGACAAGGGGCCAAAGAAATTTTTAATAGATGAGGAAAGACTGGAGAAAATGGAGTGCGGGAATCCTATGGGGGTTTTGCATGGATTATTACGCGATTTTAATAATAAGGTGAGTGTGAAATCTAAAAAAAAAACGATGTAAAAGTGAGTTGATATTTAGAAATATTTATTTTATATTAGCGTACAATCGCATATCTACAGTCACAGTATATACGTTCTTTTTGTGCATAAGTGCGTTTAAATTCGGCGCCATTGTAATTTTTGTGGTGTAGAAAATTAGCTTCTGTTTGAATTTTTATCCGTTAGGCGATTTCGCCTCGCGAACTCACCTAAAGCGATAATATTTTCCCTCAAAATTTAAACCTTTATATCGATTTTTAAGGCATATCTACCAATGAAAAGATGTTAAAAACTGTTATGCTTATTTTTGAATGCACATCTAACAAATAAATAAAGAAATTAGGTTTATTTTAATTAATAACAATATTTTAAGATTTTCATTAACATATAAAATAATTTTAAGAACAACAGTCCATGGAGATATAAACTACCATACCCACAAAATCTTCTTAGGAATTTAGCAAGAAAAAATTGTCACACCAAATACGTGTTCCTTACCGATGTTGATATCATTCCCAGTAGGGGTATGGCTGAAAGTTTAAATGAATTTTTAGGTAAGTACTTTTAGTTATTGTACAGGGTGTCCGGAAAGTCTTAGTATGGGCAAACAACTTTGCTATTAGTAAAGAGACACCATATTTTGGGTGTAACTTATTGGATAGTAAACTACTTTTTTATGTAATTCAACTTTCTCAACCCCCTTGAAAAAAAGTTGAAAAAAATGAACACGCTAGGTATTTTATTTATTACTTTTTCTAAACAAATTTTACAACAATTTATCGAAAATTTTTAAATTTAAAGAGAAAAAATGTATTAGTAGAAAGTTATAGTCATTTGAATTTTTTTAAACCAAATATATAGTTTAAAAAAATCAAATGACTGTAACTTTCTACTAATATATTTTTTTCTTTTCCATGTTAAACATTTTGTACCAATTTTTTTTTAATTATACGGAATACTGTTACTAGTGTAAAGATCTTTGAATGATATTTTAGTGTAACAATCAAACCTTTTACAATTTTTTTCTCGGTACGCTCGGAGACTTTCGGTACTCTCTTTTCCATATTAACACACGCAACTTCAATTTCGTACATGCTGAACTATTTTCTTTTCAGATAGTGAAAATTGTGAGGGCAGCAAATGTGCATATGTAGTACCGACTTACGAACTGGACGAGAGAGTATTATTCCCACCAAATAAGACTGATTTGATACGAATGGCCAATAAGGGGTTAGCAAGGCCCTTTCACCATAAGGTTTTTATTTATAATCAGTATGCTACGAATTTTAGTAGGTAAGAGATTTATGCTATTTTTTGAAATCTACCTACTATAACGGTTTGCTCTTTCGTCCTTGACTCCGTCTTTTTCTAACTTAACCAACTTAACATTCTGTCATACCTAACCTCCTCTCATGCCCTTTCTTAATTGGTTATCTTTGCACTCCATACATTATTGCAGTCTAAGTTTATAAACTAGTCGCCTCTTCTTAGCATTAATTCTTCGATTGGACGGCACTCCTCCTTCCACCCCCTTGCTCTTTTTATGTTATTCCCAATTCCGACGTATTAAGTTCAATCTTTTGCAATGATGAATAAATATTTAATATTTTACTTTACTTGGCTTTTTTTCTTCTATCCTTACTTCTATTTCTCCTTTTCCATTCCTTGTCGTTCTACTGATTTTTATAACTTTTAATAGATATTTCCTCCAGGTAGCTGGTGCTACCTATTACGATACGAACACCATGGAGAAGAGCTTCCTCTCTTACTTCCCTGTGTTGTAACATCCATTACAGGGCCGAATCGACTTTTCAAATAATCAATATTACTATAAAAAGAAATCAATCAAAAAAATTGCAACTTTTCAGATGGCAAAGTTACAAAGACCCCGACGAACAAGTAAGGATAAGCCATCCAGTAACGAATTTTGAGTTCCTCTATGAACCATTTTATATAGCGACTGACGACGTTCCACCACACGATGAGAGATTTGTTGGGTACGGATACACCAGGAACAGTCAGGTATGAAAGTTAAATCTAAAACTTCTAACTTTGCACCAAATCGTTAGGAACAAAGAAAAAAAATTCAAGAGCTCCTGGATAAAACTTTATTTCTTTGTTTTCTAGGTCTATGAAATGTACGTCGCCGGCTATAAATTTTTTGTCCTGTCCCCGATTTTTACCTGTCATTGGGGTCTCCAGGTGAAGAAGTCTCGTCCTCCTTGGAGAGAGCATCAAAACAACCAGAACAGAAAACACTTCGACACCTTCAAAAAGGAAATTTTCGCTCGATACAACAAAGATCCGTTGAATATGATGGCCAACAAGAATTAGTAATCCTCCAGTATTATATTTTATGGTTTTGTACTGACCTTATTTGAAATTAAGTAAAGAATTTAATTTTTAAAATACTGGTTTTTATTATGTCTCTTCACATCAACTGCTCGTACTAATATAGTTTCCTTTCCTGCTCATTTTTGGTCTTCTATCTTCTTGGGATCTCCTGCAGCTATACACCTCTCTTTGAATGTCTTTCCTGCTGGTTCAACTCATAACAATACCCACCGCAAACATCATTAACTGTGAGAAATTATATTTCTCAAATTTGGTACTCATCAAAATATTTTCAGCTACCTCTCCGGCCTAGTCCGGATCTGACTTTGTCAATAACAAATATTACTTAAGAATGCATTACGGTATCTCTATGTATTTCGAAAATTGCATTTTATTCACCCTTATTTAGTTGCCTAAACAAACTCAATAAATAAACAATTACAGTAGGTAATTAAAAAACAATAAATTTCAAGAAACATTGTTTGATTTGGAGATGTTTTCATATAATGTTAGTACGAGTACATATCTAACCCAATTACGAATAGTCAGGTAAGATAAAGGTTACAAATCAGTCTTCAAATTTGGCTTTTGGTGAACAGTGCTTCAGTAGACATCACAATGATTTTATTTTTTTGCTTAATTGCAGTGGTAAGTTGTCGTTCAGGTAAGAGCTTTGGAGAGTTTTAAAAAACCATTTTTAGAGTTCCGTGCTAAAATTAGCGAAACGGAACACTTCGGTGTCCGTCCATCCGTCTGTAACAGGCAATTTTCTCTGAAACTATTTGACGTAAAAATTTAAAATTTAGCACAGAGATAGAGTGTGGTGGCCCAATTAATTATAGACGTGAAGTATAAAAAGCTGAATTTTGATCCTGGGGTTTAATTTCAGGAGGTAAATTGGGAAATGAAAAAAAAATATTGTATGGGCATTATGTAGGTTGTCAAATAAAAGCTTATTGAAGCACTAATTCAACAATATATATGATGTATTTTTGTATGCATGTTTTTAACATTTTTCGGGAAAATCGCTTAAAAATTGCTATCGCCCACCCTTATCACCAAAAGGTCGCTCAGAAGAATCTAAAAAAATTTATGAACATTATAGATTAGGTGCAGATTGAGCCGAAATTATCAGGATTATCAATTGTTATAAACAATTTACTTGTTTATTTCCTTATAACTGCTGAACCACTGGTTTTAGAGAAAAAGTTTTTCGACAAAAAATGTTTGTCACGTTGTAATGAGCAACTTTTGATCTTACACGTTCTTCAAACTTTTTAATTTGGCTCAATCGAGACGCTCCCCACTTAGCTCCGCGCGTACGCTATGTGATACAGCATTAATGCCGTCGTTAAGAAGGGGGTTGGTGGCACGGAACCCTAATATTGTGCAAGTATAGCTTGTTCTTGACCAAATTTTTTTGTTCCACTTAATCCAACAAATACCGTATCGTAATTTGTATAATTGTACAAAATTAATAAAGTTATTTCTCGCATTGTTTGCATGCTTCTCTTTCAAAATCTTTAAATTTATATACTTTTATAGCATCAAATACTTCCCTAGAAGACAACATCGTTGGAAGAATTGTAAATGGCAAGAGTGTGTTAATAGAGCAGTATCCATACCAATTATCTTTAAGATATATAAATGATCATATTTGTGGTGCATCTATTTTAACGGAACAATTTGCTATAACTGCTGCACATTGTACAAATGAGTAAGTAAAATCATAGACTAAATAATACCTAGACGAACACTGCCGTGCAACGAGCAGCGGGTCTCCCTTGAGACATTTGGTGGGTTTACTGGTTTATAGTTTAAAAGTTTGATCTGACATATCAACGCACGATCTATCACGCTGGATCTAGAAACTTAAAATTTTGCACAGAGGTTTTCCACATAACCTAGAAGGCATCTACTAAGGCAGGGTTTTTTTAAGTTCAACCCCTAAGGGGGTGAAACAGGGTTTCAGACTTTTTATGGAGAAAAAATATTAGATGGTCCTATTAACTCACACGTGTTTTACAGTTTTTATTAAACCAGCCCCTAAGGGGGTAAAATGGGGGTTTAAAATTTTTAAGAGTAAAATTTTTATACCGCGGACAAAGTCGAAGAAGAAAGTCAGTTTAAAATAAAACTAGCACATTATTTTAACGTTTGCTCTTCTTCCTTAATCAACATATTTTTCCTTCTTTTTATAGCGTTTTGTCTTTTTGGCAGTGTCTTTTTATTCCTCTTTCATTTCTCTTCTCTATGCTTTTTGTTAACTACCTCCTTTTAAAATGAATAATCTTTTTAGCTTCAATACAAAATTTCTATCCATTCAATACGGCATCACTTCTTTAGATGACGAAGATGGTCGAATTGTTAAAATGAAAAGGGTATTTAACCATCCGGAATTTCGTATCTCTCTGATAGAATATGATTTGGCCATTCTGGAATTAGCTGAAGATATAGAGTTCAGCGACAGAGCTCTACCTATAAAAATTATGGAAACGAATGAATCATTAGTTGGAGAAGTGGGAGTAGTATCAGGATGGGGAGCAAATCGTGAGGATGCAGATAATTCTCCCCTTAACGATTTGCAGGTGAGATTTTTGCAAATAAAAATATTTCTGTTAAGTCAAATGTACCAATATCAAGGGAGATGTGTAACCCTAGGCGTTCGCCAATGTTATAAAACCTAGTATTAGAATCTCATGACCTACTTAAGGCTTTTGACAGTGCTCTCTCTATCATGTTTTAACTACTATAATTTCTTATTTCAGGCTGTAGAAATACCTATCATAGACCATAAAGTTTGTCAAGAGAAATACAGATGGATTGCTCCGATAACCCCCAGGATGTTTTGCGCTGAAGACCCCGATGACGGCAAGGATTCGTGTAAGGGTGACTCCGGTGGCCCTTTTGCTGTCAATGGACAATTGGTAGGGGTGGTATCGTGGGGATACGGTTGTGGAAAATCTGAATACCCTGGAGTATATGCTAATATAAGTGTCATGATAGATTTTGTTAAGGAAGTTATTGGAAGTTGACGATAATGTAAAATAAATTGATTTGGTAATTATTGATATTACTGGAAACAGCGAATTTTTTCATGAAATTTTGCACATACCCTAATTTTGGGTCGTAGAACACGAATCCGAAGTCAGCTTTTGCCGGTCTCGTATGGTTTTTCCAAAAAAAAATTGTTTTTGGAAAACTTTTAGGTTAACTTTTAGGTTACCTTTTTGTTATAGATTCCTTTAAGTTTCGACACTTTCACTTCAACATATCTGTAAACTTATAATTTTTATTAGTTTTCGTCACACAAAACACCACATTTAGGCAAAAATAGCTAAGAAAATTGCTGTTTTCTATAGAAAATTCCATTTTATCGCTACAGACGTCATTATTTTGCCAGCTGTCAATTTTCCGGCGTTGCCACGTTTACAAAGCATTTTTCTCGCAAATTTTAACAATTTCCGGCCATAAATAAATCCAAAAAAAGAGATGGCAATATGAGAGTAAAATAAGACAGATAGCATTTTATTTTCCCTAAAAGGGCAAAAAGATGACCCCAACCAACACCCTGGGGCACCGATCCCTCTTCGCCTGCGAGGAAAGAGACTGGTCAGGGCCCCTAACCAGGTGCTAACCCTGCTCCGACCTTAGGGTGCCCTCCGATCCACCGTTATACCACCGTTATATCGAAAATATTAGATCTGTCACCTAATTCACCGACTTAGAAAAGTTTTTGATACGAACGGTGGATCGGAGGGCACCCTAAAGTCGGAACAGGGTTAGCACCTGGTTAGGGGCCCTGACCAGTCTCTTTCCTCGCAGGCGAAGAGGGATCGGTGCCCCAGGGTGTTGGTTGGGGTCATCTTTTTGCCCTTTTGGTTAAATTTGGTTCATTTTCGCATTTTCCCGCCAACTTTTTATTATTCCTAATTTACAACTTTGTCTTGAAAAATAAGTAAACCTGGCAACGCCGGACATTTGACAGCTGGGAACGTAATGGCGTCTACTACCAAATACAATGGAATTTTATATAGGAAAAAGCAATTTTCTTAGCTATTTTTGGCTAAATGTGGTGTTTTGTGTGACGAAATAAAATAAAAATTATAAGTTTACAGATATGTTTAAGTGAAAGTGTCGAAACTTAAAGGAATCTATAAAAAAAGGTAACCTAAAAGTTAAAAAAATTTTTTGCGGAAAAACCATTCGAGACCGCCAAAAACTGACTTCGGATTCGTGTTCTACGACCCAAAATTAGGGTCTGTGCAAAATTTCATGAAAAAATTCGCTGTTTCCAGTAATATCAATAATTACCATTGATTTTAAGAAATAAAGAATGTATTTTTTTATTCTTTTCCAAATTTTGGAAATCCCTTTAAACCTTTGATTGTGAAATTGGATCGGTCTTACCAATACTGAATCTGGCCGTATAAAACCACCTTTCGTTCATAATGACAATAGAAACAATGGAATACTTCCTTTTAAAAGACATTATTTTTCTCTGTTACTTTTGACAACATCAAAGATCATGTGTCAAAATTCAAGTTAACATGTCATTTACTTTCGGCCAATCCATTTTCAAAATCTTCAGCAATACCAAGCCATTTCAGAACCATGTTCACAAATTCAGATCACTATCCATGTTCAGCAGACACGATGTAAGTTAAAAAATTAAGTTAAATTTAAAATACTTGTATCGAAGAACAATGGGGAATATGCATAATATAATCTGCTTAAATAAACCGTAACTATTTTTTATGTATTCTGTAAATGACTGCTTAAACAAATATTTATGCAATAATAATATATATGCATATTCCCACAGATTAACACATATTTAAAAAAAAAGTATTTCTTATAAACTGTTTATCCGAGAAACAAAAGTTCAGGAAAACAGTTGACGTACGTCTATGTTCCCTTATCATTTCTAGTAATAAACTACATTTTTTTAACTTAAAAATGTTTAGTACCAGAACAATATGTTTTTCTAATATGTAAAAAGGTCCTAACTCAAAAACGTGCTTTTTTTTTAAGGCTCTATCCTAGCTCCTCTGACTATTAATCTGTCTTCCCTGGCATTCGTTGACCTTGGCCTGCATTCTCTTGGCCTTTCTCTGGCAGTTCCTGTGTCATTAAATCGGTTGTTCAGACGGGAAATCACACTTTGAGAAACAAACCGATTAGGTGCATCAGTCTGTCGCGCACCTCCAAGTAGCAACCCAATGGAATAATCACAATTATTACAGGAATCACTAAGCAAGGGCGAAACAGAAATGGAGTCCATAGAAACGAAATTCAACATTATTTACTTTAATCGATGGAATTTCCTTTGGTACAATTGTGCATAAACATTTCTATTTAAAGAAGATTAGGGAATATAAACAAGCAACTTTTTTCTTTTGGGATATTTTTTCTCGGAGAAATCACAATATCCTTAACTTTTTTCGTTCAGTTTATTTTCGGAAAAAATTTAATTTTCAGAAAGTAAAAGAAATGTCCCCGTACATAATCGTCAGAGCAAACAAAGAAGAATATCATGAAATCTTAAGCGTAATGCACGAAAGTTATTATGCTGAAGAGCCGACTTGCTCTGCCCTTAAAATCACGCCTAGTCCAATCCTGGATGAGCGGGCTCTAAGAGCAATGGCGGAGGGATTCACTTTAGGTAAAAAAGTCTTAAAATGCGGCCCTGCGAACCGTGTTTTGCTACAAATTTTCTCTCTCGGTAGGTGCTACTTACTAACTATGGATCCTAATATACTATTTTTCAGTTGCAAAATGTAAATATAACGGTTGCATAGTTGGAGCGTGCATCAACGAATCAACGCATCCTTGGGATCCAGATATGGAAGAAAAGCTGGCATGTTCAATAAAGGATGAAAAAGTTAAAAAATTAATTATGTTCTATGCGTATATGATGAGAGCACCTGACCTCTGGAGGTGCTTGGGCGTGCAAAGTGTTTTTGAGGTAAGTACAAGGTTGAGATGAAGATGCTTCGCGTTCTGGCAAGCCGAAAACGGCAACTTCTGAAGAAAATGTGTAACAAGTTTATCAAATCGTTTCCAATCATAGTTGGCTGAAGTTGGGTGAGGCAGTTGAGGCTGTAGGCATATCGCAAGAGCGGGTGCACCATATTTTATGTAAAGTTTGTTATTTACATACAGGGTGATTCAAAAATCTCAAAAATTCTCGCAATCAACCGTCAAATTAGGGAATGGTTTAGTGCGCTCGATAAAAAAATCGGTTGGACTTGATTGGGTTTGACGCCATTTTCACAGGAAATATCTGTTACTTTTACGTAAAAATGTTTATTATAAAGATTGTAGAGCAGAATTTTCTATACAAAATCCAGATATTTCAGTTTTTTCTTCGTTTTTAGTGTTCCGTGAAACGGAATAGCTACTTATGAAATCACTTCGGTGTCCGTCCTTGTGTCTGTCTCAGGCGATTTTTACTGGAACTATTCGACTTGAAAATTTGAAATTTAGCACAGAGATAGAGTGTGGTGGCCCAATTATTGACGTGAAGTATAAAAAGTAGACTTTTTATTCTAGAGGTTAATTTCAGAAAGTAAATTGGGAAATGGAAAAAAAATTTCAAGGGCATCGTGTAGAGGGTCAAATGAAAGCATATTAAAGCAAGAATTCAACCCTATAAAAGATGTATTTTTTATGCATTTTTAAATACGCTAAAAAATTGCTGTTCCCCACCCTTATCACCAATAGTATCGCTCAGAAAAACCCACCAAACGGAACACTAATTGTGCAAGTATAGCTTGCACTTGACCGGATTTTTACTACGAAATATGAGCTCCTTTCCACGCCACCCGTGAGATTCTGAGCGCGTTTTTCTTTTAGGCCTGGGTTACCCAACTTCGTAATTTTTAGTCCTTAATTCTTAATTCTTAAGCATTTCGTAAAATTTGAGTGAGTTATTAGATCAGATTTATCCAGTTTCTTTATTCTTAATTTTTATCGCGTCTATATATACTGGGAATGTTTCTTGTTCCATAGATTCGGAAATCCCTGAATAATATCTATTAAAGAAGACTGATCTTCCAAATTCATTTTTGTCACAAAATAACCGCATCAATATTTAAAACATTTTTTTACGTTCACAGACTGTCGTCCATCACCAAACGTCAAATTAACCCGGATAACAATTGTCATTTGTCAAGATCTGTCTAAAACAGCTGAACAAGCCGCATGCGCATTTAATATTTCCTTAATTCTTTATTCGTAATTCGTAAAAGTTAAAAATTGGCAACTTTCAAGGTCGTTCTTAAAAATTAAGGATAAAGAATAAAGAATTAAGAAACTGGGTAATCAGTGTCACTTAATAGTACATTGTGAACTTGCTTATGAGTTAGGAATTAAGAATTAAGAAGTTGGATAAACCCGGCCTTAAAGTGGTTTCCATTTAGGCACAGTATTTACCGTTTTTAGTCATCCATGGAGTCTTTTGCAGGCAAATCTTCCTCTGACGGTGAATTTAAGCAACCTTGTCCGTTACAATAAGAGCACTTTATTGAACAGATTAATCCCATTTTACCACAACTGCAGCAGCAGTAAGAGTAGTAAATCCTTCGTCTCTTCCAAGGCTTCTTCTCTGAACGAGATGCGAAACTAAACGAACTTTATTATTGAGATTGCTGATTAATTTTTCGTCTGGAATATTAGGTGGTGTTTTCAACAAAAAAAAAAATCTAGAGAAAGGAGTTTTAAAAGTCGTTGTTGTCGTTCGATGCTCTGTGTACTGTAGGAATTTGCAGTGTCCCAAACAGCAACCACTTTCTTCGATTCTTGATGCCTTGTTTGTGAGATCGTCAAACAATAGTATTTAAAGCTTGAAAATAATCATGTTTTATATAAACTGTCTTTAATGTGCAAGTTACGAAATAGGCGTTTACGAAAATAGCGGGAAATAAATAGAAATTTTAAGACTTCCGCTACGGGAATCAGTAGAGAGTTAGAGAGGTTTAATACTTGTACTGCTCTACAATATAGATTCATTGTTCTAAGATTTTTTCTAATTGTCTTTGTACTTTTTAGTGTAGGTAATTTTAAGCTTTCATAATATTTTTCTTTAGATGTCATACCTATTTGTAAAAAGACCCCATCGAAAAAAGGGCTTGGCCTACAGATTATTACAAGAATCAAAGGGCTTGGGAGCAGATGCTGGCTTTCCAGTTCTTCGATGTGACGCTACTAACCTTCACACGTAAGAATAGATAAGTAATTTATAGTAAATGATAACTGACAGGTGCTTTTTAAAATAGAAAATAAGATTTGAAAGCGAAATCTTTAAGGTTTTTTTTATTTTAGCGCCAGAATCTGTGAACGTCTAAGTATGCAAAAAGTAGCTGAAATTCCTTACTGTTCTTATCTGGATCAGAAACTAGAACCCATCTTTAAACCTCCATGGCCTCACGAAGGTGTTAAGATTTATTGTGATTGTGCTCCTCAGTACCACGAACTTAACAGAAAACTGCAAAAAAAGAGTAAATTTGCCGCATTTCGGGGAAAACGACGAAAAGAACAACGTGTATAAAACCTGATTTAAAAAAAAAGTCATTTGTAAAACTTAAAGAAAAGAAAAGAAACTGAAGAAAGTAACAATAAAGCATAAAATATGTTAAACTTATAAAATGTGTTTGTATCTCATAAAATCTACATCTATCTACATTATTTATATATATATATATATATATATATATATATATATATATATATATATATATATATATATATATATATATATATGTATAGATATACATATATATATATATATATATATATATATATATATATATATATATATATATATATATATATATATATAAGTACTTTGTTGTGCCATGGGTTCTCCAATCTCTTCTGTCATAGCACAGATTGTCATGGAGTATTTGGAGGAAAAAGTCATTGAAAGTTTGGATTTTGATATACTTTTTTTTAAGAGATTTGTAGACGACTGTTTAATCGCTCTACCAAGTGACAAAACCAATGAAATACTTTACCAATTTAATAGATTCCATAAGAAACTACAATTCACAAGTGAAATAGAAATAGACAATAGAATAAGCTTCTTGGACGTGACCTTAATTAGAAAAAATAACAAAATAATAACAGAATGGTACACTAAACCAACTTGGTCAGGGAGATATTTGAACGTTCATTCCAACCATTCAAAATCTCAAAAACAAAGTGTCATTATTGGCTTGACAGACAGAGCCATTATGCTTACCTCACCTGAACTAAGACCCAAAATTTTAAACAAAGTTAGGACTGTTTTGTTGCAAAATGGTTTCAAAGAAAAAGAAATTAATAGAGTGATAAAAAAACGTACCCACAAATTCTATAATAGCGTATTCAGTACCAAAAACAACTCTGATGAAGTAGCAAACAAATATGTATCACTACCCTATATAAACGAACTATCTGAAAAACTAAAAAGTAGTCTTAAAAAACATAACATAGTGGCTTGTCATAAAACAACAAACAAACTTGGTTCTCTTTTCACGAACTTAAAAAGTCCGACACCAACTATGAACCAATCTAATGTGATATACTCTGTACCATGCACAAATTGCCCAAAAAAATATATTGGAATGACATCTCAGTTACTAAAGAACAGACTTAACGGACACAAATATACAAAAAACACATCAACAGCTCTGAGCAAACATGTAAGAGAGACAAAACACGAATTTAGTTATAACCAAACAAGAATTCTGAATAAAGATCATAACTATTATAAATTATCCATCAAAGAAATGATAGAAATAAAAAAAGATAAAAATGCTGTGAACGACAGAACAGATATAGGAGGACTTAGCCGCATATATGCTAATTTAATTACAACAAATTAAAAAATTATCTCCTCTTAACCAGCATTTGCCATATCCTCTTAATATCAAATCAAAGGATTACACATTTTTTTTAAAAAAATTACTATTTTTTCTCTTTCCACATAAAATACTCTGGTATGTTTTAATATGTCTGATAAGAAATAGCAGATTAATCCTTCAAAGACCTTAATGTTTTCAAGGTGCGTATAATAAAAATATCTTGCAATTATTGTAGAAAAATGTTCACTGTTAAGAACGTAGAATTATAGATGTGTCCAGATTTTAATGTTTACTGTCATATTGTACTGTTGTTGTAAATTGTTTTAACTAATAATGTATTTTTAGGTCTTTTATCAAACTGAATTAATAAAAAAAATAAATATATATTTTGAAAATGACCCGGAAAAGGGTCGAAACGTCAATAGACTTTTAATATAAAAAATGTTTTTACAATGAACCTAATCCCAAGAAACACACACCAAAAAAAAAAAAAAATATATATATATATATATATATATATATATATATATATATATATATATATATATATATATATATAGATATATTTATAAATATATCTATATCCGCTGAAAAAGCCGAACAAAGAAAATAGATAGCATGGTAACCCGTCCGACATATGTTTCTGCTTATTACCTTCATAATGGTCCACACATGTGGTGGTGCCAATCAATAATAAACAGAAGTCGTGACACACGCCACATATGTAGGTACAGGTGTAACCCCAAAAAGAAGAACAACAACCCCAAACAACTTTGTGGCTTTGACTTAAAGACCTACCACAAATGGGTGATAACTTTTATCACAGTTTAACACGCTACTCTTCATGACATGTTATAAAAAATGCAAATCTTTTTAATATTTACCTTCAAATTTATTTTCAACAACAGAAATTTTTAAATTAAAAACATATTTTCTAAAAAATGCCATCAAATACCTCACCTCACTTTTTCTTGAAAATAGGTGAAAGCATAATAACCACTATTACGAAACAATTTATTCCAAACGTTGTTACACTTTTATTTAAATCATAAATTTGTTTATAAGAAGGAAAATTTCAGATCAATTTATTCTAGAAAAACCTCATTAGGTAACATCGTATCATTAATCACGAATTTCACGCCAAATCGCAAGGTTTTTAACGGTCATGTAGCTGTTTTTTGCTTTAAAACATGCGGTTCGACCATAACAAGCTGATTTTGTTATTTTGATATAAGAACTATTTAAAAATTGGCAAATTACTAATGTTTTAATTGCTTTCTATGTAGGTCATTACTTATAATATGAGAAAAACTAACCTTTAACCAGGAATTTAAAGTTTTTTAAAAATTGAGTACTATTACTTTTAAAAATTTTGTAACCCATAAAATGTGTTCGGTTTGAAATCAGATTTATGGAGGAAAAAAATTAAATCTGCAGTAGCAAAATCGAACTGACGAACTAGAAGGTGTAGTAATTGGAGCAAACCTAATCGAGAGTACTGTCACCACATCTGGGGAGCGACATCACCTTCGACACTTCACATCCTTGGTTCCTGCCCAAAGAGAGCCCATTCGACTCATCAACGACCCAGTCCTCACAAGAAAATTCCCTTCTCTCGCTCATCGCAGCGCTGTTGGGGATTTGTCCCTTTTCTTCCGATATTTTCACAGATTTTCCTTTGAGGAACTAACCGCTATAATTTCCCCTTTGCCTGTTCCTAACAGAACAACAAGAGACGCGTTACGTATGCATCCCTTTACTGTTGGGCTATAAAAGCCTAGAACATTCTTCTCTCGCTCATTCATACCTAGGGTCCCCAGAATATGGAACAAATTGCCTGCAGATGTTTTCCTTTCCACTCCCAACCTCCACTCCTTTAAATCCCGTGTCAACAGATTTAGCCCAGGCTGGCTATTCCAAAAAGGTCGATTTGAAGAAAAAAGATTTAGAAGCATATTGACTATTCTAGGTAGGTATTTTTTTATTACTGAAACACATTAATTTCTTGACCTCATAACAATATTGTTAAAAATTTAGTGAAATTAATTCAATTGTCGAATACAATGTAAGTGTTTTTACACCGATTATATGAACAATAAGAATTTTAAAATTTTCTTAACAGGTATGACGAGTATTGGTCAACTCAATCGTTTGATTATGCTCGCACAAAAATTGTGAAGTAATATTCATAAATCGTGAGTAACTGAAAATATTACTGTTATCTAATGGCTTTTTGGGGGTCGTTTCTCTTATTTTTTGCTTCGGTGGAACAAATTTATCACATAAAACAATCCTAGCAAAACCAAGAAAAAAATCAAAATACGTGCCTGAATATCTACAGTAACCAAATTGATAATAAACAATAAGACAACGTTTTACAAATTATTATTATTAATTTTTAGAAAAAAAAACATTGTACAGGGTAAAGATTTTAAAGTAGACACTTACAAGTGCGATATCAGAGCTCAACCTACAGGGCGTATAATTTTTAGTAAACAAACCAGGCTAACAAAAAAATAATAAAAAGAGGTAATTCACCGGGTATGTGGAATATTACATAGTTGTAGTGCATATACCCCTGTTTTACGCCTCTGAAGTGACTTGTTTGACTATCGTTTGGTAGGCTAATGGGCAATTATGTAGTGATAACATGTCCCAAAATTCAAATTGATATCTCGTCCCTAGCAGATATTACATAATAAAATGATATTTATCACATGTCTTTAACACCCTGTATTTTCTAAAGAGTGAGACCTATACAAAAATTTGATTTGACTTTTTTTCATATTTCCCTTGAACACATATGTATATACCACGTTCTTAAATAAAGTAACTTACTACAAGTGTTTAGTCCGAATAATAAAAAATATATATATGAGATGTGATGTCTAAGAAAAGTATAATATTTTGTGTAGGTAATGTTTCCATACAAAGGTTTATTAGCTTTACTTACTCTTTACAGATACAAGCGTAGTTAAAGCCGGATTTTTAAGTTCTCAAGGTCATTTTGCTACTTATTCTTGAATATACCTACCCCAAAAATTTTATTTCAAAACATTCATACCACGCCTCTGACGCGATATGTACATCTATGCTCATGTTTGCACAGGTTCCTACTTAAAAAGAATTCTGTGAACATTTTTTTTAATATTTTGGAAAATTTTGGTAGATCTTTCAGAAATTTTTAAAAAAACAACCAAAAATATAAATTATACTAACTATTTTTAATATCAGTTCTGTAGTGCTTCGTAGTAAAATTCGAATATTAAACTTTTACCCAAATTATCAAAATTTAAAACTTGTAAATCGCGGCGGCGCGGCGCGCCGCACGAGACAATACTACCTTTCTATTTCTTTTCGCCGGTATAGTACCAGGTACTTAAGCCGCCGCGACTCTCTAGATCCGTTTTTTACCCGTTTTACTTCCTATCCGGAGCAGTTTTATGACTGCCTAGTTTATAAAAGGCTCTAGGGCAAGGAACTTACTTCAACTAGTTAAATTCAATTAAACATATTGAAATAGATAAGTAGAATAGGACGCAGTGTGCTTCCAATATATGAAAAGCATGTACCAAGTGAACTTCTTAGTGATATTTATATTCATATACTCCGTATTTGATATCGGTGCTCAAGCCGCGACTCGGAGACCTTTTGTGATATTCCAACCCGGTGAATATTTCGACCCTTTCACGGAGAGGCCTTTTAAAGAACAGCAGTCTAGTGCCTCGGTAACTCCACAACCGAACATAGCATTTGGTGAAAAAGACAATGTGTTTATTCAACCCTTCTGGACCTTACCGGACAGTGTTCCCAACAGTTACCCTAGGACTATAGCTCAAACTAGTGGAAGTGCTGCCTTAGTTGATGCGCAAATTCGTCAGCCTAGTAAGGTCGCCAGTGGTAAACTCTCGTCCACTTTTGTTAACTATAAGCCCAATGTTTTAAATAATAACCAAGTCAAAAGTGAAACTAATACACATAAACCACTACAAAGTGAACCAAAGAATTACCCTAGAACAATAGTACGCACTAGTGGAAGTGCGGCTCAAGTGGATGCCCAGATTAGGGAGCCTCAAGCTCGTTCTACCACCAGATCAAAGACTGCCCAAAATCACATTGATACTGCTAACAATAATCTCAGAACCTTGAGGCGTTTATCGGCCCACGCGAAGAAAGTAACGGTACAACCTAGAACTTCTCATACTGAGAATCCTCGATCCAGGTTTGTTAAAAGTCGTGGCTCAAGACCAAGTAGTTTAGTTGCTGAAGCCAGTGGACAGAGTGACAGCTTAGTAGATCAGTCAAGTGAATTAGTTGCACATCCGAGTAACCATGGTAATTATGCAGGTAAGTAAAAAGCTGATGTAGAATTTTTTTGATTCTCTTGATGTCAGTTTAGATAATTATATTTCCCTAATAACTGTTGAAACTACCTATCATTAAAAAGACCTAAAAATAATGTATCAATCTCAACCAAAACAGGTATACAGCAGTAGTACAATGAAATTGATTACAATTTTAATGGCAGTCGTGTAAGAAATATACAGGGATATCCAAATAAAAGTGAACAGGCATTATAACTTTTTCTTTTGAAAGATGGGAAAAAATGTTAAATATGAAAGTTTTGGGGATTTTTATCAGCAGAATTATTGAGCATCGGATAAAAAAATATATAGTATAAAACAAAACATCGATTTTCTCGCTTATTTTAAATTGGATGTTAGGATTTTTATCATATTTTTGGATTCTAGGAGAAGTTCTAGACATATTTTGTATAACTTACCCTATGCGGTTTTTTAATCGTTTTTGAAATATTTCAATATAAAAATTATTTCGTATAAATATACTTTAAACATAACTATCCAGGTTGCGAACGAAATACCTGCTACCTCTTTAAATTTTCTTCATAGGAAAGTCAAAATTAATGTCAAAGTTGACAATAATACTTTAGTCACCGTGAATTTATAATTTTATTTTTATGCAAAATGAGTTATCCTATTAAACAATAAATGTTGATTTTTATTAGATATTAATATTTGAAAGCAATAACCAGTGATTATAAACAATAACAAATTAATTATAACATAAACAGATAAATGTTAACATTGGCGAATAAATATCAATAGAAATTTTCAACATATCCCCCTTGTAATTCTTCGCACTTTTCATACATTCTTCTCTGCCTCTGAAGTGTGTTTATAATAGCATCATTTTCTTTCAGATTTCTTACTTCATTTCTCACCTTCCTCTGAATTTGTTCAATATTTTCATTATGATTGCTGTATGCGACATTTTTCAAATGACTCCAAAAAAATGTATCTAAAGGTGTGAGGTCTGGGCTATTTGCAGGCCAATGTAACGTTCCATATCTACCGGTCCATTCGTTATAATGATGGTTTAAAAAATTACGAACCTCAATCATATTATGGGGAGGCCATATAATACGTCGACGTTCTTCAAGTGGCAATTCGTCGAGACTATCTTCGATTTCATTTTCTAAAAAATTAAGATAGCACTGACCAGTTAATGCTCCCCGAAAAGCAATGACCCTACAATTTTATTTTGTAATATCCCACACCAAACGTTGATTGAATTACGCCCCTGAAAAGCAATATCTTCGGCGGTAAAGGGATTTTCATCCGACCAAACATGAAGATTTCATCTATTTAACATTCCCCCAGTTGAGAAAGTGCTCCGTCTGTCCAAACGATAGTATGAAATAAATTAGGATCTTGCCGCATTCTTTCGTTAATATTTGTGATAAAAATATATCTCCTTTTTTTTGATCGGCACTAAGCTTTTGAACTGGCATAATTTTATATGGTCTATACTATACTTAAAATACTTTAACGTTCTTTGAACTGTTCCATAAGTCAACATTTTATGTCTTCTTCCATATGAAATACCGCACAAAATCGGGAATTGATTTTTTTTTTGGATTCTCTTGAAAATATAATAAAATCGCTAGGTCCAGTCCTTTATTTCTTTCTCTTCTTCTTTTTCCATTGCCCAGAGTTCCTCTTTCTTTTAGTCTTCTATTTGTTTTTATTATGGTGTTTAATGATGGGGGTTGCGAGCGACACTGGGAGAAGAAGTGGAAGTCGATAGTCTTCTCTAATGAAGCAGGTCAGAAGACTTCGTGGAGAATGAAGACGATTTGCATGTTCAGTTCAGCGACATATCGCTCGCACTTTAGGTGTTGCGATATAAAGACGCCACATTTACTGGTGTAGGTCTCCATTACTTTCATTAATAGATCCATGCATGACGACTGTACTTTAAATAGAGAAAGGATTGGAACCAGTAGCTATACCCAGATCCAACGTATTGGAAACGTCATTTTCCAGCAGGATAATGCATATCCCCTGGTGGCTCATCTAGAACACCGTAATATGCTTACTTGGCCACCACGATCACCTGAGCTTTGCCCAATAGAACACGCCTGGGAAAATGGAAGAAGACTTAGCAGATTGCCTGACCCATCACGTACTTTAGCAGAGTTGAGGAATGCAATTAATATTGTGTGGGGTACACATGTCCTCGTGAGGAAGAGGACAGTGCTTATTTCCCCAAAATATATAAATTCCCAAGGTGGTTATACCCATTATTAGGATTTCAAGCCATTCCCTTCGATCATGATATATCAAGATGGTATACAGCATTTTATATAAATATGCAAAATTTCATAAAGCTAGGTGCATTATTTATAGTTTTTACTTTCCCATACACAGCTGATTAGTTTCACATTATTTAAAGATCTATTTAAGTGTTTTAAGTAATTAATAAAACAGTTTAGTAATATGATGATTCATTATACATATTCAATTATTGACACTGCAACCCTTAATTTCTGAGAACAATTAAATGCTATTTAAATTATGGCAGCAGAATCTAAAAAAAACAAATTTAATTAAATAAAATTACAAAATTTATAATATTGCAGCATGTAACATGAAGAAATTTGCCAAACAAGTAAGCAAATTGTCTTCTGCAAGGTTACTTCTAAGCACTAAGCTGTTTCGGTTTAAAAATTTTATAAACTCCATTCTAGTTTGCTCCTTTTTATTACTTTTAATACTTTGTCTCATCCTAGTCCTAGTTAGATTTTGTAGAAAACTGAGGTCTTATAATATTACGTATTACATTTTTGCTAAGGGCTTTTTTTTAACTTTCATTTTATTAACATTTTCTGAACTAATAAAGTTCAACAGACAATTTTCGCAAAATTGTTGGTTAAAAAAATGTTTTTCAACATTTATACTTTATATAAATTTAGTTTTCTAAACACACTAAAAAAATTGTTTTTTCAAAATTTTTCTCAGATCTACTGGTTCAGTGAATGAACGATATGCAATTTTCAGTTTTCTTCCTATGATTGCTTACTCTCTTTCTCTAAGGTTCAAAATCACACAGAGAAGGTAAAAGCCATGCCGCAGGGCACCACAAATCACACAGTGATGAAGACGTAGAGGATTATAAATCCAATCATCATAAGGATACCAAAGATTTTAAGAAATATGACGATCACAATAAGAAGTCCCACCATAGTGAAAAGGGCGGCAATAACAATGAACACCACGACGAAGCTGGACAGTACAAGAAGTACCATGAAGGTAAAAAGTAGCTAATGAGATTAAATCTCCATATTTCTAACTTATATGTATTAACAGAGTTACTGAAAATTTTTAATTGCATTTCCTAGGAAAAAAATCTCACAAAGCAGCCAAATTTGGTGAGAAGAAGGGGCACAAGAAAGGACACAAAACAAAAGGGTATCACAACAAATTCCACCGAGACGAGTACCACAGAGAGCACAGGTTCTATGATGATTATCACAAGGAGGGATATCACGAGAAGCATGGCGATGAACACTCAAAATTTAAGAAAAAAGAAGGTGAGTTTGTTTTTTTTTTTCGTTACCTCTTGACGGTTACGTTACACGCACCTTCGGTATGACCTGCTCTCTACAATCAACGGCATCCACAGTTATGCCGACGATAGTATTCTCTACTCATCACTCTCGCAAATATTTCTTAAAACCTAGCAATTATTTTTTTTCCAAAGGTGGACACAAAAACGGCGGCGGACTCAGATCGGGACACAATTCCAAGAAACACGGAAAGAAAGGATTTTCAGACAAAGGAAATGTGGTAGATGAACACAAAGGATTTAATAGAGAGGGTGCTCGGAAGAAATATCACAAACAACACAAAGATTATCACAAAAAGCAAGGGAGCTCGAAGGGAAGCAAACATGGGTATACCAAAGAGCATTAAATAATACGAATATATTTTAAGTTTATAGGAAAAAAGAACTACCTATAGTATCGAAGAATAAAAATAATGACTGTTTTTTGTGCAGTTCGTCACGAAGAGTATCAAGAAATATTTGTATCACTTAGGTTTAACAGCCATGGTGGTTAAACTCTTCAGTGACGTACATACCCATAGCTTTTTTGAAAAAGTGACACTGTTAATAAGTTTCTATTTGATTAAAATACTAGTGATGTAATGGTAAAAAGGATAACTTTAAAAATTCTGAAAGAATTATTTCGATATCCTTAAATTTGACGAGCTTATTAAATTTTTTTTAGTGGAACAGTAAACGATTCTGCGCCACGCTAGATCGACCATTATGACGTCACGCGGCACAAGCACTTGTAGACCCAAATTCAATCGTGTAAAGTACAATGACGTTGGTGCCGGCGCGGCGGTAAGATTGTTGCGTCGCCGTCTCTCTCGAGCCTCGTGTGACTTCATTAAAAACCAGTGGTTAACTAAAAGTTTTCCCTCCGCCGGCACCTACGTCATTGTACTTTACACGATTGAATCTGGGTCTACATGTATGCACTCTTAAGGTCTGTTCGTTTGTGTTGCACGAAACTGCCCTAACCTGCACTTTTTTTATTTGTAGAAGATACCCATAAAAAATCAGTGCAGGTTGGTGCAGTCTCGTGCATCCCAAACGAACAAACCTTTATTATTTTGTTACCTTGGTGATCTCAGTTCAAATTGTTGCACGTGACGTCACTCGGTTCGGAGCCGACAAAGCGCTATTATTGAGAGTATATAAATACCTGGAAACTTTCCAATTGACATACTGGGAGTGCGGCTTGTTTGTTGTATAATAAAATTGTAGAAAGGTCGCGGACTGACTTGTAGGATCAGAATGTGTAGCACCTAAAGAAGCTTACTCAAATATTTTAAGTAGTGTAGCTGTTATTTATGTATAGCTGTTAGGGTCTCAAAAATACAAAATATCAATATACAGGGTATTGTAAAACTCTACCGAGAAAATTTTGATTCGTTGGCACAAAAAGGAAAAAAGCTTCTGTATCATATGTCAATAAAATCTTTTTATTTTTATAATTGGCCTATGAATTTCCTTAAAATATTGTCACTTGGGTCTTGTGACAACCTGTTAACACGTATTAGAAGCAATTGTAGCCTCAAATATACATTTTTGTCACATTTTTTTTAAATAGCATAATAATTTAATAAATTTTATTAAATAACTTATTTTATTAATATTAAGAAATAAATCATTAGTTCTAGTTTATTCTTTATTGGGCATGGAATAATTTTTATGCTTCTTGGATATTCAGGCGGTTGTTTAATTCAATTATTGTTTGATGCAACAAGGTGCATGTAAACGTTTTCACGCATTTTTTCCGCGGTTCTGAGCAATATTATAATTGAATTTAAAAATGTTAATGTTTTATGTAATTGTAATAATAAGTTTTAGCATTTCTAGGCTGTAGCAACCGTTGTTTGCTTGCATCCTTGATTCTATCCAAAATTCGACTTATTAATGACCGAGAAAACACCCTCCTCTGGTTGAGGATTATATCCCTTTTCTACCGATACTTCCACGAATTTTGCTCTGAAAAACAGCCGCTATAATTCCCCTGTTGACTGTTCCTAACAGAACAACAAGAGGCGCGTTACATATGAATCCCTTTACTGTCCATCTACAAAAGCCTAGAACATTCTGTCGCTCATTCATACCTAGGCTCTCTAGATTATGGAACGAATTACCTGCAGATGTTTTCCCTTTCCCTCCCAACCTCCTTTAAATCCCTTGTCAATCGATTACACTTCCCTTCTCTGCAGACGCTCACGGTACGTGAGTATGTATGTATGTATGTATGTATGTATATATGACGGTATATATCTCGTACATCGTACACCAATTCACTGTCTAAACATTACATAAGTGACTTTTTAGCTGTCTGGCGATTAGATTGTGAATAAGTTGTTCGACTACAAGTACCTATATACTGGTGTAAAAATGTATTTTTCGAAATAAGTGTTTTTCAATAAAGAATTTTAGAATGATTTTCGTAGATTCTAATTTATTATAGGATTCTTAATTTTTGTGTAGTTTCTATCGACATTAGTAAGGTTTGTATAAATTTGTAAAAACATTTAATCAATTTAAATACCAAGTTATGCTTTTCTTGCAATTTAAGGAAAAAACAATTAAAGAGCTTAAATTTCTAACAACTGCAGACAATAATATATTTAAGAAAAAAATGTTATTCAATATTTAGATAACACTTTTACCATAATGATTCTAAGTCAACTGTGGCATGAAGCAATTTAATGGTCAGTGGGTAAAAAAGTAGAAAAATGATTGTAAAGAAATTTATGGTGAAAGCAACAAACTTCTCGTTTAATTGCTTTTTCTTAGTATTACGATATTTTCATAGATTTTAAATGGGTTTTTATATACATATTAAAAGCGAACGTCCAGAAGAGACTTTTTTATTTTATTGTGACATTTTTACTATTTAATAAATTGCGTTCTCCGAATTTTTCTGCTTTTCATTGAAAAATAATCAATAGAAAAGAAAAACGTTTAGCTAATGATAGTACCATTAAAGAATACCTTGCGTTTACAGACGACACTGATCCTTTTCCAGCATATAATATCACGACTACTCTTGAAGATAGCGAAGCAAGTGAAAGTGACTCGGGGGCAGAATAAAATATATATAATACATATATTACTATATATTTTATTTATATATTTACATTATTTGTTTATTTTCAGTATCATTTCTACTGGTAATATGTTATTCTGGACGTATAAGTGCAAATCAATTTTTTTTCGGAACCTTACAATAAGAAATAATTATGTTGTGTGCTAAACATAGATTAACAGCCGACAAATTTGTGGTAAATAAATTATATAATAATATTAATTAGTTTCCGAGTTTGATTGGGTTTTTTGTCCCAATGCCCCATAAGATCACTGCACCGTGAGGCGGTCTGTTCTCGACCATCAGCCAGAAGGAGTGTGATATCTTCTTTAGTACAGGGTCTAGAAATATGAAATTTTCCATGATAGCTATGACTTTAAGGACCTCTTGGGGGGGGGGGGGGGGCATTGGTTAGGTCTGCACCCTAGTTATTACCGTTTTTGAGATATCGCACAGTAACACTTTAAAATCCTAACTCTGTATGTCTTCTTTATGTATCTCACCAAAAGGTCATTGGTTTTTTTATAGAAAATATCTTAGCACCAATACTATTAAATATAAATAATAAAACAGTAGAGACGGGAGTTAAGTATTCCTAATAAATCTTTATTACGCTTGTTGAAGTACCCTTTACTAACATTAAATTATGCCAAGTGTACTTTCACAGTCAGTTTACTTAACATAACCAATAATCTGTTGCAATGGTCTTGTTTTTATTGTTTTCCATTGCTTACATTAGAACAAAGCAATCAAATAATCAATTATACATCTGGGTCTAACCACAATATTTTTTGTGTCGTGTCTATTGGAATAAGTTTTTTTACTATTTTTACAAAATGAGATAAAACCGCAGTTTTAAATTATTCGAAAATTGCATAGGTTTTTATTTTAACTGATATACAAGGTTCTCTGTTTATTATTTCCAAGAAGTTAAAAAAAGGGTGTCTCAATAGGTACTGTGGAATAAAATAAAGCAAACAATTTTAGAAAAATTACATGCTTGTTAACTGGCTGATTGAATGACTTATCAACGCACAACCCACACCGTTGGGTCTAGAAACTTAAAACTTTGCACAGACGTTAACTTTTGATTAATAAATGTTAGAAAAGTAAAATTTTGGTACGATATATGACAACTACAAAAATATTTTTGGGCGTAAATTCGCGAGTCAATTTTCAACGATGGCGGCAGGGCGCCATTTTGATTGCAATTTTTAAATGGCAAACGGGGTCGAGTGATACCTCATTAAAAGCCTTTTCAATCTGCAAATGATCCCCAAGTTGTAGAACATTTTATTCATTAAGTTTAAAATGCCGGCCACTTTTGTACAGGGTGTCCCGTTTCCGAAATTTTTGCAGGATATCTAGGCTATCTTCAAAGATAGAGAGCTACGGATTTCGTAATACCCTAAAAAGTAGTTTTGTAGTGGTTATATAACGTACCAAAATTTTACTTTTTTAACATTTGTTAATCAAAAGTTAACGGGGGGGGGACTTTAGACCCGCACTGTATAACGTAGGCATGCACTAGGGATGAATTTTTCAAAATAAAACCCTTAAGGGGGTAAAACAAGAGTTCAAACTTTGTATGGAGAAAAAATTTTAAATGGTCCTATTAACTCGAAATTTTATAGAAGTACTCTAAAAAACAAATTAATTTTTAAACATGTGTTTACAGTTTTTAATAAGTCAACCCCTAAAGCAGGTGAAATGGGGGTTTAAGGTTTGTAATGGAGTAAAATTGATATACCGCGGACGAAGTCGCGGACGCAAGCTGGTTATTCATAAATTTAAAACATTTACCAAAAAACCAATTTTTTATTATCAGGTTATATAACATAAAAGCTTATACACATATAAGGTTATAAATTTTTACACTCCAGTGTTTTCTCTAATCCATTCTCTAAAATACGGTACACTAGAGTACACTCCTGGTGCATTTTCTCTTGCACAACCATAACCCCAGGAAGTGACCCCAATCAAGATGTCATTAGCAATCAAAGGACCGCCAGAGTCACCTCCACAGGCATCGCGGCCTCCTGCGGCGAATCCTGCACAAACGTTGCGGTCAGTGATGTAGTTATCTGTTGGAAAAGTTAAATTAAAAGTTTATCTTCATTTTGTGTGATCTAAATAGCCACGTCATTATTGTGATTTTAGAAACTTTAAGAGATACAAGGTTGGTAAGACTATGACATAGTTTTTAGGTTACTTTGAGTGTTTTTTGTGATATATTTTTGAAAATGTTTAAGTTTTCTAAAGGTAAATTTAGCATCAAATTTACACTTTGCCAATACTGGATTAGGTTCGAAAGTGATTTTATTTAAAAAACAACTGTTCTCCATTGCAGACACCCTGTTTATTATTAAGATCTAAATAATAAGGCTCGAGTTTGAGACACTCTGTTACTCAGAATACATTTGTAATAGTAACTACCAAACTTACATATTTCCCACGTGTTATACATTGATTCACAGCTTTCATTGGTAACTAAGGGTACATCTACTTTCTGAAGTATTTCTGGTAACCACCATGCCCCCTCAAACTGGTAACCCCAACCTACGGCGGTACACCTTGTGCCAGGAAGTAGCACCTTAAAAATTAAGGTAAGGATGACTATTTGTTATGTAACAAGCAACAATGGAACAGAATGAAAAGAATTTGTACAAACATATCTACAATCATTAGATAAGAGCCACTTATTCCATCTGTTTTAGTTAAGTAATGATCGTTATTACCGCACTAGTATGGTAATAAATTTATTACCACACTAGTGCGATAATGATGTTCTAAGACACCATACTGCAAAATTAATTATTCATAAACCTACTTTTCAAGTCAACATTTGATACCCTACTTATTATAAATATTAACAACACATTCCTTACAATTAGTAAAATTGATATATACCAGACAGTAAGTTTAAGAAGTTGAATGTATGCTCAGTTCTTGGTTATAAATCCCTATGTTTATATTTTCACGAGAACGGTGCCTATTTTTGGTTATAGGCGGCCCTAGACCCGTTACGCAATCCGGGGTTAATGGGTTAATATGGTTAATATCGTTTAATTTTTTTTTCTAGTTTAAATGGCTATTCGTAAATTAAAAAAACATTCCTTCGCCTTAAAAACCTCTTGGTCATTGCAGCAACAATCAATTCATCGGTAATCAATTACGAGTTAATTAAGTTAATACATTTTTACATTAAGCAAATTTTTATGCAAATTTTGGTTAGTACACAACAGTACCTTAAAATTAATGCAACAAAACACCAAATGACCTTACATAGACATAGTGGGTTTTGGGTAATTAATTTATTGCATTATTTTAAACCGACATGCCTAAATCCATTGATTCTTCTAAGAAAAGCATAAAAATTGGAGAAATAAAAAACAATGACAAAATTTGTAATTGATTTGTTTTGTTCCCAAACCATTGAAAGTGATGGTACTTAAAAAGCGAATAGTTCGTTTCAAAATCATCTTTTGCCCCCAAAACGATTACCGCAAAATTAAGTTATTACAAAACGTTGCCTATCTTTTCGCAAGATACAAAACAAAGAAACCTTCGATCTTATTGGCATCGCTTTCGAACATGATTATTGTTTCCCTAGTACTTCAGCTCATGCTAAAGGAAATAAGGTAATTTTAAATATTTTTTTCTGTTACCGTCTGGTAGCTGTGGCTAAAGTCACTGTACCGGGCCATTATCGCAATTTTTAAACACACATGTGGGCCAAAAATCGTGGCTACATTGGTAAAAAACAAGTAGTTTATAAGTAGTGTAAAATTCGATGTTGCTCGATTTTCGTTACGAAATTGAGGCATATTTTAGCAAGCGTTTAGATGACATTAATGACGGATGTAAAGTAAATTATTACTCGACAATGGCAATCACGTGACATTCGGTAAAGAAATGTTTGCCTTTCTGTTTAGACGTGATGGCAAATCAGCAAGCAAAGGCTTTGCGCGCATGGATGAGGTCAAAAATATTAGTGCATTTGGGGTGGGGATATGAGAAGAATTTTAAAAAATACGTTAAAATTTCTCAATCAGCAACGACTTTTTTGTGTTTCTAAAAACACAATGTTCTCACTATAAGTTGTAACCAAATCACCGGTGAGCATAGGTACTATCTTTGCTTAACTAATCTGAGTAGAGGAGAATGGCTTACAACTAGTGAATCCACCGGTGAGTTTAAAAACACGCCTATATTGGTACATATTTTTGTATAAATAAATGACAAAAATGTATGTTTTTGTATTTTTAATTGTTTGATAATTTATTTTGTCCCCTTACCTTATCCTTAAAAATGCATGTTTTATAATACCTACTTTAAAAGTATATATTTACTTCCGGTATAAACTTACAAAATATATGGTGTGTAATTTTTAAGTCCGGTCCTGGAATTTATACTACCAACCTAACAAAACTAAAAACTAAATAGACCGGAGTCAAACACGCATGCCACTAATACCACATAACTTGGCCACCATCTTGCGAGAAAATTCAAAATATACACACATATATACATATCAGAAAAATAGAAAAAATTTAAAACTGCACACTTACCTCATTAGCTTCCGCCAGTCTTATTGGTTGAATTGTAGGTCCAAACGTAACGTCACTTGATAAATATAATAGGCTTATGTCATAGTCATATGGTAAGAGAGGGTTGGTCAAATATAGAGGATGGTCAATAACTCTAGCCACTGAAAAAAGTTGACCGCCTTCTTCTAATAAGTTGGTGCCCAAACGAACTGTGAAACCGATTAGGGGAGTGTGAATGACAGCAGAGTCTCTAAAAGTATGAATTAGATTTTATTTTTGCGATTAAACTTTTTAATAGTAATTTTAAAAGTCACCTGCGTGACCCAGAGAGGGCGCAATTATTATAATTCTTAAATACTCAACAATAATTCTATTTTTTTAAATTTCTCAATATACAGCCTACTACAAATGTCGATTCAATACCAAAATATATCAAAATATTGCTTAGTTTTAGAAAATTTTTAACTTTGGCAAAAGCACAAATTAATTTGTTTTATTTTTAGGACGAAATATGAGAACTAGTCGAAGTGATTAAACAACGATAGAGCGTTTACCCGCATCAATATTTTACCGTACTCCTCTAATTATACTTACAGTGTAGTGCAATGGGCTGCAGTTATCAACCACCTGCTAGATATAAGCGATGCTCCACAAATATGTCCATGAAAAAAATGTAGTGACGCTTGAAATGGGAATTCCGTTATTTCAGCATCTTCACCTCCGACTATTCTACCCCCTCGTACCTTTTCCACATCACCTTTGGATATACTATTTCCTAAAACTGAAAAACATCTACTTAATATCTACCATTTGAACTTATTTATAACTAGCTAGCTTCCACTAGTACTATTTTTCTTTTTTTAAATGGAAATACATTATTTGTTATAGGAGTTAAAATATTATTTTCTAATCTTCCTTTACAACCACAACCTAAAAAATTCGCAACGTTTTTGTCGAATTTATAGTCAGACTTTTTAAAAACTACTTTTTGGAATCTGTTTCTTCTATACCTATAACTAAAATAGCTATTTACCTAACAAGTGCGAAAAGTGATACATTTTCGCACGCGACTGCAGTTGACAGAACTACGCGTGTCAGTTTGGTCATCAGTCGAGTGCGGAAAAGACACTTTCCGGACGTGTTGGGAACAACTTTTTTTTACGAGCGTGAGGCAAATTATCTAGTTTTAATATTTTTTTAAATGTTTTATTTTAGTATTACGTCAATGCTAAAATACAATTCAAAATTGAATCTTATATATTCTTCTCATTTGTTATATATTCCAAATTCAATGGCTATATTAACAATATTAGTGGGAAAAGAACAGTTACTTGCATTATTTTGTTAAATTTATGGCCGAAGCTAACTGGTCTAGAAGGATTTCTTGCCAGTCCATAATTATTTATGTCTTGTGCATCTTCAACATAAGGTGGCTGAAGGTCCATTCCTGCTGGTTGCTGCGATTTGGAAGTAGTAGCCTGGTTTTGGAGGATTCGATGTGCATTTTGTATTTTGTTTTGTCAAGACTCGTCCATATATCCTTCAGCAAATTTTGTGGACTTCCATCCACCATGGCGCTTAGGATTCGTGATATCTACTCCACAGTCTACTAGCAGAGTGGCTGAATACCGCCTAAAACAATGCCCAGCCTAGAGCTCGAGATTTGGCAGTTTCAGGTATCCAGCCATGTACGGGGGGATCTTGCGGATTTTGTTAATTCAGACACATTGGACAGAACATTTTCCGTTTTGGTATTCTAGGAAAAATCATCCGTGGGGCGTACCTTGTAGTCGCATTAATGCATATTTTTAAATTTGGTTCCCGGCTTACTACAAAGGTTCTGCGTTGATGAGTTTTATTATAAGGAATTGTAATATGCATCAAGAATTCTTTGTCTCCAATGTTATCTATATATATGGTAAATTGAACCTTTTCGGTCTGGGTCCAGCGACGGTAACTATTACACGAAGTCTATTTAAGTGGCTAGGTATGTGATTGTTGATATATTGTTGTCCGCGTCTGCACGAATGCTGAAAATAGTTATTTTCCGCACGCTCGTAGAAAGAAAGCTTTTTTAGCTACTTACTTACCTAGAAATAGACATGTAGATAAAAGTAATAAAATTTTCACTATTTTCTGTGCCATTTTGTTTATTTAAAGATTTTCTAGTAACTAAATCTTGGAATATATTTTTCGAATGAAAAATATCTTCTGTCATCAGATAAAACCTAAGCATTATGATAAGAAAATAATCCTAAAATATAGCATCCCAATAAAAAAAACAAAACTAAAAAGAAATTAAGAATCCGCTAACCCCATTATTAAATGACGACAACGTTAGTCTTTGTTAATTTATTACTATATTGTTTTAGATAAACATAAAAAATAATATACATCATTGTATCAAATATGTACTATATTCCAGAAACTCTTTTCACAAAGCTTCTTATTTCCTTATCATTAAGATTAGTGTACACTCCAGGATACCTATATCGCCCACATCCGAATCCCCAGGACACTATTCCAACTAGTTTGCCACTAGCTACTAGGGGCCCCCCTGAATCGCCTTGACAGGTGTCTTTTCTCCCTCTATTTAAAAAACCTAAAAATTTAAAATTAGAAATGAATTAAAAATATGAATGAAGTAAAACTGAGAATCAGTTCTCTGAACCACCTGAAAATTCCTTATACCATAAGGATTTGAACAAATCATGGTAAAACAGCTATTCTCCGGGCTATTTGCCCCTTCGAGCGCTGGACTACATACCAAAATTTGCCGTATTTTCTTCTGACACAGTTAGATAATAAAATACTTGTTTTGAATTCAAGAATTATCTGTTGCCTTTGGTGCCAGGCCACTCATAAGGGTAGTATTTATAAATGTTGATAGATTTTTATTTAACTAATATTTTTTATGACCTACCAGCACATATCATTCTATCCGTAATGACAGCTTGCCTGGAATAAGCTCTTTGACATTTGCTTTTACTAACAACTGGTACCTACAAAAGTTAATCACTAATCACAAGAATTGTTTCATACTCAATCTAAATTATAGAGAACCCAATATACCTCGACTGTCCGCAAGTCGTTGGAAGGTCTATTACTAATTTCTCTTGTGGTACCCCATCCACTTGCTTGCACGGTACTACCTAAAAATATAATTGGCAGTCACACTACCCATCTCTATTATTTTAACCTTTTTTTAAAATTAAAATTACTTTCCAATGATCTAGCATTGTTTAAAAAAAAACAAAGTTAAATTCAATATGTTTGTTAAAGTCTAACTAATAAAATAATAATTATAGACCATAACGTACCATCTTGTGGTACACTATTTCCAATCGCAATATTTTTAACCTTATCGCTAAAAGTGAATTTCGTTGCGACTTCTAGGATGCTGACGTCATAGTCGACAGTACCGAAATTAAATTTGGGATGTTGACTGACGTTTTTAACTTGAACCACTTGACCACCCTGTTGCCTCTTAGAAGATCCAGCTCTTAGTGATATTCCGGAGGATGATAACCTAAGGACAAAAGACTTACACTTAAACAAGTACCAAATCATTAACATTTGAACTAAGATATTTCCAAAATTAAAGCGAGTGTTAATTTTCATATTATTTACTTGTCTGTACAATGTGCTGCTGTGATGGCAAACTTAATACTCAAAATGGAGGCTCCGCAGATATGGCTTCCTCTATATTGCATTGATAGCTGATAAGGATAGGTCTTTATGTCTACCTTGGACCCTCCAACTATTCGTAGGTTAGTTGCACTTATAGCAACGCTGGAATCAGTCTGTGGACGGTTCTGAGCAAGTGGTGCAGCTAAAAATAGGAATGAGCTCAATATTTCTTTTATTTACTAAAAAAAATAGCATGTACTGGATACTCTTAGGTATGTAAGCAGAAGTTTACGTCAAAATTGTGTTGTGAAATATACTCAATCAAAGGCATTTGTGAGATCAACACCAGAAATCGAGAGATGACATGATATTTTATACTCAAGACCTCTTATATGCTATTTTGTAAGTTTTTCAACATTTTTTATCCAACACCAACAAAAATTAAACACGTTAAAAACAACATAGTACCAAATGCCTTCGTGAGATATCATAAATCGCAAGAATACACGGTTCCTTATCTTATAACGTAAGATCAAAAAAAATTGTGAATGATTGAATTATTACTCTTGAAAGATAACAAAGGTAAAAGGTATTGGTGAATGAAAAATAGAGCTGTCAAGTTCTGAACCTTTTATTTTTAATAAAATTAGATACGGTAATCACGACAGAAGAAAAAGCTTTTATGATCGAAAGTTCCTTTAGAAATGGTAGAAGGGTTGATGGCCAGTGGGAATATTTAACACGGGACGCCATTCAGGATTTTCAAACAGAATTTCCACATATAATCATGGATTTCGACCAGTTTCGCCAAGTTTTGACTAGATCTGTGGCTTTGTTTAGAAAAACAGCAAGTGTGAATAGAAAAGACGGCAGTGGGAGACCCAAAGTTCGCACTGCACAAAAAGTAGACGACTTAAGGCAAATTGTTAATGGACACCCACAAACCCCTATTCAGCGTTTAACCCAGCAAGTATGGAACCTGCAATACAATCCTGAAATATGACCTGCATATGCACGCTTATCGTCTAAGCTCAGTCCAAGAATTGTTATCAAATGACAAGCCGCAGCGAATGCGGTTTATGGGTTATTTGAATATTAATTAAAGCGTATTTGAAAAAACCTTTTTTACTGATGAGGCACTTCTGTGGTTATGTAAATTCTCAACAAATGAGAATGTGGAGTTCTGAAAATCCACATTTCTTTATGAAAAAGCCTCTGCATTCACAGAAAATTGGCGTGTGGGCAGCCATATCGAAAAGAAGGTTAATTGGACCGATTTTTTTTTGAGGGACTCTCAGTTCGGCGCGATACTGTAATGAAATTTTGAAAACGCATTAGACGGTGAGGAGATGGGACAAGGCTACTTCCAGCAGGACGGCGCACCAATTCACATAACTCTTGATAATTTAAATTTTTTGGAAGAATTTTTCGAAGACAGAATTAGTCGTAATATGCCAGTTAGATTGCCACCACGGTCCTGCAATCTCACGCCGTGCGACTTTTTTTTATAACCACACATTAAAAACTCGATTTTCAAAACCCCTCCCCTTGTGAAAACTTAGAAGACCTATGGGCTAGAATTACAAATACATTTCAGGAGATTAACAATACCCACGGAGATTAACACAACCCTGCTGCCTTTGTGGGTTGTATAAAGATAAAACAAAACTCCCCCCAAGTGCTCGCCAATGTTTCTGATGCTTTAAAAACAAGAATGAGAACATGTTTGGAGGTAGAAGGTGTACACGTCTCTCATTTATTTAAATTTATAATTTTTAGGTTCTTTGTTGTATATGTTAGTTTTAATTCTGTATTATTCAATGACAATGACAATAATGTAATTTTTTTAATTTAAAAGGCCTCTTATATGTATTTTTCAAAGGTGTCCTCCAAGTTTTATCTAGGTTGGAAGCAGTTTAACAGTTTTTTAGTACTTCTATTTAGATACTCGGTCTTACTATCACGACCTGGCCATAGATTAAAATATTTTACATATAGAATTCATCTTAAAACATATTTGTTGACCTTTTACATGCATTTGATAGTATATTTAAGACAATATAATATACATACATACCCAAAGTGAAACAAGCCAAGTACAATGCATTTATCAAACTAGCTATTAGCCATATCATAACTAACCAACATTAAGCGCTTTAAAACCCCCCATGGTACCATACAGTACCGAAATGGATGGCACGATTAAAACATAAAATGGGTTACACCATGGTACACACAAATGGTGTCGTGTGTGATTGATGGGTTAGATTATACTATAATAATTGTTGTTTCCTCTAAAATGCGGGACAATAAAAAAATATAATGGTAATTTAACATGCATTATTAAACACATTTATGTTCGCGAATATCACCAGATGTTGTAACAATGGGTTGAAATATAGATGATAAGGCAGATCGTTTTTTACAAGCATTTATTTAACTTCACCTGGTAGCAGGCACGTAACTAGACCTAAATTTTTGGAGGGGCACAGAGGGTGCACCTGAAAATACATATAGGTATCTCATTTATAATTTTATCTCAAAAGGTGAAATACAAAATATGTTTAAAATAAATAAATTTCTAAATTGTTTTGGGTGGACACTAGGGTGGGCACCACCAATTTTTGGGTGAGCCTGTGCCCACCCAGGCCCACCCGTAGTTACGTGCCTGTCTGTTAGTTTGTTAGTATGTTTAGGTCAAATATTGCAATCAAAATTTCGACTAGTTTTAGTTAAGTTAGAGCTTTGAAATTTTGCACACGTGTATAAGTCCGGTGACAATGCAATATAGTATATATGTTACGCTCAATAGTCGAATTCGGGCAATGCCCGAAAAAAATACGCAAAACTAATTTTGAGCAACGAATATTTCCCAAACCCGAAATTTTATTTTTATACGGTTATTGAGCATTACAAAATAAGCAGAACTAGTTTTGCGCAATTTGAAATGTACAAAACTAGTTCTGTACATTTCTGAATGGCCAGCACTAGTTCTAGTTAAGTACTCTTTTTTCATTTAATCAGCACGCAGCGTCCGAATAAAATAAAGTTGGAAATGTTGTTTAAATAATATAGTTTATTTAAATACAGACAAATACAACAACAAATAAAACTTTATTCTTAGACAAATATTCAGTTAAGTTTAAAAAATTATTTATTTGAACAAGAGCTTAAATGATGGCACTTAGAATTGCAGATGACAGGTAATAACCTTTCGTCATGACATTATGTTTTTCAGTACCTGAAACCTCCAATAACCGAACTAATTGAGAGTCGAATTCAGCTTGCATTTTTATATAGGTACATGGGTGAATACGTAATTATAAGAGTTGTAACATACACAATTGTCACGAGCACAAACGAAATAAATTCAAAGCAAAAAACAACAACATAACCCTACCACAGATTTACCCACATGTGGGTAAATCTGTGACCCTACTCTTTATTTGGGTTTGGGATGCTGTAAAACAAGCATAACTAGTGCTGGCTATTCAGAAATGTACAGAACTAGTTTTGTACATTTCAAATTGCGCAAAACTAGTTCTGCTTATTTTGTAATGCTCAATAACCGTATAAAAATAAAATTTCGGGTTTGGGAAATATTCGTTGCTCAAAATTAGTATTGCGTATTTTTTTCGGGCATTGCCCGAATTCGACTATTGAGCGTAATATATCTAATATTGTTCTAAATTCAATATGGCGGACGCCCCAAGATGGCGGATTACCTTTTTCTCCACAATCCCATTGATGTGGGTATCAAATAAAAGGGTTTGACGAGTAAAATACGATAAGCTATGTGACGTCATTCTAAACCCAATATGGCGAACACACAAAGAAGGCGGATTGCCTTTTCTTCACAACCCCCTTGACATGGGTATCAAGTGAAAGGGTTTGACGAGTAGAATACGATAAGCAATGTGACGTTATTCTAAACCCAATATGGCGGACACCACAAGATGGCTGATTACCTTTTTCTTCACAACCCCCTAGATTTGTATCAAATGAAAGGGCTTGACGAGTAACATACGATAAGCTGTGTGGTGTCATTCTAAACCCAATATGGAGGACGCCACAAAATGGCAGATTACCTTTTTCTTCACATTCCCCTTGATATGGGTATCAAATAAAAGGGTTTGATGAGTAGAATACGATAACAGGTAAAATGTCTTGTAATAATGCATTATCAGAAATGCATAGGGTAAGACGTAACTAAAAATTTAAAAATAAACTCTTGTTAAAAATACTTTTTAAAAACAAGCTTTTATTATTTGGATGTACTAAAACGAAAAAAATAAGAATAATTTTTTCATTGTGGCAATGCTGAATTTATAAGTGGACGTAGTTTGCATGGGTAGATCCTAATAAAAGTAGTATCAAAGTTATCACTGAAAGATATTATGTTAAATTTGTTGCCTTAAAAGCTTCTCAAATACAGACTTAGGTACTTACAATTTCTGCCAAACAAAATTAATCCCTAAGAGAATAAATTCAACATAATATATTATATCTGTTTCAGTAGTAACTTTGATAGTACTTTTATTAGGATCCACCCACGCGAACTATGTCCACTTATAAATAGCATTTAGCATTGCCACAATTAAGAAACTATTCTTATTTTCTTCGTTTTGGCACATCTAAATAATAAAAGCTTATTTTTAAAAAGTTTTTTACAAGATTTTATTTTAAAATATTTTTTTAAGTGTAACATATTAAGGATTTAAATTTTTTAAAATAAAATACAGATCTTTCTTTGCTTTTAATGACCTAGAACTTTCCGATATGCGGAATATTAAGCTTCTAGCTGCACTGACACTACCTACTATTTAGGAATTTTTAATACAGTGTTACGTGGTCCATGAAGCCGAATGAAGATTTTTTTATTGTAGATTTTCAATATTTAAAAGATCAGAAAGTTGGTACGTTGAAATTTCATAAATACGTTCTTTATTGTTTTCGTAAAACAGATTTCCAGTGTACTTCTGAGCTTAGATACTCAACTTTAAATTGCCTTAGGCCCCTAAGCAAAGACCTGATCATCCAATACCAGTTTAAAAAAAATTCGAGACATGTGAAATGTAAATAAAACAAAAGTATTGTGCTGAAATTTTTATTATAAACAACGAACAATAATAAACTTCTTATTCTTTTAGAAATGATTGAATAAGATCCAATTAGTTTTTCACCAATCGAAAAAATTGTTTTCAAAATTGTTGTTTCAAAAAAACGTTTTTTAAAAATTTAAATTGGGCACCATAAAACCATAATTTATATTTACTTCCTTTATTATGATACCATAAAACATATTATATTGCATCAAGTATCAATATTAATAGTTACTTAATAAACTGATTTATGAAATCTAAATATTCCGAAACTTTGGTGAACACTTCGGGTAGAGAATCTTGACCACACGTTCCGAATGAGACGATTCCTTGTTGGACTCCATCGATGACCAAAGGACCACCTGAATCACCCTAAAAATAACAATTTTCCATAAAGATATCTTATCACGAATAGTACTTAATTATACTCACAGTACAAGCGTCCTTTCCATCCCCACCAGCACAAATCATCGTGGAAGTAACCAAATCTCCATAGAATTTGCTTTGGCAAGTTGAAGTTGTTATAAGAGGTACGTTCATAACCTAAAAAATTTCAGATTTTAACAATAATATGATTTATAGTTTATATTTTCTAGATAATCCTTTATAATAAGGGGCGGTTTTTTTAATTGCAGAAGTTTGGTAATTATAGGAATTTATTTTTTTCTTTTATGCGTAAACGAGTCAGAGATGTACACACTCGCATTATTGTTCAAACAAACTTACTTGAAGTCGATACGAGCCTCTACCACCAAAACTGGTTAAACCCCATCCAGTAACGGTGGAATTTTGACCATCCACTAATTCTGTCGTATTGTCGGGAAGCTGGACTGGTTGAACCCCTTCACCATAAGTCTATAATATGAAAATATATCTAATTTAATCTATTTAAAGATAGTAACGAGTAGTTAACAAAGAATTTTTGAATGCTTATTGGACACCGGCTATTTTCCGGAAATTTTACACTCTTCTTCTCATTTATAAATGTTGGTACAGATGCCACATAGCGAATTACCGTAGAACTTCAATCCTTTCCGCTATTCCAAAGTTGGTTAAACCAATTCTAACGGACGAAATTTTCTCAACTTTTAAGCATTACATCATCGGAGATTTTTCTGAGCGATCGTTTTGGTAATAAGGGTTTGAGACAGCAATTTTTAAGCGTTTTCCTCGAAAAATATGTTTTATACTTCTCGTCAATAACTGGGCCACCACACTATCTCTGTGCTAAATTTCAAATTTTTACGTCGAATAGTTTCAGAGAAAATCGCCTGTGACAGACGGACGGACGGTCAGACACCGAAGTGAGTCCATAAGTGTTCCGTTTTACTAGTTATAGCACGGATAACTAAAAACAAAATGGTAGGGACGAAAGCTTAATTTAATGTTTGTATAAATCTTACCAATTCACTGGCTAGTTCCACAACTGCAATGTCATACTCCAAGCTGGAAGAAATGTCAAATTTCGGATGAGTATTTACTTTCTCAACTTCAAATGTTCGTCCGCCATTTCTATGAGAAGATCCGACTCTTACGGTTATATTACTATCCTGCAAGCTAAAATAAAAATTATTTGGTTTTGATCCTGCTTAAAAAGGTAAAGGGAGCAAAATGTATATTGCCAATCATCGACGATCAAGGGAAATAAAGAGATGAAGATAATAGTAAAAAAAAATCAAAAAACTTGTTATATCCAGATTTAATAAAGAGACCGATAGAACTTTATAGTTAACTAGTTTGTTTGATTCCTGACCATATTTTTAAACAATTGAGTGTGTGGTTTCCTGGGTATATCGGTCAATGGTTATAAATAAAGAAAGACTTATTTGTAGCTGAGGTTTCGGTATATTACCATCTTCAGAGCTTATTATTATATAGGATTTCTTAAATTAAAACTATTATATACACATCTTTCACAAACTCACTCTTTAACTGACAGAGCAAAGCTCTCTCTATAGTTAACTATGTGGTTTGTGGATCACTGAACTAAAGTTCAATTTTTAAACATTGTGACCGAGGATTTAAAAAAAATTGTATTTTTGAAGGAGGATATTTTCCTTCTACTCAAAAATTGTATTTTTGAAGGAGGATATTTTCCTTCTACTCAGTTGTACTGATATTGATACAAGTGTTAGCCTAACTTTGCTTATGGTCATCGTAAAGATAACGTAAGATCAAACAAAAAACTTCCTCAAAGTTTTATTTGTTGAACCCGCTTCTGGTTCGATGTCAACCGTGCGAAGTCGTATCATAGTCATCAACCCAACCTTCTTAATGTGAATATTAGAGGGGGTGAGATTAAGGATCACTTCCATTGCTCTAGTTGGTGTGATTTTCATGGCTCCAGTAACATTGAGACATGGTATCCTCTGGAGGACTTTTGGTCCCCAGGCTATTGCTTCGTATGTTAGCATGGGTCTTATGGTGGTCGTGTAAGTCCATGCGACAACTTTGGGGGATAAACCCCAGGTTCGGCCCACGGTCCGCGACGGCATTGTTCGTAAGATATTTATGATTTCTTTACTCTGCTTTGCAACTGAGAGTTCCATGTTAGCCTGCTATCAAAGATGTCTCCAAGGTATTTCGCCTCTGTAGAGAAGCTTAGTTCAGTTTTCAGAAGTTCCGGTGCTTTTGAGTCCGTTAACTTCCTTTTCTTTGTGAAGAGGACCATCTCCGTCTTTCTGGGATTGATAGACATGATCTTTGCACCACTTTTTTATGGTTTTAGGGCCAACCGGCATGCTTTCCCAGAGTGTGCTCTCAAATCTACCTGTTAGCACAATGACTAAGTCATCTGCGTAAGCGAGGGTGTAGATGTTGTCATTGTTTAGGCGCCCAATCAGGGTTTCAAGGACCATATTCCACAGTAGCGGAGAGAGCGCTCCTCCCTGTGGACACCCTTTCAAGACCGTGCCTTGTACCGTGACACCGTCTACCACTGATTTTTATTGCTCTTTTTGAGAGCATGTTGAATATCTATCCGCTCACCGTCTTGGGAACATTCCTAGCGGAAAGAGAATCGGATATTTTGGGACAGGTACTGTACTATTCTTTAGTATCCAGAGATCTCTCTATACGGCCCGCGACAGTGTGGAGAGCTGGATCCGTGGATCTGCCTGGTGTGTACGCATGCTGATTGGGATGGAGTGGTTTGTGGAAAAGCACCGTATCCCTAATGTATCTTTCGCAAAGCCTTTAAGTTTTTAAGCAAAACGATATGACTTGCGATGTTGGCTTGTATGCTTTAGGAATAGAATAATCCATCCTGCCAGGTTTGAGTATGAAGACAACCTTTACCTCTTTTCAGTTTCTGGGGATATAGTATATGTTACCATGAGTACTAATTCCATAAAGTCGTAACATTTGCTTTATATCGTATGAAAGAAATCAGTGTGGGAACCTGCAATACAGTCCTGAAATGTGACCTGCATATGCACGCTTATCATCTAAGCTCAGTCCAAGAATTGTTACCAAACGACAAGGTGCAGTGAATGCAATGTTGTGGTTTATGGGTAATTTTGCGTAATAATGAAAGCGTATTTGAAAAACCTTTTTTACAGACGATGCATGGTTTTACCTCTCTGGTTATGTAAATTCTCAATAAATGAGAATGTGGAGTTCTGAAAAGCCACATTTCTTTATAGAGAAGCATCTGCATTCAGAGTAAGTTTGTGTGTGGGCAGCCAAATCGAAAAAAGATATTTGGACTGTTTTTTTTTTGAAGGGACACTCAATTGAAAACGTCTCTCATTGAATTTTAATTAATAATTTGTAGATTCTTTGTTATATGTTTTTTTAATTCTGCATTACGCAATGAAAACGGCAATAATGTAATTTTCTTAAAAATAAAAGTTCAGAACTTGATAGTTCTATTTTTCATTCACCTATACCTGTTACCTATGATACCTTTCAAGAGTGATAATTCAAGACATGCGTGAGCGATTCCATGGTATACTTTAAAGACGTTTATTTTTGATCTAACATTATGAGTTTAATTAGTTTAGGTATCCGTCCTCTTCAGTCGATTTGCTAACTACAATAATGGGGCATGTTTCCCTTGTCTTCATTATCCTGTTATTTGACATCTTTGTCAATTTTGTCGTCTAATGAGCCCTTCCCCTTGTTAAAAATCAGCAGATTGCAGATGGCTTTCTTAATTTGAGTCACCAATAGATGATATTCTGACACACATCTCAAAACAAAAATAAGATTGTATAAATGAATCGCAAGTTAGTCTTACTTACAGAAAACAATGAGCGGCAGTTAGAATAAGATTAGTACTTATAATGGATCCACCACAATCCTGATCACCGTTATAAGCCAGAGACACTTGATACGGATAATCAATTATGTCAGCATCTTGCCCTCCGATAATTCTGACATGTTTTGGACCTGATGGATGCGTGAATTGCAATGGGTGCAACGGACTCCCTGAAAAAAGGAATAGGGACACAGCTTTAGAAACAGGGAGGAGATACCAACATTTTAGAGCAATCAGAGACGCCAGGGTTACTCTTTATCTGGTAGACTATATGGTCCTCCACTCCCAGCTACTTCTTGTGAGTGGCTGTAGCAAAGCTTTCAGTTACGTGGCATATTTTCAGATTGGTCACCTATACTAAAATAACGCAATTACTGTAGGTTAATAGGGAGATTTTGCAAGCAGAAATTCCAGATACGCTAACCGCAACGGTATGTTAAAATATTGGCGTCGCAACCTGATCTAAGGATGCTGAAAAAATATCGATATATCAAATAAACGATATTTTTTGTTCGATATATCGATATTTTTAGGCGATATTTTTATATCGATATTAAAATCTTACTATCGGATACGATGTTCTTCGCCAGCTTCAGTAGCTGGATGGTGAAAAGCAAAAGGTCATCGCAATTAGATAAGAAGAAGAAATTTACTGGCAGTTCTGGCAATTTACTAATTTACTGTTCGTTACGACGCCATTTTGCATCGCTCCAACGCCGTAAGAGGGTCAAAATATTTGATTTTTTTGACCATAAAAATACTTAACCTAGATTATTTTTTCCAATAAGATATTTTTCATAATGATTAAGTCTATATGTGCGTTTATTAGAAATAAACCATTTTTAGTAAAGTTTGTTGTTTTTATCATGCTGTATATGCTAAATAAACAAAATTTTTACTATATTTTTTAATCGAAATTAATTTTTTACAAATGATATGTTTTTTTTTTGGTTGTTTGAATTTGCCGTTATAACATACAGCCTCGGCGGACACTTAATGAGAATTTAGTTGAAAATTTGATACAGTTTTAGTGTATCTAAAATGGACAATTTTTTTGAGAACGATGTATCGAAATATTGATATTTTTACCGATATATCGAATACCCGATATAATAAATTTTCAAATATCCATATAATAAATATCGATATCAACATCCCTAACGCGATCTACTCCGTAAATGTATGTATTTCGTGGGCGTCCTGGCCTTGTAGAACCACCTGTACCTAACCCTATTTTAACACGATGGGGAACATAGCTTGAGGCGGCAATATATTATTATAAACATTTTAAGCAAATAAAGACTGTTGTTTTAAAGTTTTATTTTTAAGACTCTTCAGCTATTGACGTGAGTCAGGCTTAGTTTAATAATAATATTCAAGTATACCCTAATTTAAGTATTATTAACATAAATTATGCCATCAGAATACAAGCACTCAAAACACTACAGAAGGAAGGCTTGTCTTTAGCCGAATCTCTAAATATTGTAAATATGGTATATTCTAGGCTACAAGCGCTAAGCTAAGAGACAGCATTGCCACAATAATTTGTGAAAGGTTTATACATATTTTTGAAAAAATTCACATACAGTATCTTAAAAATAAAGCCTTAAACGATTGACACTGAAGAAGCAATCCCTAGAAACTTTCCAAATACTACAAGTGTTCAGTCGGAAAAATAAAAAAAATATGAATTGCTTCACTATTGCTCAATTTGCAACATCAATGAAAAGCAAATTTTTATACCATTATGTATAATGCACCTGTTGATTGTATCACTTATCTTCCTTTAAAACATTAAACTTTGTGAATAAGCTAAGGTGGATTGTATTGATTATAATTAATTATTGTGTTTTTTTCCCTTTCTTGAGTAGTAACTCAGTATTGTGGTATTATATAAATATTTTTCTTTAGGTTCACTAGCATAACCTTGTCTTATTAATGAAGGTAGATCTGTTAGACAATAAAGCTTATTATTATTATAATAACATCAATTATAGAAAAATTACTTTTTTCAATAATCTATGTAGTATTCTGGATACTATCATATCCTTGCAGACCAGTCAGTTAGCAACCAGACAACTACACAAATATATTTTTAAAGCTGCTTGAAATTCGAGGGTTCAGACCATAGACAAGATATATTTAGACCATCACAACGTATTCGCGACACCAGCTGAATCCGTCCAATGTATGGGCGAAAAAGTGCGTTTGTACGCATTGGGCGCCAGTCAGATTTTTAAACGACGGTCCTCTCGAGGCATGCGCACTCGAGACGTCTCGTAAAAGTGGTTGTTGAACTCAATGACGCAACGCGGCAATCAGAACCGGGCCGAAAAAATCTCAGTCATTTGTATGTTATGGTATTTTTGGTTGGGGTGGCGAATATAGCGAACCTCTGAAGCTTGTTATTTCGATACAAAAATAGTCTTTACAAAGTGTTACAGACATTTCATATGTTTCGCCAATTATGTATCCAACTTTTAAATATAAGGACTTATTTCGTAGTCTATTTCTTACAAGTAGTGCATAAATACAAATAGTTTAATTCCAAATTTAAATTATATCAATATGTGAAAGAATAGGAGGTAAAAAATATAATTTATCTTAAATGTACTCCGGTGTTGAAGTGAATACACACACGGAGAAGTAGAAATATTTGTCAGTGACGTATATTGAGTGTGGTCAAGGTGTCAGAAAGGCACTGATGGGGTGTGTAAGGGGTAAGATGGTGTAAGAAGGTCATATATAGTGTCAATGCCTCCTTCCCCTATATTGCATAAGGGTGAGTGTGACCAAAAGGCATATTTGCGCTTTCGCCAAAGGGACACTAAAAATACTAGTGGATTAGGGTAGAGGGGAGTATTTTAAAAGGGATGGCGAAAGAAAAAAGCGCTTTCGCCAAAGGATCGCTAAGATATCAGTGGATTAGAAGGGTGTGTCCAAAAGGCATATTTGCGCTTTCGTCAAAGGGGCACTAAAAATACTAGTGGATTAGGGTAGAGGGGAGTATTTTAAAAGGGATGGCGAAAGAAAAAAGCGCTTTCGCCAAAGGATCGCTAAGATATCGGTGGATTAGATTGATATGGGGCCGTAAGTAGTAGCGCTTTCAGCAAAGTATCAAGTGCACACACTGTAAATAGGTGTAAAAATATTTACATCTTACCCTAGAACTTGGTTTGTTCAATAATTATACAGGATGGGATGCCAATCCAATAAAATATACACATGTGGTTTTTTTGATTTACTATTTTACTTCTTAACACAGTTGCATATTTTATTTCTATTGTTTAGAATACTATGTTTATATTTTATTTCAACTTTCAATTTTGTAAATGTAACGTTTAAAAAATTAAGAGGGGGGGGACATTAAAGAGACGCACTGTATATATATATATATATATATATATATATATATATATATATATATATATATATATATATATAAACTGAGCTATTTTCGAGGAATTGTCGACAGTTTTGTATAGCAGGAAAACTCAGATTTAAGCCAACAAACTATACACTTTTTGTTAAAATCTCACTAATGGTTACATTTTTATCATTAATAAAAAGAATAATTACAAGTACTATATTTAGCATTTATTACTCGATAAAAAATTCACGTCATGTGAAATAAATTTTGAAGTACGGTCCTGTCTATCACAAGGCAAACGTTCGACAATGCGCAAGCCCGCAGAGGACCGTCTTTGTTTACGGATTCAGCTCGGTAAATTTGCCGCATTCGTAATTGACATTATTTCTCTACTATATATTTTCTCTATGGTTCAGACACACTATAGTAAAATGTACATTAAATAAATTAGGTATTATAAACGTAAGAAAATGCATGTTCTTCAAACTTACCAAAAGCAGCTGCAAAGAATAAGAAATTGAGGGGGTGAGTGTTCATAATAACAATTGCTTTTCTACTCTTAATATTATATTAATGCAATACATATCTAAATACAATAATGATGCTTAAATCGTATTTAATCAGTTTAAAATTAAAAGATAACATGAGTGCTGATTTCCTCTAAAAGCATTGTATTTTTAAAGTAAGTACCTACCTATTAATTTTTTAAGGAATTAAAAAAAATAATCGTAGCTTACCTTTTAATAAACTTTAAGTGATCCTTGAACTTTAAATGTAGTGAATATCTATTGTGGAAAAAATAATCTTTGGAAAAACACTTAGTTCGAAAATATACGCTTTTGTTCAAAAAAAGTACATTGATTAAAAGCACCTTTTTCCAATAATACATTTTTTCGAAAAAAATTTTTTCAAGAGTATATTTTTTAAAAGGGATTTTTCGAAATAACTATTTTTAATATACGTTTTGTAAACCTCTCTATGGAAAATATAACTTGAATTGAGTATAGATAACATAGTTACAATCTATTTTGGCCAAATTTAGTGTGTTTAGAATATATTGTCAGAAATGATGATAAAATGGGAGGAAGGGGGTCTGAGCGAACCTGGTCACACCCAAAAAAATCGAATCTGTTCAGGTTTGCTCAGTTTTATTGAGGTTTGCTTAGGATCTTTCGATATCCTCCTCTCAATAACATTTTCTAGAATATTATAGTTTATTGTTAAAAACCCAATTTTGAGCATAAAACTACTTTAACTTCGAAACTTCTAGTCATTCAATGATTAGAAATTCAGAAAAAGAGGAGTACTATACAAAAACAGATGTAAAATAATTCTTGTCTTTATTATAATATATAATAAAAAACAGCAGTCCAATACATATAATACTGTTTGTCATATAAAAATGTCATACACACCCATTTAGTTTATTGCTAATGCAGAAATGAATTAATAAACGCCAAGACCTGAGTAACTTTCGTATAAACTCCTGGTGTAGAGGCTTGTCCGCAGATGTCTCCCCAGGAAACGATACCTACTTGAAGTCCTCCGACGATGAGGGGGCCACCAGAATCACCCTAAAAAGATAAACTTACGTTTTATATATAGGTATTCATAGATTTAGGCGCCATTAGTGCTAAATAGCGAATGCGCCACCTTTTGTGTCGCCTTCGCCATTTGACTTTCTTATTTATATTTTCATATGTAGCTATAGTATTTCGATATAAATTTGTAAAAACGGAAAAAAATGTAATATTAGTAGTGGGTCTGTTTCACGGAAAATATAGTGGGGGCAAAACCCCCCCTTCCAAACGAATTACGTGCGTTAAGTTAGTAATATATTTTTTTACAGAAGTTATGTAACAAAATTTTACATAATATTTCAGTAATATTCTCAATAATTTGTCATTTACTGTCATTATTGACAGAAACAGTAAGTTGATTTTACTGACCGATTATTATTCTCCCTAGCAACCAAAGTACACAAGCCGTATCTAGGGCGGTAAGTGTAATTTACCGCATTAGTGCAGTAATTGAAGCTGTGCTTAGATCTGCAGCTAAAAATTGACTAAAAAAAGAGAACATAATATGCTCTTAATAATTACACGTTTTTCTAGCGTAGCTAGTTTTGAAAGATTTTATATACACTTTCGTACATGATTTTAGTCGGATTAGCGGTGAACAACCGGCTCTCCATCCTTTATTATTGATACTTTCTTGCCCAAACATTTCAGCATTTAGATTCATTCTGTCACGCTATATCAAAAATTTCTTGAGTAATCGGAATCGACAAATTCAAACTGGCATTACTAAGAACCGTTGCATATCAAAAAAACATAATGACTCCACATAATCCATTATAATATTACGAACATTACGAACATATTATTTTAGAATGTACGTACTAAAATTGACCTTTTCTTTATAAATTTGCGAAAAAACTTCAGAAACGAATTCATAGTATAAAACTTAGTTGTCTTTTTCATATACTTGTCAGTTTAAAGCTTTGATTTATTTTGTCAAATTATACCGGACTAGCGTTGGAGAGTCTGGGCGTTACTGACTATTTATTGTAATATACTATTTCGGCTACATCTTAAAAACCAGAGGACATATCGAAATGTATGTATGTACTTACACTGCAAGTGTCTTTTCCATCCGAACCAGCGCATATCATTCTAGAGGTAATGGCGGATCCGTAGTAATTGTTCTGACATGTCGATGTTGTTATTATGGGTATTGTCACCACCTGAAATAAGAGAATGTTAGCATCTGCTTCATAATGACCACATTACGACTATATGCAATGTACTAAGTACAACTTCCGACGTGGCATTTTGGTGGATGCGCCGAGTTTTAGGCGAATACGTAACACTTACCTGTAACGTATTTGCTAAACTACCATTATTAGTTGTGAGACTCCATCCGGTAGCAACTGAGCTTTCTCCATTAATAACCTTCGTAGAAGAAGCAGGAAGCTGGATTGGTTAGACACCTGGTCCTAGAGAGCATTATATTTACGTAATCACCGTGTATGACTTAACTTAGTGACTTAAAGTGGCTACAGACTATGCGTGTATTCGCGATTCGTGATGCGCGATCTGTCCGGTTCGTCATAGTTCGTAGTGTTCGTAGTACTTCGTAAATGAAAGCCTACAAACTATGCGCGTATTTGAGATTCGTGATGGATGGATGGTTGAGAGACCGAGTATTCTTGCATCACAGTTATTAAATTATTTAAATATACACTAGAGCATCGTACTTGACTAACTACAAGAACAAACTGTAGTACGCGCACAAAACACGAATATAGACGAACTAGCACCAAGCATGCATAAAGCGAACTTTGCCGAATCTGTGGTTCGTGTAGATACGCAGCCTCTTATATTCGCCAACAATCGCCTCCCAGAGCGAACCACTGCGAGCATCGCGAATACACGCTTAGTTTGTAGCCACCTTAAAATAGTAATAATCGGCCTGAACATTGCTCGTAAATATCGTATTTTTTGCACACATTATTGAACTAGCTAATTGCACTACAGCACAGTCATAATCGAAAGTATCCGAGTTGAATTTTGAATGAGAATTAATCTTTTGAACTCTGACTATTTGCCCACCACTGGTTCTTTGCGATGATCCAGCTCGAATCGTTATGTGACTAAGTCTTGATCTAAAACAACAATAAATAGTATTATGAGTTTTTTTTCTAAAACAGCCCACGTAGCCTTCAAGCCTAAGTACTAAAGTACTTAGGAGTAAAGGTTAGGAGATCAGCTGTGGATCATTGCTGACGAAGATTATGTAGAGCAGAACAGATACATTTATTTACATCTATTTTGTCGCCTACATTATTTCACAGTTTGTGCAGAGAATGGGGTGTATTAAATGCATACTTGGATAGAAACATTTCCAAAATAGGCAAAATTTACCCAGGACATTTTTACTTGAGGTCCCGTCATTAAGATACGCTTTTTCCAACGTTGACATTTGGCAACCCCGCATGACAAAGTGCGATATGTGCGCCATACGAACGATGACTTGCCATCCCCACCACATCACTATCTTTCTTTCTCTTAGTCGCATAGTTTTCTTAGATGTGCATGATTTTATCTGTTCTTCTCTATATAATCTAAGGCTTCAACAATCCTAAAGAAGAACTTTTTTAAGACAGTTGTTTTAGAATTCCGGATAAGAATTCTAGTACTTACTACATCAACAAATTTATTGTTAAATAAAATCTTTAGTAACAAGAATAGAAAAACTCAAGGAAATCAAAAAATAAACATGGATTCACTTATCACCAACAATAAAGGTAAACTAAGATAAAGGTAACTCGACGTCAAAAGACAAAATATAACTGGAAACATGACGTGCTTGCGTCTGTTTATTTGATCAACGCTTTTTGATTATGATAATGTGTTTTGTATTTGACGGAGTCAGTTCATGAAAAAAAGTGAAAATGTAACAAAACTTACTCTTCTACGAAACAATGGGCAGCACTTAAAACAATAGTAGTACTTAAGATGGATCCTCCGCAGGCATGTTGACTGTCAATCATTATAGACACTTGATAGGGATAATCTTCTATACTCGCGTCTTGTCCTCCAATAATGCGGATAAAATCTAGTGGGCCTAAATGCTTCATAAACGGATGCGACAGCGGGTTTCCTAAAAACCAAATAAGTCACTTATTATTGCATACATGCAAATAGACAATATTTCTATAAGAAGAGCTATACTTGCACTTAACCTGAGCGAACCTCGGCCGCCCGAACTTCGCCCATCTGCCGCAACACCGTATTACACTGCGTATTCGCGGAGCTGAGTTGGGAGCGTTTCGACTGAGCCAAATTAAAAATTTTAAAAAACGTGTAAGAACAAAACTTGTTCCTTACATCGCGAGAAATATATTTTGTTGAAAAACTTTTTCTCTAAAACCAGTGGTTCAGCAGTTATAAGGAAATAAATAATTAAACTGGTTATAACAATTGATCGCGCTAAAATTTTTCAATTCTAATCATTTTGGCTCAATCTACACCTATTTCTCAAAATCACAATTCAACTTTTTATACTTCTCGTCTATAACTGAGCCACCACACTCTATCTCTGTGCTAAATTTCAAATTGTTACGTCGAATAGTTTCAGAGAAAATCGCCTGTGACAGACGGACGGACGGACACCGAAGTAATTCCATAAGTGTTCCGTTTTGCTAATATTAGCACGGAAGACTAAAAATGAGACAGAAAAACAATTATTGTTAAAGAAGGTAAATGACTTGAAAAAAATTGCTTATTTGGGACTGTAATAATTTTATTTTTATTACACCGCAAAATTTGGATTAGAATACAGAAATTATATTATAAATGAACAAACAGGCGCTATCAAACATCAACATAGTTTTAGTTTAGACTGACTATTGTGAAAGCACAAAAAATAATGCCCAATAATTTAATTTATTGCTATTTCTGTTTTTGAAATAATGTTGACATGTTTTTTGAATGCTTCAACATTCTTATTGCTCTTAGCAATTTCACATTAGTGAAACAAGGCACATTTAAAATGTTCCCAAACAAATATAAGTTAAATATTGGCTTACCGTAAAGAGCTGCAACGAAAGCAAATATAAGAAAAAATACCTTAGACAGCATTTTCCTGGCTCAATTTGAGAAGATACTAAGGTAACTTTTGTTATTAAATTGAAAACAAGGCGTCGTTTCAAAAATAATGATAATATAATGCCGTGTGTTATATAGGTCAATCCTTTCATAAATTTAAAGATAAAATGGATTAAGAACTTCCTTAGATTACTAGTATTTTTAATTTAAATTTAACAATTATTGTTTTTGAAAGGCTACTTAGTTCAAATCTAGTTCATAACTTACCGAAATTCTGTTTAATAATGCAATATTTTTTAAAAGGGATTTTTCAAAACAACCCCGTTTTGAATACATTTTGTAAATCCCCTTATTGAAAATATAATTTTAATTATCAGATAACATAGTTACAATCTATTGGCCAATTTTTATGTGTTTAGAATATTTTACTAGAAATGTTGATACATTGGCAAGAAAAGTGTCTGAGCGAACCTAGGCATACCCAAAAAATAGCGAATCTATTCAGGTTTGCTCAGTTTTATTGAGGTTTGCTCATGATCGTTCAATATCGTCTTTTTAATAACATATTAAGGTTCAAGACCCAAGTTTAAGCATGAAAATACTTTAACCTGGAAACTTTTAGTCATTCAGTAATTAGAAACGCAGAAAAAGAGATGTCTAATAAAAAAACAGCTGTAAAATAATTGTTGTCTTTATTATAATATATAATAAAAAAAACATCAGTCCAATACATATAATACTGTTTGTCATATAAAAATGCCATATATACTTATATATGTACTTTATTTCAAATGCAGAAATGAATTAATAAACGCCAAGACCTGGACAACTTTCGTATAAACTCCTGGTGTAGAAGCTTGTCCGCAAATGTCTCCCCAGGAAACGATACCTACTTGAAGTCCCTTGGCGATGAGGGGGCCACCGGAATCACCCTAAAAACATAATTTTTTATTTTATATAGGTATTCATAGATTTAGGCACCATTAGCGCTAAATAGCGGATGCGCCGCCATTTGTGTCGCTTTCACCATTTAACTTTCTTATTTATATTTTCATATATAGCAACATTATAAGATAAAAATTATTTAAAATGTAATATTAGTAGTGAGTGTATTTCACAGAAAATATGGTAGGGCTCAAAGCATTTCGCAAAAATATACATTTTCGGTTACACCTCAAACACTAGAGGAGTTATCGAAAGTAATGTATGTACTTACAGTGCAAGTGTCTTTTCCAGCCGTGCCAGCGCATATCATTCTGGTGGTAATGGCGGATCCGTAGTAACTGCTCTGACATCTTGATGTTGTTATTATTGGTATTGTCACAACCTAAAATAAGGGAATGTTAGCATCTTCTTCATAATGGCCACATTATTACTATATGCAATTTACTAAGTACAACTCCCAACGTGACATTTTGGTGGATGCGCCGAATTTTAGGCGTATACGTAACGCTTACCTGTAATGTATTTGCTAAACTACCATCATTACTTGTAAGGCCCCATCCGGTAGCAACTGAATTTTCTCCATTAACAACCTTCGTAGAAGAAGGAGGAAGCTGGACTGGTTGGACGCCGGGTCCAAATGCCTAGAAAGTATTATATTATCATAATCACCGGGTATGACTTAGTTTAGTGACAAACAGTAATAATCGACTCTGAATATTGCTCCTAGATATCTTATTTTTGCACACTTACTAATGAACTAGCTAATTGCACTACAGCACAGTCATAATCGAAAGTATCCGAGTTGAATTTTGAATGAGAATTAATCTTTTGAACTCTGACTATTTGCCCACCACTGGTTCTTTGCGATGATCCAGCTCGAATCGTTATGTGACTAGGTCTTGATCTAAAACAACAATAAATAGTATTATGAGTTTTTTTTTCTAAAACAGCCCACGTAGCCTTCAAGCCTAAGTACTAAAGTACTTAGGAGTAAAGGTTAGGAGATCAGCTGTGGATCATTGCTGACGAAGATTATGTAGAGCAGAACAGATAAATTTATTTACATCTATTTTGTCGCCTACATTATTTCACAGTTTGTGCAGAGAATGGGGTGTATTAAATGCATACTGGGATAGAAACATTTCCAAAATAGGCAAAATTTACCCAGGACATTTTTACTTGAGGTCCCGTCATTAAGATACGCTTTTTCCAACGTTGACATTTGGCAACCCCGCATGACAAAGTGCGATATGTGCGCCATACGAACGATGACTTGCCATCCCCACCACATCACCATCTTTCTTTCTCTTATTCGCATAGTTTTCTAAGATGTGCATGATTTTATCTGTTCTTCTCTATATAATCTAAGGCTTCAACAATCCTAAAGAAGTACTTTTTTAAGACAGTTGTTTTGGAATTCCGGATAAGAATTCTAGTATTTACTACATCAACAAATTTATTGTTAAATAAAATCTTTAGTAACAAGAATAGAAAAACTCAAGGAAATCAAAAAATAAACATGGATCCACTTATCACCAACAATAAAGGTAAACTAAGATAAAGGTAACTCGACGTCAAAAGACAAAATATAACTGGAAACATGACGTGAGTTGCGTCTGTTTATTTGATCAACGCTTTTTGATTATGATAATGTGTTTTGTATTTGACGGAGTCAGTTCATGAAAAAAAAAAGTGAAAATGTAACAAAACTTACTCTTCTACGAAACAATGGGCAGCACTTAAAACAATAGTAGTACTTAAGATCGATCCTCCGCAGGCATGTTGATTGTTAATCATTATAGACACTTGATAGGGATAATCTTCTATCCTCGCATTTTGTCCTCCAACAATGCGGATAAAACCTAGTGGGCATAAATGTTTCATAAACGGATGCGACAGCGGACTTCCTAAAAGCAAATAAGTCACTAAATATTGTATTTATGTACATACACAATATTTCTATAAAAGATTAGTCGGGCCCGTAACGATGTATGGAGCAGAAACATGGCCAATAAAAAAAGGGGGAATAGATGTGCTAGATGTGACAGTAATGGAGGAGGAAAATAAATAATAGTATACAAAATTTCATTAAAGCAACCACATTGTTTCTTTTTTTGTAACTGTACTCTTTATTTTATCCAACCATATGAGTTCCTTAACATCTCCCTATTAAGTCACTAAAATTTTATGAAAATATTTATTTTATGTATTATGTATTACCATGTAACACTTTCAAAACTCACCCTGTATATATATTATTTCTGTATTCTTTAAAGATTTTGTTAATCCAAATCTGCAGTGTAATAAAAAACTGTATATAAAAACTAAATCAAAAAACAGGCGCTAACTGGCGTGAATTCACCTTGTATCATAGTTTATTTAAATAACACTATTAAATAATCAAGCAAGTTTGCCGTTGTCTGATCACAATGTTAAACGTAATGCATGTCCGATAACAGATAACAACTATTTTTATAAATAAAGAAAACTTATTAACTTAGTTTCAGCTCATACTGACTATTGTTAAAGCACAAGGAAAAATGCCCAATAATTTAATTTATTGCTATTGTTGATTTTCAAATAATGTTGATACGTTTTTTGAATGCTTAAATTCTTGTTGCTCTTAGCAATTTCACATTTCAGTGAAACAATGCACATTTTAAATGTTCCCAAACAAATATAAAATAAATATTGACTTACCATAAGCAGTTGCAATGAGCACAAAAATAAGAAAAATTACCTTAAACGCCATTTTACTTGCATATGCTTCGTTTGAGAAGATACTAAGGTAATTTTTGTTATTAAATCGAAAACAAACGTCGTTTTAATAATAATTTAAATATAATGCCGTATGTTATATACATATGTTAAGCCTTTTATAAATTTGAAGATAAAAGAGATTAAATACTTCATTAGATAACTAGTATTTTTTAAAATTTGACAATTAATGTTTTTAAAAGGTTACTTAGTTAAAATCTAGTTTATAACTTACCGAAATTCTGGTTAATAATGCATATTAATTATTTTTCCGAAGTAGCTTGGAGATGTCCAGGTGTGGATTCATTTAATTTTACTGTAAAACATTACGAATAGTAAATAAATTTAGGTCACTCGTTGCCCAAAGCTTTTTGAAAATTCTTTTGACAAATTTGTTTGAATCACTTATTTCAAAAATTCAGTTTTTCTAAAAGCATCTTCAAGTCTGTTTCAACAAGTAGTCTTCAATGGCAAAAATCATTTTTTCCACACACTTGGCAGTGACACACCTTATTTTAAAGTTTATCCCAAAATCTTTTTAAGAAAAACAAAAATTATTTAAAATTTTACTGCAACACACATATTCCGACCTGATTTTGACACCTTGTTTTAAATTAATAATAGGTCGTGCGACAGGGATATATGCATGTACCTCGACTTGATATCCAGCTTATGTTAGGGAATTGATTGGGGAAGTGGATATTCGGGGGGAGAATACTATTGTCCGCACAGCAATGGATGGGGCCGATAGTAAAATAGTGTGTGCGTATGTGTGTGTGTTAGTTTAATGGTTGAAACCAAACTGAACTGTCTTTTTGTATAGTAAAAGAGTAGATAATTAATGTAAAGAAGAAAAAGAATTAGTTTCGGTACGTACTAAAACAATCACAAATCTGTCAACCAGGCCCTGATACCGTAGGAATAAACAAAACAAGCGTTTATATTTTATTAAGTTGCAATAAAAATATCCATCCAAGGATAATCCAGACTTTTCACAAGTACAATTGTCTGATAAAGATTGATGTTTATAATTTCCAAAAAATACTAAATTAATCTATATTATGAGAAAAAATACCTACCAAGAATATTGGTAGGTACTTAAGAGGTACTTGTTTTTGTCGTGGCGCCAAAACAATAGCTTTAGATTAAGGATTTGTTAATGCACAACCAACATTTTGACATATTTTTTATCGTTTGGTGAATCAAGAGAAAATTACATCACATTTGTACATTAGGGTAATCTTTGGAAAAATTAAAACACCGTAGGTTGTGTTATTTTTTATTTGTAAACTACTGAACCGAGTGACAGGAGAATATATGGCACTCATTTAGTTTTAATGGATTTAATGCAGGCGTGTTAGCTGTGCATAAAAGTACTACTGAATAAAATTTAGGACAACTCCTTGGCGTCACCCCTCACGGGTGTTAAATTACATAAAAAAGGTTTATTAACCAATAAAACACACTTAAAATTTGGTGTATCTATCTTTACTAATAGCAAAAATTATTAAAGATTGTACTAAAACTTTTCGGACACTTTGTATACAACCGTCAAAAACTCAAGTATAAAATCAGGATATAAAGTAGTTAAAATATAATAAGAAACATTTTGGAAAACATAAACTAGAGAAATTGTAATTTCGTTTGCTTACAATTGTGAATTTTTTTTAAATAGGTCTAGTTTGAGTGACTGTTTTTCGTCTTTCAAAAACTAAATAAATTAAATCCCATTAGCGAATATTTTTTGTGTTAAGATTTATTTACTTAAGATTTGTTTTTTTGATCTCTGGTTGAACGAAACCACAATAATATCTTTATTTCCAACAAATCAACAAACAAAAAAAACACTTTAAAATACCTTTACATTTTTACCAGGGCTCAATTATTTTTACCAGGGCTCATCCCTGGCCAGCTCCCTCCTGGTTACGGCCCTGCTTTTATCCTGAGAGAAGCATCGCGAATAATATTCTGCTTGCAAGATTTGTGTTTCAGTCTTTGGAACTCAGAAAAAATCAATCAATTATCTTATTGGTCAAAATCCTACATGGTAAAATCGACTGTCCTGCCACTCTCTAGCAACTAAATATTTTGGCACCTAGAGTGACTGACTACTAGAAATGGCTTAACATTAACTGACAAGACCTGTACCAAATTTAGGGGTTTTAATAGCGAGCCCACTGAGAATGTTTTGGAAAAGAAAAAAACATTTTGTAATTTGCGAAAAAAAGGTGAATTTGTGCTGAGCCCCCCTGGGAAAAAAATAACCTCGTTTAGGTATTTCATTTATTGTTTTTTCTAAACAAATTCTACATCATTTTGTTGAGAATTTTTAAATTTTAAGAAAAAAAATGTGTTAGTAGAAAGTAATAGGCATTTGATTTTTTTTAATTATATATTAGGTTTAAAAAAAATTCAAATGACTATATCTGTCTACCAACACATTTTTTTTCTTAAAGTTTAAAAATTTCCGACAAAATTAAGTAAAATTTGTTTAGAAAAAATAAGAAATAAAATACCTAGACGCGTTCATTTTTTCCCCAGGGAGGGCTCACCAAAAAATCAACTTTCTTTCGCAAATTACAAAATGTTTTCTTTACCAAAACATTCCCTGTGAGCTCACTATTAAAACCCCTAAATTTGGTACGGGTCCTGTAAGTAGAAATAGAGATAAATATCTATGAAATTTCACCAGCCAGCACTGACACCAACTTATATTTGAATTCTCCAATGTACTATTCATGAGGGAAAGAGAAGGGTTAGGGGGAAGGGTTAGGGGGAAGGGTTAGCCTTACCATAGTTATTGACAATTTTGCGTTCTGTGAGAAATTCACAATTTTGTATGTGGTACGGAACCCTCTATGCACGAGTCGAGCTCGCACTTGACCGGTTAGGTTTGATTCGGTTATATTCGGAAATATTTCACATAATCACGGCAACATTATTTTTGTCAGATACCGTATACGCACCCGCCTACTTATTTCCGGCATCGACGCCTCTGATGACAGACCTAAAGTGGCCAGCCTCACGGATTAGTACTAATTTAGCTGCGCGAAGAAGAGACATGTTCAATTGACAAACTTGGCTCGATCCCAATCATTTTACAACTTTAAGGAAATACGTAATTGAATCAAGATTGGTAGTAGAAAGAGATAAATTAGCATTGGAGTGTCATAAAGTGATCCGGATCGATCCAATTTTTGTTAATCGATCACGCCTACCCCCTCCCAATTTCCTTGAGCGGGAACCGCTCTTCTTTCGATATTTTGTTATTAATGTTATTATTCATGTGTGTCTATTTTATATTATTTTAAAGCGTTTTCGTAGTTGTTTTTTTAAATAATTTTAAATTGTCTAACAATGGTAAGTTTCGTTAGAATTAATTGAAGAATCCCAACCATTATAAAATTCATTATTTTTATTTTTTCTTGTATTTTTTTTTGCTACAATTCAGTTTCTAGAATTCAGTAATATAATAATCCTCTTGGGGCAATTATTCGGATTAATGGAAGCACCGAATTTTTGATGAAATTTTGCACAGATCCCAATTTTGGGTCATAGAGAGTGAAGAGGGAGATGAAGCGAAAAGACTAGATTTTTGTTTATGGGTGGAAAACCAAATTTTAAGTGAAAATATTCATATTTATAAACTTATTATAACGTGAGCAAACTGTAAAATTGTAAATCAGAAAAACAAGGCACAAGAACGGTAGGTCATAAATAAAAAAAAGCGTAACCTTTGGATATTTTTGATCCATCATTAAAAGCAAATGAAAGTTTTTTGATCCTTTTTCGTCGGATGTTTTTTTACGATTGATGACTTACGTGGGCATTCTTGTACCTTGTTTTCCTGCTTTTCAATTTTACAATTTTTAAATGCAAATACCTTGATTGGTGATATTTCTTCATTGTCCTTTGCAGATTTCGTAAATATGTTCTTAATTTTTACTATAAATAGTATGCAATAAATGTGATTATTACTGAACACTTATTAAATTATTACAAAAGTTCTATTTGTAACTGAATATTTTTTAACTATAGCAACCGTTTTTTCTCTTTTTTACTAATTTTAAATATTTGAATATGTACATCATATATCAAGGTCATTCCATATCGTCTTGTTGTAAATACGGTATGATTTTTTTGTGCGCCACCAGAAACCAGGTACATCGACGTACATTTTTTGTTGTAATTTTCAAGGCAACTGATTGGGATTTTAGTTGTCATTGATAAAAATATAAACTCAAATCAAATGTTCTAACACATCTAGGGATTGCAATCCCGCAAAGTGGGATCCCGCAGTCCCGCGGGATCCCGCACCATTTGGCGGCCTGCGGGATCCCGCACCAGCTATGCGGATCCGCATAGCCATAAAAAAGCCGTAAACTCTTAAAAAATTACGCGAAAACGTGTATCTGCTAAATATCCGTGGTATCATAATAACATTCATATTATGAAAATTAATGAGACTGCTTAGGGATTATAAGTATATTACTTACCTTACAATCAAACTAATGTGATTTACTATAAAAACCCGTAAGACTTATTATCTCAGGTAGAAAAATAATAAACATTTAAAGCTCATTTGCCGAAAGTTACTTGTTAATTTAATTGATAAGAAATTTGACTGATTTATAGTCATAGTAGTATAGTTAGAGAGGCTAGACTTTAAATTACATAATTTTGTTGACTGCAATACTGCTAGTTTTTGATATTTATATTAAAAAATTAAAGTTGGTTTAATAACTAATTAAACAATCGTTAATTTATCGAATTTTATAAAATTAAAAAACCTATGCGGGATCCCGCGTATAAACATTTGAGGTTCATTTGCCCAAAGTTACTTATTACTTTAATTAAGGAGAAATTTGATTGATTTATAGTCATGGTAGTAGAGTTAAGAGACGCTAGACTTTAAATTATATAATTTTTTTAACTGAAATACGGTTATCTGTTGATTTTTATAATACAAATTTAAAGTTGGTTCAATAATTAATTAAATAAACATTAATTTATCGAATTTTATTTAATTAAAAAACCTATGCGGGATCCCGCGGGATCCCGCGGGATTAGAACCAATCCCGCAAATGCCCTGCGGGATTTAAAACACTGCGGGATTGCAATCACTAAACACATCCCTTTCTACTTCTACACATTTCCTGGCACATTTCAAAAGTTTCCTTGTAGCCGTCAAATCGGTTCGCCCATCGACGTTATTCATAATATTAATAATAGATTCTTGGACTGATTTTTATAAATCTCGTTCTTTAAAAACCCTCAAAAAGTTTCAGTAAGTAGATTGGCAGCAACGTTAGGCCAAGCAATAGGGCGATTTGTCGTGACACTAATACTATTAGAAAACCGTATGTGCCATCATCTAAAAGACGATCCGTAGATGATTTCTGTTATATTTCCAACTCTGAAATTTTTTCCATTAATTTGTTATAAACATTTTTAAGCAAAAAAACGCGATTTTTGTAGTTTTTTGCTTATGAAATGGAAAGTAATGAAGCAATTCAATAGCAAATTTTTAATGAATAAAGAAATAACTGTTTATTAGAAATTAATTTACATTATAAATAAATTTTCTTCATAAAAGTGTTCGATATTACCAAAATAAAAGTATTTTACTGTCGAGTAAAATTCATATTTTCTGACAGACCATGCAGAACTTTTTTTCGTAAAATTAATAATAAAAAAGTTTCCCATGTGCTGCGAACTTAAGCAGACACACTATATATATATATATATATATATAATAATCTGATCAGTTTACGACTTGACAGCAACGAGTAAGCATTGATAATGCCAAGTGAGACCTTGGCGAAACGTCTGCCAGATTCCAACAGGATTTAACAAACGAACGGATGTACTCCCGGATCAATATTTCTTCACATTTCTCCATCCGTGAAAGTCTACGTTCAAATATATAATATATATATATATATATATATATATATATATATATATATATATATATATAAAAAGAGAGGAGTTTCTAGCATTTGTTTTTCTAGCATTTATATATATATATATATATATATATATATATATATATATATATATATATATATATATATATATATATATATACTGGCGAGCAAAAAGTTGAGGTCATATTGAAATTCTTAAGTCGACCCACTGCCCAATGTAAGTCGTGTATATCATGGTATCGCAGCGTTGGCAGAAGACATGAAATTAAAATCGTAAGAATTGACCGGGAAAACTCATGAGAAATCGTAAGACCGTAATGATTGCAGAGGAAGTAAAAATAATAATAGGATGAAATAATTTTATACTACTATCATTTATTTAAAAAAAAAATCAAAAAATTTTAACACATAAAATGTTAATGTTATTGAAAAATACACTTTCACGCTCACGGCTGCATCAGCAGCACAGCCATTCAATTTAAACACTAATATTAATAACATTGGATCACTTTTTTAGTAAAACTAATATATGTATTTTCATAAACTAACTAACTCTTCTTCTTTCTTCGGTGTAAATCTCCGCTTCTAAAGAACTCAGAGCGATGAACTTTGTCTTAAAAATTGCATGAGAATACCAGTTAACCAAAGCACCAAATCCTACGAAGATCCGATGGGTCATTCCCGAGATATTGTTAAATCTTTATAAAAAAAAAAACAGGCCAATATTTGAGGTTTGGTTTTCGGCACAGTAACAATGCAAAATATCATAAAACCGGTTTGCCACTTACACCACAGGATAATATAAGTCTCAAAGAATTGTTTGCGCCCCAGGGGTTCTGTAGCCTTGCCCAGAAAGTCGGAACAGCATTTTAAATATTGCTCCTCAGGAGCCTAAACCCAAGCAAACAAATATAATAACTTTTGAACTAAAAATGCGATCGGGCTGAAACGAATAGGGCACATTAAGCATATGAAAAGTAATATCTTGGTGTACTTTGAGAAGCCCAAAACTCTTTTTTGCAAAAGTTATTTATTGTTAAAAAAAATGGCCATTTTAAATGTTTTTTGTAGTTATCTCGTTAACTGTTGAACGGATTTGGACGATCACAAACTCGAATAAAAGGTTTTTTAAATACCTACCTGTTGACCACTTTTACCTACAGTGCAAATGAAAACAGTTATGACCGATTAGTTTTAGAATATTCAAAAAATAATCATAAAAATCATAGCTGCAATTTCTTCTGTTACTGGGATAGCAGATATCTTTAGACATACCCCCCACCCCCACAACCTACAACCTAGAACAGTCAAAATGCTTCTAAGAATTTTTGCACGTTTTTAGACAGCGGGACTGGGCTACTTAGCAAACATTACCATGATTTAGAGAAAGAATGAAATGAAAGATTTTTATGACAGTCCTGAATCAATGAAACGACTTGCTTAAAAATTGTGACATTTTCCACATTTTGTGAAGAGTTGTAGTTTAATTAGTTAGTGATAAGTGTTAGTTAATTAATTTGTTTTTCATAACCGAAACACAACACTAAATTAAACGGCACTAGTCACAGTTGCCAAATATAAAAATGTAATTGGACAGTTATTTAATAAATCTTCAATTCGGTCGAGTCAATTTAACATGTTTTAGATGTTTAATCTCTGATTAAATTTTTAGGTAGGATTAACGGCAGACCCTCTCCAACCCTATCTAGATTGCTTGGAAAAATGTTCGAGTCTGGTAGCAAAGGTAGAGTATTTTTTTAAACGGATTTACCTATTTTTATGTCAAGCAGAGAAAACCTTATTTTCCGAAAATTAAGTAGTGACAATGAGGCGACTTGAAAGGAGTTGAGGTTTCGATTAAAAGCTTATTTTTATCCCTAAATAACGTTGATGCCAATCAAAATGACAACCAAACTGACATGACTACTTCTTTACGTGTATATCATAGCATTATTGATGCGCTTCGCTAGACAGAGACAAAATACGCACATCGAGAAGGCTGTGGTATATATTGTTGGAAAAGGTTCGACAGCTCACTTGTGAGCAGACCCATTTGGCCCCGGTACCTACTGTTTAACGTGGGCTCCGAACTACGGTCCTCGGCAACACGACAACCAGAGCATGCTCCCCCCAAGGGCTATCAACCCTTGGTCTCGCGCTATCCTATGCTGTCTTTTTGTTACCTACCGACTACGAGATAGTCGGCGTGAATAGGACGGTTTTGACTTTGACGTCGCATCATTTTACACTCTTCCCTACGCTTTTCCACCTACCGCATGGTATCGTGATACTTCCATGATACTTCGCGTAACGTCGAATGGGCCCATAAATATAGACATCATAATTACTTCTGAATTCTTAATTTTCCAAGATTTTAATGTTTTGCATTTACTCAGATTTCTTTTTTGAACACTGACGAATGTTAATTTATGTTTTACGTTACGTTCTCGTTCAAAATAATAAAATTTGTCGCTGGCGGCTTTGAAATTTTAAAGTTGTATATCTCTGTTGCTACTTACTACTACTGGACCCATGCTAATTTCAGGGTTTTTGATAGTGAGTTTACTAGCAATGTTTTGGTCAAGAAAAAAATATTTTGTAATTCGCAAAAAAAAAGTTAAAATATTGGTGCCCCCCCCCCCCTGAAAAAAAATGGAGACGTTTAGGATTTTCATTTATTATTTATTCAAAAGAAATTTTACATAATTTTGTCGAAAATTTTTTAATTTTAAGAGAAAAAAAATGTGTTAGTAGAAAGTTATAGGCATTTGAATTTTTTTTTAAATTATATTTTAGGTTTAAAAAAGTTCAAATGACTATAACTTTCTACTAACACATTTTTTTCTCTTAAAATTTAAAAATTCCTAACAAAATTATGTAAAATTTCTTTAGAACAAATAATAAACAAAATATCGAAACGTGTTGATTTTTTTTCCAAGAGAGGGGGCGCAGCAAAATTTCAACTTTTCGCAAATTACAAAATATTTTTCTTCTTTACCAAAACATTCCTAATAGGCTCACATCAGCTTGTCATAGTCATATGTCAATTTCAGTGAATCGGGTTTTTTTATCGATAAAGCCGAAAAAAATCGGAACACAAATTAAGCAACGAAATAAGACAAAATCACCATAGCTGAGCTCGCAATCAAGACAAACATACCAATTTAAAAAAAAAAACACACAAATTTCTTTTTGAGGACAAGAGAGTTCCTTAGAGAAAAATAAATAAATAATTTTATATTATACAAAATAATATCAACGTAATTCCAAAAATTTCTGCAAATCGTTTGTTGTTATCCAAGCTTTTATTTCAATTTTATATTTTTTAAATGATACAATTAATTCTTTTAATATTTACTGGTAAATAATCGCTTAAATAAAAACATAAATATTTATAATTTTTTTGTGCTATAAACTTATGTATTTATGGTTATGTTTTTTAAATTGTATTAGATTTTTATTTTTAAAAACGTAATATTAAAATATTATAAATACACTTCTTGGCAAATTTAACGCAACACATCAAAATTTTCTTTATATTAAATGAAAAACAAGTTATTGTATATTTTGTGTATCTCCTCTTATAATGCATTTTAAAACCATTTAAAAAGTAAAATATTAAAAAAAAGATGATACTAAATTGTAATTTTAATTTCAAATTGATGGCACTGCTACAGAGTGTTTTGAATTTCCAGCTTAAAATATTGAATTTTTAAACATCCAAGATTTGGCTTAAACAAAATTTTATCAAGATTTTCCAGCATTCTTAACAAAAAAAAATACTTAATTTCCTGAAAATAGTAATAGGATTTAATCAGAATTTAGGTTTAGCGTAATACTAGGTGTTTCAAAATTTAACATTTTAAGCTGGAAATTCAAAACCCTCTGTGGAGTGCGTTAGCAGTGCCATCAATTTGAAATTAAAATTACACTTTAGTATCATCGTTTTTTTAACATTTTACTTTTTAAATGGTTTTATTAAGTGCATTATAAGAGGAGATACACAAAACATACAATAACCTGTATTTCATTTAATATAAGGAAAATTTTGATGTGTTGCGTTAAATTTGTTCAGAACTGTATATATTTGCCTAACGTCCATTTTTTTTGTTTCTGAATATAATTCCTTTGAAGGATAAAAATAGTCTTTATTAAATGTAATTTCTAGAAATCTTTTTTGTAATATTTCTATTTTTCACTAAAATTCTACTTATTCCTCCCTAACCTAAAATCCCGTAATTTAAATGCGTTTTAACTAATGCATAATACAAGGTTTCTAACATAAAGGTTTTAACATTTTTGAATATTGGTAGCAAAATTAGTAATTTTTTAATTAAGTAATCTACATGTAAATCCCAATTTAATTTACTGTCAAAAATTATTCGCAAGTATTTAACACTGTTAGCTTTTGAAATCTGAATATCATCGTCTATTTTAATTCCATCCACATCTCAGGTGTTATTATTTTGATTTAGACTAAAAGTAAGATAATTGGTTTTGTCAAAATTATTTGTTAATCAGTTATTATCAAATCAGTTTTTAACTATTTTAAAATCTTTTGTAATTTTGTTATGTATGTTCCAGTTTGTATCACTATAAAAAATATCAGTATCGTCTACAAAACTATGAATTTTCCCATCACAATTTATACTAAATAAAGCATTAATGTAAATATTAAAAATAAAGGTCCTAAAATTGTTCCATGGGGAACACCGAATTTAAATATTTTTGAATAACTTTCCTCTTTATCTATCATAACATGATTTGGCCTACCTTTTAGATAGTTTTTTTTATCACCTGTAATGGAATTCCTCTAAATTCAATATTTTCTAATTTTTTAATAAGTAAATTATGGCTAACAGTATCGAAAACTTTTGCTAAATCCAGAAAAATACAAATACAAGGATTTTTGTTATTATCATATATTTTTTGGTTAAATAGCAAATAGCATGTTGAGTTGACGTATTTTTTTGAAAACCAAATTGTTTTTCAGAAATAAAATCTAATTTTTTTAAAAAATTATTTTCAACTTTTATTTTTAAAATTTTTTCAAAAACTTTAGCTAATGAAGATATTAATGTTATCGGTCTGTAATTAGCAATTTTACATGAATCTCCACATTTAAAGATAGGTTTTATTACACCAATTTTGAAAGCCTCTGGTCTGGATATATACTTGTTTTAAAAATATTATTTATAAGAAAAGGAAGTGGTCTAGAAATACTATAGTTTTAATACATTTTAAAATTTCCGAAGTTATGCCGTCAGCACCAGGTGATTTTTTTATTTTTAAACTATCAGTCATATCTTCAACTTCTTGCCAATTAGTTTTTTCTAAAGTAAATGAACCTATGTTGTTGATTTTTTTTTTCTAGAAATGAATTACTGTTATTTCCGTTCTTTATCTTGTTCGCTAATTTTTCTCCCACTTCAGAAAAATAATCAATAAAACTAGCCATACCTTTCTTATCGGTAAGTGATTTGTTTTCAATTCTAATCTCATTTATGTTTTTTTGTTTTTGATTTTTATTACTTACTTCTTTAATAGTTTTCCAAATATCTTTATTATTGTTTTCACATTTATCAATTTGATATTTTTTTGAAAATTTATTTTCGTCTTTTTTATTAGCTTATTTAATTTGTTTTTGTATATGTTATATTTATACAGAAAAAATCGATCATTTTTATTTTTTTGTAAAGTTCGTTCTTTGTCTTAATGGAATTTAATAATCCATTAGTTTTAATTTCTCCCAAAGAGATAATAATATCAAAAAAATAATTATGCTTATTTTTAACATACACCAAAACACCGTCGCCTTTATTGAAACTTCCGTTATTGTAAATCAACTCGAAATTATTTAATTGAAATAAATCAGATATTTTCAGATTTAAACATTCAGTTACAAGTTACATAGAAATAAAAATGTATTAAAAAAATAATTAAAATTTCCAAAAAGTAAAGAAGATAAAATTAAGAAGCTATAAGATGTACCCCCTGTTCTTAAGAAATTGTATTTGTTCCTCGTTTGTTATACGAATAATTTTTTCTTCTTCATTTTTCCTTCCAAAGATTTTTCCATCTTTGCACCAAATAAATTTGTAATTATATCTTCTTAATTCTTTGGCTTTTCCCAATAAATATTTGTTTCAATAAGTTAAATGTTCATTAATACAAATTTCTGACATGGGTCCTGATCTTAAAGTAATTTTTTGCCCTTTTTAGAACTTCTTCTTTTATATCGTGATTTTTAATTTAACATGTTTTATCTCTGATCAAATTTTTAGGTGGAAGAACTGACTAAGCGGCTCATAGACTTACAGTTGACAATGAAAGAAGGTGAGTTTGTTTTATTAACCCCTCTATGTATAACATATTTTTAGTTATAAGATAACAGTGATATTCACTTCACAAAAGCAGTTTTTCAAGGGTTTTTATTTGCTAGAAGGGCTATTATTTGAAAGTGCATTTCCCCTGGAAAAACAGAGACTACATTTTATATCTTCCATTTTGATCCATGTACCATGATGGTAATTAATGAATTAGCTGAGAGATAGAAACATTCGGCCTTTGTCCTAAATCTATCTCTCTTTTAAGTATTCTGGTGTGAAATACTGACCAGGTTGTTACAATTTTTTTCCAGATCAAAAGCGGCTACGGGAAGCTGAGATTAAGCTGTAAGCTGTGTTAAAATATTTGATATGAAACAATATTATGTTAAATTAGTGTACAGTGTATCCGATAACACTTTTCTTTCATGAATCTCTCTCAGAGAAGAAAGGTGTTAACATAAACCTATCGCATTAAAAGTTTGATTATGGCGTAAATTTCATGAAAAACGTATTTTTGTAATTATGTGTTATACCATTTAATGAATACTTTCTTCCTTAGAAAAGACGACCAAATCAGCTTTCTGCAAGAGCAAGTGGCTTATCTAGAGAAAAAGGTAGAGTATTTTTTTTTTACTGCTTTTCTGATTTTTATGTCGGGTGTCAGAAAACTTTATTTGCCGAAAATTAAATAGTGACAATGAGGCGACTCGAAAGGAGTTGTTGTTTTTAACGTGATTTGCCCTAAAACAATGAAAAACACATTTTCATCACCAATAACGGTACTTAATTAAATAATTGCTCCTGTGTTAATATACGATGTATGTATATTGTATGAATATTGTTTGAAAAGGTTCGACAGCTGGCTTGTAAGCGGACCTATTGCATTGGCGGCTTGTGAAATTTCAAAGTTGTATATCTCTGTTCTTAGTTACAGAACCCGTACCAAATTTAGGGGTTTTAATAGTGAGCCCACTGGGAATGTTTTGGCTAATAAAAAAAACATTTTGTAATTTGCGAAAAAAGTTGAATTTTGGGTGTGTCCCTCCTAAGAAAAAAATTAACACGTCTAGGTATTTTATTTATTATTTTTTCTAAACAAATTTTACATGATTTTGTCGACAGTTTTTAAATTTTCAGAGAAAAAAATGTGTTAGTAGAAAGTTGTAGTCATTTGAATTTTTTTTTAAATTATATTTTAGTTAGAACATATTTTTTGGCTTTTACGCAAAAATTACTAAATATATAACAATTAGAAAAGACAAAAAAAAATCAATCACGATCTAAATAATAAAACAATAATAAATAATAATAATAATAATAAATTTTGTTTTAAGGCCGAAACAATATATTGTAAACAGGATTGAGGTGTAAGTAAATTTTTTAAATCATTTTATGATAATTTTTATTTTTTTTTACAATTCTGTATTTTAAATAGATTTCATTTTTCTAGCTACTTTATTAACTTAAATTTTTATTACTATGTAAATTTGGATATTTTTAGATTTTCATAAAGATTTTTTCGTTAATAAGCAAATGTCTAAAGTATTGTGTAGGATCAGATATAGTTTTTCCAATACTAACGATATAGAATTTTTTCTTTGTCTTTTCTAATTGTTATATATTTAGTAATTTTTGCGTAAAAGCCAAAACATATGTTCTAACTGAGATTATTCGCAAAAAATAAAATTTAAACTTAAACATTACCTATATTTTAGGCTTAAAAAAATTCAGATGACTATAACTTTCTACTAACACATTTTTTTCTCTCAGAATTTAAAAACTGTCGACAAAATGATGTAAAATTTGTGTAGAAAAATAATAAATAAAATACCTAGACGTGTTCATTTTTTTCTTAGGAGGGGCACACCAAAAATTCAACTTTTTTTCGCAAGTTACAAAGTGTTTTTTTTTTCGTTACCAAAACATTCCCAGTGGGCTCACTATTAAAACTCCTAAATATGGTACAGGTCCTGCAAGTAGAAACAGAAATATACAACTTTGAAATTTCACCAGCCGCCACTGACTCATTGGAAGCGTCAGATTAAAGAACAAGAAACCAAAATGTCAATGCTGACGGAGCAGAAAGCCAATTTGGCCACAGAAAATTTTCTGCGGCTAACTTCACATCTAGAAAGGTTGAATTAGTAAATTGAGACTCTTATCGTTTAATGGTAATTTTGGTTGGGAATCATTCACAAATTAATTTCTTACTTTCACCTTTTTAGTTAGTGGTCAGGGCTGGCAAAGTTTGAAAAGCCGTTGGAGAAACGCACGATCTAAATAATAAAAAAATAATAAATAATAATAAATAATAATAATAATAATAATAATAAATTTTGTTTTATTTGCGTTAATTTTCAATAATTAGTCTTTCTCTGCACTAGTATTAATGTTGATAATTTTAATTTGTCTGAAAAAATGCCAGTTTCCAAAGAACACTTTACCAAGTTGATCAGACAATCTTCAATACTACTGTACTGTGTTGTTTTAATCATTTCTGTGTCTTAATCATCTGGGCCATTTTTAAAATAAAAACAACCTCCTTCAGTATTCCTCTGTCAATTAATTTAAATATCGAAATATTCGCAAATAAATACATACATTGGTTGATATTTAAAAATCTGTACTACTGATAATGTTACTTATACTTTTCACATAGTAATTATTTAAAATATTTGATAATTTGGCAACAGGATTATAATTTTTAATAATTTATTGCAGTTAAGAGAAGAAAAAGAAAGAACCCTTCATGGAGGATCTGATTAAGTTCAAATACTTACATTCGAAAAGTTGAGTTTTTGAATTGATCCACCTGGGAAAAAAACTAACACTCTTAGGTATTATTTTTTCTAAACAAATTTTACATCATTTTATCGACAATTCTTAAATTTTAAAAGAAACAAATGTGTTAGTAGAAAATTATAGTCATTTGAATTTTCTTTTTAATTTTATTTTAGATTTAAAAAAGTTCTACTAACACATTTTTTTCTCTTAAAATTAAAAATTTTTCGACAATATGATGTAAAATTTGTTTAGAAAAAATAATTAATAAAATATATAAATGTGTTAATTTTTTTCCCAGGTGGGTCAATTCAAAAATTCAACTTTTACAGATTTTTTATTTTATTAATTTATTATTTATTATTAATATTTAATGTAATAGTAGCAGTTAATGTAACAGTTATTAAACACAATTTTTGAAGAATTTAAATCGGCATTTTTCATTTACTTTTTATTTGCATTGTCTGCGTTGCTATGCGATTACTATGGCGTGTTGACGCGGCGCCGGTCAACGCCACCTTTGTAAAAATATACCCGTGCACATTGGGAATTTTGTGGTTGAATCACCATGGTGATTGAAGCACAATGAAAATGTGTAAAAAACAATGCACTATGTTCCGAAATTACTATTGAACATAAAATAAAGGTTTTTATTGACATTCGTAGAAAAAAAAACTTTTCTTTACCACAACAAACAAACTGTCTAAAGCTCAGCAGACTGTTTTTTACATTAGCTCTGCCCTTCCAATTACATACAACATATCATTTTTTTATTTCTGAAATGTCTTAAGCTGTTTAAAGAATCGTACTTATCCAAATAGACCCGCCAATCATCCAGCTGTGACGTTTTAAACTGAATCTCTACAATTTTATACATTTTTCCTTAATGGCTGATTGTCCGTTTTCTACTATAATTCCTTTTACTAAATCGAGACCAAAAAGTGTATTTTGCTAAATTCTATATATTCCGAAACAAATAAATTTAATAAACGCTAAATGAATTCAAAAAACGAATCGTTTTTGAATTTATTCCATTTATTCCACCTGTACAGTATTTTTATTTTTTCTAATTTTATTTTTACGTATAAGGACCTACGTGTTTCCTGTATATTACTGTAAAATGTTTATTTGATATTCGAATTCCGTATTTTTATCAGAAAACTGATCCGTAATTAATGAAGACAGTCATCAAAAAATATTCTTGTCCAATTTGTGAAAAAATAACTACAATACAACTACAGAGTTTTATTGTTACTTGACACCTTGAAGACTGCAATAACCAGCTTTCCTATTACTTAATTTCCAAGCTCTATAAAAAAATCTGTGTGTCTGAAACAAGTCTGATTTCCAAGTTTTGGGTAAAATCTTAATTTCAAGAACACGTGCAGGGTGTCCCTGGATGGGGTGACCTATACCTCAAATGGACCTAATTTTTAATGTTTACGACCAAAAGTTATTCTTTATAAAAAAAATGCGATTTATTTAAAAAAAAATAAAAACAGTTTCTGTATACAGTATACAGGAAGATCAAAAACCAACCTAGGATTAAACTACCTTTATTTTTTATTTTAAAGAAAAATGCCACTTGACAAAGTTGCTTAGAATGACTTTCTTAGTGGTTATCCGAAATTTCGGAAAAAACCTTTTTATTTTTGCAAAACAAAAAATTTTAAGTGTAAATTATACTAACCGTTTTATTTAGAAAGGTTTTTTCAACATGAAAGCCGCCAACTTCTACACACTTTTGTAGTACCAGACAGGTATTTTGGTTATAGTACCTATTCCTAAGAAATATACCAATATCTTCAAAACAGTTGATTTTAGGTATAGGATATATTTTATAGTCAAATGATAGGGAATTAAATGCTGCTTTATATAAACCATTTATATATATAGGGCGTTCCATTTAAAAAAGTTGAGATATTGATGTGTAAAAATTGACAAATTTGGACTAATATATTTAACTATGCTTCTTTTGGTTTAGTTTAGAAAAAAAGAACTGAGTATCTAATAGGGAAGCTAGTCTTCAAGTATTTTAGAAATTGAGCAATATTAAACATAAAAACATGATATTTTTCCAATGACTGATTTCCCTGTAAAAATTTTAAAAATTAAAATATCTCGAAAACTACTGAAAATTTCAATAAACATGTTATACTAAAATTTACTTAGAACCAACCGTAAAATCTGAATATGTAAAAATATATAGGGTGTTCTATTTAAAATAAGAAAGTTGGTACTTGGCCAGAAAAAACTAAACACCTTGTATACGTAAAAACTAAATACCTAAAAAGTGAAAGTCAAGACAAGAAACTTTTGTCTTTAACGTTTTTTGTAGCTCTTACACATTCTGCGATCAGGTAGTGGATCATCTTATATGGACCACCGTGTACTTCAAAATACGCTTAGAAGGTTTTGCAAGCGTGACAGCTTGACAAAAACCTTTTTTACTCGTTACATATCATTGAGGGGCCTTATAATTATATAAAATAGGTGATATTCTTAAAGTGAGAAATTTTTCTTAGGTTAAATATGTTAAACTATTGTTAGTTAAAATTAATGTGATTTATTCTGTGAATTATAAGTTATAACACAACTGACTGAAGAAGAAAAAACAAAATATATATATATATATATATATATATATATATATATATATATATATATATATATATATATATATATATATATATATATATAATTAATGTAGAAACAATAATAATTTTGTAAATGTCAAATTATAGGTTATTTTTTTTTTGTAATGATATTACAGGAAATGGCAGTATCGAAGAAACAAAATACTGTACAGGGTATCCCATTTTCGGCACTTTTGCGGGGTATCTCCCTTATTTTTAATGATAGAGGGTTGCGGTTTTCGCGACAGTGTGCTACTTTTTGATGAAACGAAAGATGGCATAAAAATATTTTCCTTGACCCCCTTCGTTTTTGATATACAGGACGAAATTGATTTTTTTCCATTTTCGGACCCCCCTCGCATTTCAGTTATCTTGTAACTACAAAAATAGTAAAAATTGATCCTATTAGAGTTTTCTACGTAGAATCGAGTGGTGTGGTTAGATTTTCATCAGATGTGATATTTTTCGAGATATTAACCAAACATATGTTTTTTTTATGGAACACCCTGTATATTTCTTAACCATTAAGTTTCCCCTTTCGAGAGCTTTTCAAAAATATAACACTTTATAGTTATTTTTTGTTTTTAGCCCTTAAATCGAACTATTTAATTTTAAGCTTTAATTTTGCGTAGTTGGCCTTGTTTAACATGTGTGGTTTAACGTCAATTCAATTATTTAGATTTAAAAAAGAAACTGGTTAAATCCTGTATTTTCATTAATTTATTTAAACTGGTATTATTTTTAAACTACAATACTACTTGTTATCTAGATATATAGAAAATCCTAACCAGAACTAAAACTGCTTAGTTTTTAATCACTTAAAAAATTAGTTGTCTTGAATTATTAATAGCAAATAAAAGTCAAATTTAAAAACAAAACATACAAAACTTCAGGTAACGAAAAGAGTTAGAATGGATTAAATGGACTAACTCTTTTCGTTACCTAAAGTTTTGTATGTTTTGTTTTTATTTTAAATTTGACTTTTATATGCTATTAATAATTCAAGACAACTAATTTAATTTTCAAGTGATTAAAAACTAATCAGTTTTCGTTCTGGTTAGGATTTTCTATATAACCAGATAACAAGTAGGGTTGTAGTTTAAAAAATAATACCAATTTTAATAAATTAATGAAAATACAGGATTTAACCAGTTTTTTTTTTAAATCTAAATACCTGAATTGACGTTAAACCACTTGTTAAACACGGCCAACTACGCAAAATTAAAGTTTAAAATTAAATAGTTCGATTTAAGGGCTAAAAATAAAAAATAACTATAAAGTGTTATATATTTTTGAAAAGCTCTCGAAAGGGAAAACTTAATGGTTAATTATGATTATACAGGGTGTTCCATTTAAAAAAACATTTATTGGGTTAATATCTCGAAAAATATCACATCTAATGAAAATCTAACCACGCCACTCGATAGGATCCATTTTTACTTTTTTTATAAGTTACAAGATAACTGAAATGCGAGGGGCGTTCAAAAATGGAAAAAAATCAATTTCGTCCTGTATGTCAAAAACGAAGGAGGCCATGAAAAATATTTTTATGCCATCTTTCGTTTCATCAAAATGTAGCAAACTGTCGCGAAAACCGCAACCCTCTATCTTTAAAAACAAGGGAGATACCCCGCAAAAGTGCCGAAAATGGGATACCCTGTACCGTACTGAGATAGTGAACATTTTTGTGATTTCTGTTATTTGTTGTGATCTCCATTAAGCGCGTTATCAAACTGCATTTCCTTTTGTAAGAGTCGTTTAGTAACAAATTATGATCTGCTGGATTTAGGTTGTATTATTAAAATTTAGAGATTGCAAAAATATATTATTTTTGTGTTATTCTGTTGTCTCAAAAATTATATTTTGATATTCTGTTGTCTCAAAAATCATATTTAATAGGGTATATTAGAATAAAAGGTAAGAACTGCGAGTTGTTATACAGGGCGTTTCAAAAACACATGTGTCATCGCTTAAAGGGCGATTCTCTGAAAGAAACCAAGGCGAAAAGTTCATATTATGAATATGGGTCCGCAGATGCTTTGTTTCAACGGTACAGAGTGTTAAATTTTTTTCAGTTTTCGAAAGATTTTCAAAATGGCTTCAGAAATATTTTCTTTAAAAAACATTTCCGTATCTTAATCAAACAGTATGTTAAATTCTTAACAAAACTTACCTTTCAATTTTCACTTCGTTTAGGAGATAAAAATGCAATTTTATTCAGCGGCTTAGTTTTCCCAAACAGATAATAGTTTTATTGCACATCGGTTTTACCTATGACCTTTTTGTCTTAGTTTCTTTCAAAGAATCTTCCTGTAAGCGATGGCACGGGTTTTTCGAAACTCCCTGTATATTTTTCGAGGCAACCGTTGATTTTTCCACCTTTTTCTACTTAAATTTTATTAGAAAGTAAATATTTACCTTATACAAAAAATGTTTAAAGTTTAATTGCGACTAAAAATTTTAAAGTATTTCATTCAGTATTGTATATTATGATCTATTGTGTTTAGTGAAATTTCATGTACTTAATAAAATTATTTGCTCTTTTTAGTGATAAGATTTTTTTTTGTAATACCAAAGAGGTTATCAATTTTACCACATCTTGATTGTTAAGTTCCTATAATGCTGTTTTGTATCGATTTTTAAATAAAGAATATATTTTGTAATTAATAGTCTATCTTTTCATACTTATTTACTGCTGGCTTTCGATATTATATGAATACAAGGCGTTCCTAGATGTCATGCTGATATTTAAGGCGGTGATTCCTTGACCAATGGTAAGACATAAGGTTCATATAAACATAATATGTCCTAAACGGCTCTGTTTCTAAGATACAGAGTGTTAAACTTTTTAAACTTTGCCCCGTGATAAAAAAAATGAAACTTTGTACATGCTGTATCTGCTAATTACGTGGAATTCTTTCACCGAAAAGGTTTTTGTTTATTTTCACCAGCAGCTTACGTAGGAGCAATCTCAAGAGGTAAATTTAAAAAATATATGGTGCGTCACTGGCTTTTATTTAACATTAGAATCAAAAACCTATCAAAAAACAAACAATAGATTTAATTTACTAATACTTGTTGGAAATGACGACCACCATCTGCGGTTATGCACGCCTCTGCTCTTCTCGTTGAATCTGTTACTCGTCCGGATATTCCAGGTATTTTTCATTTTCCGTAAAGACTATTCATTTTATATATAAAAAAACTTTTGTTCAGTGTTATTCATGAGTAATGCGGAAAATGAGATCAGGGCTTCTCGATTACTCTTGTAATCGATTACTGTACATTGATTGTAATTAGAAATCGCGGCTGATTACATTTTTTAAGAATAATTGGTAATCGATTACGATTTCTGAGAAATTTATAATCATTTCCAAAATTACTGTAGAAAAGCTAATCATGATTACTCTGAGAATTACTGAAAGGAATCGGAAGAGTTGCGATTCCTTCAGTAATTATAATTACAATGAGAAGTCACGATTGCTTTTTGCATGTTTATTGCATAACATGATCAATTTTTTCCTGTTCCACTCGGATTTCTGGAGGCGCATCACCGGTTCCGTTGTGTGATGTGGCAGTGCAGTGGCGGATTTAGCCCCCTTTCCCCCTAGAGCCTTGTACAAAAAGGATTTCAATAGAAATTTTTTTAAAAATAAACAACCATTTGTACATATTCTACAAAATATTAAAAACAAAAACAAACATTTTGCAGTCTATGTAAGGTCTTTGAAATGAATTATACCAAACAAATATGAATAATAGGTCAATACTAATATGTAATGTAAAAAATGCAAGCCTTTTTTGGAATTTTTAATTTACATGCTCTTAGACTGTTTCTGAAAACACATGTACATTTTTTCAAACAACAATGTTCTGGCCGCTTTTTCAAAGATGCTTTTTAGAAAACGGATTTATGAAATATTTTCTCCAAAAACCCGTATTTCGAAAGTACATTTTTTCAAAAATGTCTCCAAAAACTTTTTAAAACGGGTACATTTTTTGAAAACACATTTAGAAAATTAAATTATAAACTCTAGTAGCTCGAAAAATGTTAAGGAAAAAAGACGAAAAAAGATCCTGAACAAACCCAAACTAACCTTTTTTGGGTTTGATCAGGTTCCCTTAGGTTTGGTACGTTTCTTCTCGTAAATTTCCTTTTCCAAAAACCGTTGCTGGAAAAAATTAATACTATCCGAAAAAATTTAATTTCGAAAAAGATATTATCTGAAAAAATGTATTTTTGAAAAATGCTTAGAAAGAATTGAAAAATTGGATTTAGACAATGTGTACTTTCGTAAGTACTTTTATATCCCTCGAATGAGCAGAATTCATGAATAAAAAAATTCTACAATATTTACACTTCCATACTAATCAAACAATTTGCCATAACGCGCGTAAGCTAAGATGAGCAACCCTTTTAGGTTTCATTTTTCAACAAATATCATTTTAAAGTAAATTTTTTCGAAAAACAGCTTCTTCGAAAATATGTTTTTTTAAAAAGAACCTTTTAAAAATTCATTTCCCGGAAATATCTTTTTTAGAAAACCTAGTTTTTCTAAGGCCGGTGACATACTAGCGGCGAAGACGTGCGGCATGGTCGCAGCGGCGACACCGCAGAGATTTGTATATCTGTTCATACTGTGCGGCGAGGTCTCGACGGTGCTGTAGAAAAGCTAAATGTAGGAGAAAATTCGCAGTGAGAGTTAAAATGTCTTGCCGGTTAAGCGCTGTTGAGGTGGTGTGTATTGTGTACGCATTAAAAAAAAAGAAAAAACTGCGAAGGAATTCTGTTCATCCATTAAACACGATGCGTTTATCCTTGGGCGAATTTCATTGTTTATATAGTGAACTGCGAAGATATCCGGAGAGATTTTTCAATTATTATAGAATGTCGATGGAGTCATTCGATGAACTAACCGAGTTGCTAAGGACTAGTCTCCAAACTGATTTTACGCCTACCGTTGCGCTGACACTACGAAGATTTTGTGTGGCGACTTCGCCGCAAGTATGAACAGGTCGGTATAAAACAACGATTCACTTTCTTTCCGGCGGAGCCGCTGGATGCGGCTTCGACGCAGCATGCTGCGACCAAGAGCGGCGAGCTGCGGCATGGTCGCAAGTATGTCTTCATACATAAAAATGTGTGTGGCACAAAACTTGCGGCGCCGGCGTTGCGACCATGCCGCACGTCTTCGCCGCTAGAATGTCGCCGGCCTAAATTTAAATTATGAGTGAATGAAATGTCAATGAAAAAATGCCAAAAAGATCCTAAAAACAAACCTTGTTTGTGTTTAGTCAGGTTTTCGTTTCCTTGTATGTTTAAAAAACGTTATTTCTAAAAACACGTTTTCTGGAAAAAACTTAGTTTCAAAAAGTGGTTAAAAAAATTCAAAGTTGGTTTCAGAAAAAAAAATTGGAAACATCCCTGGTTTTCGAATATCTGTATTCTTAAAAAAGTTCTATTTTCGAGAAAATATATTTTCGAAAAAACGTATTTTCAAAAAATTTTCATATATCAGTCCAAATGGACAAAAGGTATAATATATACTCCTCCTGCATTAATGTTTTTAATAATAGTTTCCTTATCCAAAGGTTTGATAGTAAATGGATCGATTACTCTTGCGTGAATACCGGCTTTTGCGAGTTGTTTAGCGGCTGATAATGATTCATCTATGGTTACTTCTGCCCCTATTAACACAACTTGATCTTTGGGGGACGATAGAAGTACATTAGCCTTTACCCACCTGAAAATAGAAAAAGAATTTAATAATTATATCAAACATTTCGTTTTAAAATGGTATCTTAAACACAAGAAAAAACAGCTAATCATAAAGTTTTAACTAGATTTTATACATAAACCTGACAGAAAAACGTTTTCTTTGCTAAAAATACACGTTTGAAGACAGAAACATGTTTTAAATATCTCATTCAAAAAAATATTTGAAATTCCAGGACGAGGTCACTGTAAATTGTAAATATTATTCTGGTCTTTCCTCTTCGAACTAGAATTTCTGACATTACTTCTACTATAAGCTGGATCGAAGGACTTTTCTAGTTGTAGGCTTCGCCATTAGCAAACGAACTCAGTATGCCTTTAAAACCATTTTGAATTCAGACTCTTTGTGGATATAATACCAATTTTTAGCTAGTCCTTATATAATGTCTTATTGTTAGCTTTATACATTAGATAACGATGTACTTACAGCAAAATCTTGGTCATTGGGGTAAATCACAGTAGTTGTAGGCCTATTAACTCTTGTAAACGTAATTCCCTTTGTATAAGCTGCAAGTTCAGTAGCTCTTTCTGTTCATGTGCATTAGCAGGATAAAAAAGGGTGCTTCCATTTACAGCACGGAACATGGCTGTCTTCAAGCCCCATTTGGCTGGGACCATCTTCCCCAATGCTAATGCCACAATGGGAGCCCACAAAGTTCACGTTAGTTTGAGAAATTGCGCCCATACGGATCTACAACAAAAACCTGTATATTTCACATGAAAATTTACAATAACAAACGAATAAAATGTGTTTTATCACTTATCTACACCTCTTCTCACTAATTTACGCTAAAATTAAGGCGTTTAATTAGTATTTACCTAATTATTTTCAAAAATAAACAGATATGTCACTCCTAGTGCGACAGAACTCCTTATGAATGAAACTATCAATGGAATTCCGGAGGGGTAAAGGGGAAATACTATGCGGGGGCGTTATAGTAGGGGTGAGAAGTAGGTCATTTCCCCTTCAGGAATTTTCATTCATAAATACGAGAAAAAGTATGGCCGCCGTCCGGTTGGCATGGTGACCCGGCTAACGGCGCGAAGGAGTTACATGTTACATGGGTACATGGGTAATTGTTATTGTCGTGATTGTCAAGATGGCTTTCAAAACAACCCGTTTAGTGGTGCCGCTTTCAAAAAATTCTTAACAGTTTGTTAAAGAAAGTGAATTTATGGCGCTGAGATGTTTTGTAAAGATAAGAAATCAATCTATAGTGCAGTGTTAGTTCAGTGTTTAAAGTTTTATTCGTTCTTATGGGATTTGCAACTGTATTTTGGATACCACCGCTACCTACCGGTAAGTGAGAGTTACAAAAATACTCAAAATTCTGCCTTAAACGATGTTGTCAGCGTATACGTTATTAAAATATCATTAATTGGAGTACCCTATGCCCATTATCATTGTACGGCACAGTTTAAATCGATTTATTCCCGTTATTCCTGTTGATTGTGGGGCAAATTCCCAGGTGTATGACAAGTTGCCTACTTTACGCCCTGACAAATTGATTTTGTGAGGTTATGATGATTGTCAACTTGTTAGGATTTTCAAACATTTCGTAATAAATTAACAATTTTATTACCTCCAGCTTTTCTGCACTTGGTTAGCGATCGATTATATTGTTAGACACACCTAGAGCTTTATTAATAATCATCGTATTATTGTTAAATCAGGTACAGCATCCTAGAATCAAAGGTTCAAAAGCCACTAATCGAAAGAATTAACTTTCGAATATTTTAAAAACTTATTCAGCCCAGATAAAGACGTGCATACGCTGATTTCATTGTTTTTTAGGAGTTTATGTTATGAAAACTATGAGTGTGCCCACGATAATAAAAATATTATGGTTTAATTATAAATTCCTTTTGATTCATTGATAAGGTAAACGTGTTTAGAAAGTTTAGCCAGTTTCACACAACAGTTCTATATAAAACTGCTGGGTTTTACCAGAGGTAATTTAGACTAGAGAAACGTAAAAAGATGGTTTATGCTGGCTTAATCAATTGGCTACTAGTTGTCATTAAAAATTCTCGTCTTATGATTTGTTTAAGTCATATTAAAATTTAAATATTAAAAGTAACGAGTTTTATGACATTATTTTTTTTTAAATCTCAACTATTGTCTGCCCAAGATATCTGCAACCAGCAGAATAATATAAAGAATGCAAGGGAAGGCTTAAACAACGTTGCAGGGACTAAACCACAGCAAAGCTGGCGTAGGAAATCCTGGTCCTAAACTCACTGGGCAACTGCTAAACCTGAGCAGGATCCAGTTGAGGACAATTGTAGGAGCTCCAACAGGACACATGGCTGTAAAGGACCTCCTTAACAAAATGAAACTGTACGTACCAGGGAGACCTCAGCTGCAGACTATGCGGAAGGGTAAGGGAAACAGTTCAGCACATCATCTGTAATAGCGAATCTCTAGATTGCAAGCGTCTCCAATTATTCGGGCGACCAAAGCTATAACTGGAAGAAGTGATAACCCACCCCCTCGTAAACCTGTACAAGCTAGTGCAGGGAACTGGGATAACAGAATGGGCAATGGGTAATGGGTAACCTGTGAGTATTTACCATGTTTTAAGACTAATTTATTGCTAATATATTACTCCATTTTTAATTTTTTTGCTCTTCGCTTTTTTAAAAAAAATGTACAGAGACTGAGAAAAAATAAACTGTAAAAAAACAAAATATTTACTCTTTTAATTTTTAATTTAAATGTTAAATGTCTTTAACCCGTTTGTATTGTATTTGCCTCCCAAGGGTCCCAAGGAGGCCGCTCCGACTGGAGGCCGGTCTGACCTCAGCTCGGTAAAAAAAAAATCTGTCAATCCGGGCCCTGCTTCTAGTCATTCAAAGGTTAGAAATTTTGAAAAGAGGGGTAGAGTAAAAAACAGATGTAAAATAATTCTTGTCTTTATTATAATATACAATAAAAAACATCAGTCCAATATATAGAATACTGTTTGTCATATAAAAAATAACAATGTCATTAATACCTAGGTATATAGTCTATTTCTAATGCAGAAATGAATTAATAAACGTCAAGACCTGGACAACTTTCGTATAAACTCCTGGTGTAGAAGCTTGTCCGCAAATGTCTCCCCAGGAAACAATACCTACTTGGAGTGCCTCGGCGATGAGGGGGCCACCAGAATCACCCTAAAAAGATAAATTTGCGTTTTATATAGGTGTTCATAGATTTAGACGCCATTACTGCTAAATGGCGAATACGCCATCATTTGTGTCGTCTTCGCCATTTAACTTTCTTATATAAATTTTCATATATAATAATATTATTTAGATATAAAGCAAAACATGATAAGTTAATGTGATATTAGTGTGTATTTCACAGAAAATATAGTGGGGGTTCAAAGCATTTCGCAAGAACATATATTTTCGGCTCCATCTCAAGAACTAGAGGAGTTATCGACAGTAATGTACTTACAGTGCAAGTGTCTTTACCAGCCGAACCCGCGCATATCATTCTAGAGGTAATGGCGGATCCGTAGTAATTGTTCTGACATGTTGATGTTGTTATTATTGGTATTGTCACAACCTGAAATAAGAGAATGTTAGCATCTTCTTCATAATGACCCCGTTACGACTATATGCAATTTACTAAGTACAACTCCCGACGTGGCATTTTGGTGGATACGCCGAATTTTAGGCGTAACCTGACACTTACCTGTAACGTATCTGCTAAACTACCATCATTACTTGTAAGGCCCCATCCGGTAGCAACTGAGCTTTCTCCATTAACAACCTTCGTAGAAGAAGCAGGAAGCTGGACTGGTTGGACACCTGATCCAAATGCCTAGAAAATATTATATTATATGTAATCATCGCGTATGACTTAATTTAGGGACTTAAATAGTAATAATTTATTCTGAATATTGCTCCTAATCATCTTATTTTTTGTATACGTACTAATGATCCAGCTAACTGCACTACAGCACAGTCATAATCGAAAGTATCCGAGTTGAATTTTGGATGGGAATTAATTTTTTGAACATTAACTATTTGTCCACCACTGGTTCTTTGCGATGATCCAGCTCGAATCGTTATGTGACTTGGTCTTGATCTAAAACAAGAATAAATGGTATTATGAGGGCTTTAATCTGTGATTTTTTCTATCTGAGACAGTGGCGTAGCGAATCTTCAAAGCGCCCTGGAGCAAAAATGAATTAATTTATCATTGAGTTGTTATTTTAAATAAGTAGTGTATTTTATTTTGAGCTGCGCCCTTTAGGGCCGGCGAACTGGGGTTATGACCCCCCCCCCCGGTAGCTACGCCCCTGATCTGACAGCCCACGTAGACTTCAAGCCTAAGTACTAACGTGTCGTGGGCGTCTGAGGAGAAGGGAAATGTAATTTCAGTCAAGGGGAGGAGGGGTTATAGCTGCTAGTTCTTCAGAGCAAAATCGGTGGAAGAATCGGTAGCAAAGAGATAAATCCCCTACAGCGCGGCGATGAGCGAGAGAATGGAATAACCCGACGTCAAAAGACAAAATATAACTGCAAACATGACGTGCTTGCATCAGTTTATTTGATCAACGCTAGTTGAGGATGAGAATGTGTTTTGTATTTGACGAAGAAGTCAGTGGATGAAAAAGAAGTGAAAGTATCACAAAACTTACTCTTCTACGAAACAATGGGCAGCACTTAAAACAACAGTAGTACTTAAGATGGATCCTCCGCAGGCATGCTGATTGTCAATCATTATAGACACTTGATAGGGATAATCTTCTATCCTCGCATCTTGTCCTCCAACAATGCGGATAAAACCTAGTGGGCCTAAATGTTTCATAAACGGATGCGACAGCGGGCTTCCTAAAAAACAAATAAGTCACTAATTAATTGTTTATGTAAGCACCCGATACGCAATATTTCTATAAAATATTAGTCAGACCTGCAATAATGTATGGAGCAGAAACGTGGCCAATAGGAAAATGCGTGAATAAAGGTTAGATGTGACAGTAATGGAGGAGGAAAATAAATATACAAAATTTTATTAAAGTAACTGCATTGTTTCTAGTTTTATTGAAAGTTTACTCTTTATTTTTTCCAACCATGTGAGCAGGCACAGCATAAAATATAAAAATAGGCATTCGCCATCGTCCGCGTACTTAAGAAAACAAAATTATTGTTAACTAAATCAGCAAACATGCGCTAACTATCGTGAATTCACTTTGTATCATTATTAATTTAAATAAAACTATTAAATGATAGGAAATCATAGCAAGGTTTGTCGGTGATTCCTCACATTGTTAAACGTAATGCATGTTTAGTAACAGAAAGTCATTATTTTTATAAATAAAGAAAATAAATAAATAAAAGAAAAAGAATTTTAGTTTATACTGACAATATTTAATTTACTGCTATTGTTGTTTTTTAAATAATGTTTATGCGTTTTTTGGATGCTTAAATATTCTTGTTGCACATTTAAAATGTTCAGAAACAAATATAAAATAAATATTGACTTACCATAAGCAGTTCCAACGAAAGCAAAAATAAGAAAAAATACCTTAGACGCCATTTTACTTACATGCGCTCAGTTTGAGAAGATACTAAGGTAATTTTTGTTAATAAATCGAAAACAAACGTCGTTTTAATAATAATTATAATATAATGCCGTATGATATATGTTGAGCCTTTTATACATTTAAAGATAAAATGGATTAAGTACTTCACTAGATAACTTGTATTTTTTTTTTAATTTAACAATTATTGTTTTTGAAAAGCTACTCAGTTAAAATCTAGTTCATATAACTTACCGAAATTCTATTTAATAATGCATATTAATTATTTTTCTCGAGTAGCTTGGAGACCTCCAGGTTTGGATTTATTTTAATTTATGATAAAAGAAATCTAAGTCTCTAGGATTTCCGAAAATGTTTTAAAAATTCTTTGAATCCATTATTCGATTTTTTAAAAAACTTATTTTGAAAATACAGTTTTTCTAAAGGCATCTTCAATTCCACATATTCCGAATATCGTAAGTGTTGTAAAAGTATGAACATTTCAACAACTCCATTTTAGCATATTTTGAAAGCAAATTTAAGTCCTTCAAAAGTTCTTTATGGACTGTATTCTGGATGGAGAGTACTATTGTCAGCATAGCAATAGATAGGACCAATAGTAAAAGAGTGTGTGTACGTATTTGTGTGTTAGGTTACTGGCTCTAGTTGAAACCCATTTGTCAGCTGTCTTTTTGTATAGTAAAAGAGTAGATAATTAATGTAAAGAAGTAAAAGAATTAGTTTCGGTACGTACTAAAACAATCACAAATCTGTCAACCCGGGCCTGATACCGTAGGAATAAACAAAACAAACGTTTATATTTTATTTAGTTACAATAAAAGGATCCGTCCAAGGATAATCCAGACGTTTCAAAATTATAATTGTCTGATAAAGATTAATATTTATAATTTCCAAAAAATACCAAGTTAATCTTTATTACGAGAAAAAGTACCTACCAAGAATATTGACAGTTACTTAAGAGGTACTTATTTTTGTCGTGGCGCCGAAACAATAGCTTTAGATTAAGGATTTGTTAATGAAAATTTTTGACATGTTGTTTTTTTATGGTTCGGTGAATCAAGAGAAAATAACAGCACTTCCGTTCATTAGGGTAATCTTTGGAAAAATTAAAACACCGTTGGCTGTGTTATTTTTTAATTGAAAACTACTGAACCGAGTGACATGAGGTTATGCACTCATCTAGTTTCAGTCTATTTAATACAGGCTTGTTATCTACAGTGAGGGCATAAAGTCTGGAAACACCTGTTTTTTTACGAAACTATACATTTTCGGAAGAAACGCCGAAACACGTCGATTTTGTTCTCATTTTCTACACATTCTAAAAATATTTGATTATATACAGGGTGTGCCATAAAAGTTGGGCATTTGTCAAATTTGATTTTTTAAATAGAACACCCTGTATTTTATTCCATTTCTGAATTGTGCGTTAGAAAATAAACATCTTTTGTATAAACCACCCTTCCTCTAAAGTCAATTGTTTGCGAGATCTTGCAACTTGAAAATTGGTAATTCTTACACCTTGAATTGTTGAACTACCCTGGAAACCAGCATGTCCCATTATGATAGTTGTGTCAAAAATCAAACACAATTAAATAAGATAGTAATTTGTATCGTAAAATATGCTTTCCGAGATCCAACGGATTAAAATCCTTATGATGTTTGGCTGGGGAGATCGTCGTAGGCATCTTGACGAAGTCTGCGAACTTTTTAATAACACACATCCAGAGCGACAAGCAATTACAAAATCTACGGTCAGCCCCACCTCACTATGCGCTAGGTGTTAGGCAATACCTCAACGAGATATTTCCTAACAGGTGGATAGAACGTCGTGGCCCTATAGAATGGCCTGCGAGGTCACCGGATTTGACCCCCCTTGATTATTTCCTGTGAGGATATTTTTAAAAAGTAAAGTTTACTTTAACAGACCTCCTAACATAGAAGCTTTAAAAAATCGTATAAGGGATGAAATTCGGCAAATTTCACCTTCTTTCATCCATAACGTACAAGAGGAGTTTATGGATAGGCTAGGATATTGCCAGGAAGTTAGCGGTCAACAATTTCAGCATTTGCTGCGTTAGAATTGTCTCAGTTGGATTGTTGTTAAAATAAAAATGTGTTGAATTATTTGACTTTATTTAATTTTGCGGGCTGCCAATTTTCAAGTTGCAATATCTCGCAAACAATTGACTTTAGAGGAAGGGTGGTTTATACAAAAGATGTTGATTTTCTAACGCACAATTCAAAAATGGAATAATATACAGGGTGTTCTATTTAAAAAATCAAATTTGACAAATGCCCAACTTTTATGGCACACCCTGTATATAATCAAATATTTTTAGAATGTGTAGAAAATTAGAACAAAATCGACGTGTTTCGGCGTTTCTTCCGAAAATGTATAATTTCGTAAAAAACTAGGTGTTTCCAGACTTTATGCCCTCACTGTATAAATAAAAGTGCTACCGAATATTGTACAATTCTAAGTACTAATTAAAGTGGTTACTTTTATAGAAATTGGTGTCTAAAGGGTTTAAAAACATTTTATTGATGAAGTATTATTTAATTCTTCAACTCTAAATCCCTAGAAATATATAAATATAACACAAATGATAACGTTCATTGAAAAGTAATCGAAATCTCAATGTAGGATTTATCATCCTAATGTTTTTAAACTTATTAAGATATAGCAAAATATAGCAGGATGTAAACGTGAAACTGATTGGTCGGTGTATAATTTGAAAATAATTTTTAAAGTATCGTTTAAAAATCTGGATATTTCTAACAAGATTTATAATAGTATATTATGCAACAGTTATGTAAAGATGGCTATTAGTGCACGAGTATAAAGACGACACGAGCCTTGGCGAGAAAGAAATATTCCTTTTACAGACCGGCCATGCTTGGGTTTGCTTGGGTGTGTCCTAATAAGACTAATAAGAGAACAGAATATTTAAAATAACCCTTTTTTAATTCTTTATTTAAATTCCTCATATCTTTCTATAAGTAAATCGGTTATAGATTTTTTTAAAAACAGCCATCTTACCATCACCTTGCCAGTAAACTTTAAAGAGGCGGAAATACTTATAATTTTAACATTGTATTCACAAGTAATTTTTGTAGATAATTATTTACAATCAGCGACATACAGCGCTGTTTACAATAAGGGAAAACTTTTTTAATTCCAGAAACGTTGTAATTATTGGAATTTATTTTTAGTACTTTTATAAAGAATTACTCGAAAAACATTTTGAAATTATAACATCCTGTTAAGATAACTTTTTTTGACTCTATTACCAGAGCTTTATTTTTTTATTATAACAAATTGGATATCTAATTTATACACTTCTTCAGTAGACTTTTTGATTTCATAATCCATTTGATAAGATTAACCAAAATTTGGATTTTGGCCAAAGTTGGAGTAAAGTTTCATGTTTGCAAATTTTCGAGAAAAATTTGTAACTTAGTTAAAGATTTTCTTTTTTTGCATGTAGGTAGGTGTTTTTCAAAGATCATTCGTAGATTCTGGATGGTTGCATTAATAAGGGGGATCCGAAAATACACGATAACTAAATTGCAAAAATTGTTGCGCCACGATGATATAGGAAGTGACACTCCCCATCACTACAGCCAAAAGTCTAAAATCCATTTTGAAAATCCCCATTGCGTTGATACAAGGTTGTCTAAATCCACTCTGACTGGCAAAATTCTTGAGTTGTTTCCTAAAAAGTTTTTCTGAGCCTCTGTGATGGAATTCCGGTAGCGAGTTGAGCAGCCCGTAGCAGATCTTGGGTGTTTTTGCCGTTTCATTTGCTAAAACCGTGCCAATCCAAGACAGGGCAATTACATTCATCTGAAATAAAAAAAAATATTCTAAATTCATTTCTACGACAAGCTCCAATAATAGTCATAATACACTGCTAAAAAAAATATATTTTTGAAAGATTTAAAAAATATATATATATTTGAAAAAATTTTGTAGATCCACTTCCGAAAAAACATATTTCAAAGAAGCTGTTTTTCGAAAAAAATTACTTAATTTAACATCAAAAAAGTTGTTTATTGAAAAAAGAACAGAACAGTGGGCCATCTTAGCTTATACGCGACAAGACAAATTTTTGATTAATATGAAAGAGTAAATATTGTAGCATTTTTTTATTTATGCCTTCTGCTCATTTAGGTGGCTATACGAGTCCTTAGGAAAGTACAATTTTTCTAAAACCAATTTTTCAATATTTTTTTAAAGCACTTTTCAAAAATACATTTTTTCAGGGAACATCTTTTTCGAAATTAAATTTTTTCAGATATTAATTCAAGCAACGGCTTTTTGAAAAAGTAATTTCCGAGAAAGTAACATACCAAACCTAAGGAAACCTAATCAAACCCAAAAAAGGTGCGTTTAGGTTTGTTCAGGTTCTTTTTTCGTCTTTTTTTCATTAACATTTTCCAAGCTACTAGAGTTCTAATTTAATTTTCCAAATACTGTTTTCGAAAAATATATTTTCGGAAAACGTACCGTCTGTAAATCTGGATCTTCTCGCATGGCAGCAGTTTAATAACGTTCATTAGAACGTCTATACATAAGTTTCTAAATCTAGTACCAACAATAAGTCTTAAACCTCAAATTTGACCGATCTTAACTATAGCAAATATGACCATATATGCAGTAACAATATACTTACATTTATAAATATGATTCCACTAACGCAAATAATCCCAAGTTGAACCTCTTGCTGATGTGTAAATCGTTTCCTATCAATTAACATTGTCAAAACATGCATAATAAAGTTGCACATCAAAGTTATTGCAGTCGCTAAAAAACAAAGTAGGAGCAACCCAAAAACGGCGTTCACACTATCAATTTGGTCACAAAGCAAAAAATGAACCCTCTTAAGTTCTTTTAGAAAAAAGTATTTATATTCAATGTCTTTGCAAGTGCGCGATTCTATGATATTGTCAGAACTAAAACGCTTTAATATTTTATTTAGGTGTCTAAATCTGTGATAAATATGAACACACAGTACAATAGCGGTGAAGATTACCAGTGAAAATTGGTATATTTGCAGTAGTTCCATCAAACAGAGCTCAATAAATTGGATTCCCACTGTGGAATCCCACAGAAAGTAGTTGAAGATAAAATATATTATCTGGAAAAGGACAAAAATAGCTAAGTACGTGTAAAATTGGCATTTCTTTTTGGTGACGTCAAAATCCAGCAGAAGATCTATTTGATCCAAGTTCCTGACGAGTTTGTAAACACTGTTTTTGTATAAAAATCCGAAAGAAATCACTACAATTGTAGAAAAAATTGTGAGACTGAATTTTGTCACCAATCCCATAGCAATCAGCGGTAATAGAAAAAAAGTTGTAAGGTTTTGCGGTTTTTCATAGACTGATTTTAAACGCAATATTTCCGTGTATATGGGGTAAATACTTATTAGCGTCCAGAATAGTAGACTTAGGACTGAGAAACTTTTGTTTGCTTTGTTAATCATGCCGGCTTTTTTTGATTTTAGTTCTTCGTGTACTTGCAGCTGAGGAAAATTGCAGAAAATGTAAGTAAGGGCAAACAGTGGTCTGAGGAACTTAAGATTTTTGCCAGTCACGTCCATTTTTCGTTGTTTTTTTACGAAAGCTAACTTGTAACCGACGTTGAACTTACACAGACAAATACCGATTAACAGAAACCAAATAATTCAAATAATTAATTACTAGAATCAGAAATTATAATAATCAAAGCAAATGAGATTTTTTCATGGACTGAAAAAGTTTATCAGGAATTATTAGTTTTTCAGTAATTAGATGAAATGCCATTACACACACGAAATTGGATTGTGTTGTTTTGGGATTACTTTAGGACATATATTAATTAAGCATATCTGACATTTTTATTATTGTATTGAAACCAGAATTAATGATAAGAACATAGACACCACATAGATACAACTAACAACGAAAATATGGTTGTATGCGTAAATTTTTTTTTAAAATCTGAGGCAGGCCCACATGAACTCCAGGCTTAAAGGTACGGTTTCCTCGGGGCGACCATGATAGGCGTTCGTTGCTCGGCGATGATCGCGAACCACTGCTAATGGCAAAGTCGCTCAACATAGCCCCCTGGAGGGAGACGATTACATTGATTTGCTATTGAGCAGTGGTTCACGATCATCGCCGAGCGACGAACGCCTATCATGGTCGCCCCGAGGAAATCGCACCTTAAGTACCAACGTACCGTGGGCATCTATCAGTTGTAGCTGAGGTACGGTTTCCTCGGGGCGACCGTGATAGGCGTTCGTCGCTCGGCGATGATCGCGAACCACTGCTAATGGCAAAGTCGCTCAACATAGCCCCCTGGAGGGAGACGATTACATTGATTTGCTATTGAGCAGTGGTTCACGATCATCGCCGAGCGACGAACGCCTATCATGGTCGCCCCGAGGAAATCGCACCTTAAGTACCAACGTACCGTGGGCATCTATCAGTTGTAGCTGAGGTACGGTTTCCTCGGGGCGACCATGATAGGCGTTCGTCGCTCGGCGATGATCGCGAACCACTGCTAATGGCAAAGTCGCTCAACATAGCCCCCTGGAGGGAGACGATTACATTGATTTGCTATTGAGCAGTGGTTCACGATCATCGCCGAGCGACGAACGCCTATCATGGTCGCCCCGAGGAAATCGCACCTTAAGTACCAACGTACCGTGGGCATCTATCAGTTGTAGCTGAGGTACGGTTTCCTCGGGGCGACCGTGATAGGCGTTCGTCGCTCGGCGATGATCGCGAACCACTGCTAATGGCAAAGTCGCTCAACATAGCCCCCTGGAGGGAGACGATTACATTGATTTGCTATTGAGCAGTGGTTCACGATCATCGCCGAGCGACGAACGCCTATCATGGTCGCCCCGAGGAAATCGCACCTTAAGTACCAACGTACCGTGGGCATCTATCAGTTGTAGCTGAGGTACGGTTTCCTCGGGGCGACCATGATAGGCGTTCGTCGCTCGGCGATGATCGCGAACCACTGCTAATGGCAAAGTCGCTCAACATAGCCCCCTGGAGGGAGACGATTACATTGATTTGCTATTGAGCAGTGGTTCACGATCATCGCCGAGCGTCGAACGCCTATCATGGTCGCCCCGAGGAAATCTCACCTTAAGTACCAACGTACCGTGGGCATCTATCAGTTGTAGCTGAGGTACGGTTTCCTCGGGCGACCATGATAGGCGTTCGTCGCTCGGCGATGATCGCGAACCACTGCTAATGGCAAAGTCGCTCAACATAGCCCCCTGGAGGGAGACGATTACATTGATTTGCTATTGAGCAGTGGTTCACGATCATCGCCGAGCGACGAACGCCTATCATGGTCGCCCCGAGGAAATCGCACCTTAAGTACCAACGTACCGTGAGCATCTATCAGTTGTAGCTGAGGTACGGTTTCCTCGGGGCGACCATGATAGGCGTTCGTCGCTCGGCGATGATCGCGAACCACTGCTAATGGCAAAGTCGCTCAACATAGCCCCCTGGAGGGAGACGATTACATTGATTTGCTATTGAGCAGTGGTTCACGATCATCGCCGAGCGACGAACGCCTATCATGGTCGCCCCGAGGAAATCGCACCTTAAGTACCAACGTACCGTGGGCATCTATCAGTTGTAGCTGAGGTACGGTTTCCTCGGGGCGACCGTGATAGGCGCTCGTCGCTCGGCGATGATCGCGAACCACTGCTAATGGCAAAGTCGCTCAACATAGCCCCCTGGAGGGAGACGATTACATTGATTTGCTATTGAGCAGTGGTTCACGATCATCGCCGAGCGACGAACGCCTATCATGGTCGCCCCGAGGAAATCGCACCTTAAGTACCAACGTACCGTGGGCATCTATCAGTTGTAGCTGAGGTACGGTTTCCTCGGGGCGACCATGATAGGCGTTCGTCGCTCGGCGATGATCGCGAACCACTGCTAATGGCAAAGTCGCTCAACATAGCCCCCTGTAGGGAGACGATTACATTGATTTGCTATTGAGCAGTGGTTCACGATCATCGCCGAGCGACGAACGCCTATCATGGTCGCCCCGAGGAAATCGCACCTTAAGTACCAACGTACCGTGGGCATCTATCAGTTGTAGCTGAGGTACGGTTTCCTCGGGGCGACCATGATAGGCGTTCGTCGCTCGGCGATGATCGCGAACCACTGCTAATGGCAAAGTCGCTCAACATAGCCCCCTGGAGGGAGACGATTACATTGATTTGCTATTGAGCAGTGGTTCACGATCATCGCCGAGCGACGAACGCCTATCATGGTCGCCCCGAGGAAATCGCACGTTAAGTACCAACGTACCGTGGGCATCTATCAGTTGTAGCTGAACAGTAAAGAGGTGCATACGTAACGCGCCTCTTATGAGGACTGGGTCATTACTGAGTCGAAGGACTCTTTTGGATAGAATTAAGGATATTAAGTGTTGAAGGTGATGCCAGGTCCGTAGCCAGAATTTTTGTTTGGGGGCGGACTTGATATCAAGCTTCAGCAAAAAATATACATCTGGGATGCGGCAACACTGATGCCGCTTTCCAGATATGGGAACAGTAAAGTTGCTGATGGCCAGTGGTTATATTATGGGAAGCCAGAACTAATTTGGTATATTTTTCACAAATGTAAATTTACCTTCAGCCATCAGGTGAATGTTTAGAACTTACACGCTTACTGGTCGGTTCCTTTTTTGTTAGAAAAAACATTATTGTACTATTTTAACTGAATGCTACATTCCATTCTAATGAAATAAGTTATTAAAATGTAACTAGGAATTCCTTTTTTCATTTTGCACCTGATCTGTCAGAAAATATTGTCTCTTCAAAAAATAATACAGATTTACGTAAAAGATTTATATTTTAAAAAATAAACAAATTTAATAATATGTTGTACTACGAAGTTTTTAATATAAAGTATTCCATTTCATAATTTAAAATTTCAATGATAGAAACAGTAAATCAATTAAGTAATTGTTAGTGAAGATTTCTAATTTTTTCTTTTCTGAAATGTGTAGAAAAGAAAAAATCAATGCTTTAAGGTAGCGCTTACCTAAAGAGAGTACCCAGCACCAATTACTAATATTTGTACTTTTTTTTTAATCGTGTCTCGCCAAAATTCTCTGTCGATTTTTTGCTTCGCAGTAAGAAAGTGAATGTCCCTTATTTACCATATTGTCAATCAACCGTTTTGTTATCTGAAAAAATAACTGAAATATAAAAATTATGCCAACTTCTTGCCTATACGTTATTAGCAGTGTTTTGATAAGCACAGAAAAATATTGTGTGAATTGATAAATTTACAGAACAAACTTGGCAACTTTTCAAGGGTCTCAATATTGCTCAGTTCTTTAATAAACTTGCTGTTTGGTCTGTAAATTTATCAATTCACACAATATTTTTACGTGCTTATCAAAATATTGCTAATAACGTGTAGAAAAGGAACTTGGCATAATTTTTATATTTCAGTAATTTTTTCAGATATCAAAACACAGTCCTGACGAGAACTTGGCCTGTTTTTACATGTATGTTTTTGGAGGGATCTCGTAACTTTTCGTTCATATGTATGTAAACAATTAATTGCATATCATTTTTATCGCATTTTTCCTTAAAGGCTGAAGAAGCAAGACTTTCATTCTATTTTTTTTTACAGATACCTACATACATAAACCTATAAGTGCTGTTTCACTTTATTCCCACCTTAATGCAGTCTATACAAAATTTATTGAGATTGTAAATCTTTCTGTCGAAAATAAATTATTGCAACTCTACAGCGTACTTGTCCCTATCTCCATATTGATTTTCCTTTCGTTGGCAAAAGAAAAATGAAGGACCCCAAACCAACTGAAAACATTCACATTTTAAAATTACACTTACAAGTTCTGAAGCTTTTGTTTCTTTGGCCCAAAGACTGTCTTACCAAGAACCAGAACTTGTTTTTAAACTATGGTTATTTTTTTCTTAACACGTGTTCCAACGTGCCAGTGGTGTGTGCCGCAATATATCAGGTATTTAAAAACAAAAGGGCCAAATTCTTCAACGCTAAAACCAGTGGCAGATCTACGATTTATGGGGTCCTACACTTAATCATTTTTGGGGCCCCCACTTTTTTCTCACCTTTTTTTTAATATTTGTACCTACTAAATTATTGTGTTTTATAAAATGTGGGTAAATATTTTTCTTCTAGCTCTCAGTGGGAATCGACAATATTGATTTATTCATAGAAGCTCTTATTGCGATCTGTGACATCATTGGCTATATGGTCATCTACATATTTCTTTTAAAAAACCAGGATGATATTGGAAAACTTATTCGAGATATAAAGGTATTCTTAAAGTTTTGTGATCGAAAACTTATTGAAGAAATTGATGCAAATTGTGTACGATATACAAAATGTAAGTACTTGTTCATCCGTCATAGCCTATCCAGCCACGTTGTTTCCATTGAAATTTTTAGTTACAAGTTTATACAAAACGTAGATCTAATTTGGTTAGAGCGTTGGGTCGATGAGAACCAAATTTAATATTGTATATTTTAGATTTGTTGATATACGTTAGTGTAGGGGTTATTTTGAATTTGGCGTGGCCCCTGCAATCAATTGAAACCTGTTTTTCGTCCAGAGGTAAGTAGTACCAAATTCTTTAGATTTATAATAATTGTTTTTGGGCGAAATATATCCGAATTTAATCTATGATTATTTAGCACTCTACTCTCTTTCCCAAGAGTTCTCTTAGAGAATAAGGCCCCAAGCAAAGCCATGCACATGGTTTTTTTATTTCCGTATTTTTATATTTACTATTTTAGGCTCAGATTTCTATCTTAAACATGATCCCTGTGGCATGGTAACTCGCCATTACTATCCTTTTGACGCGAGCAAGCCACATATATTTTGGGTTTTGTTTGTTGTGGAAGCCTGCTACTGCTATCACATCTGTTGTGAATTTTCATTAGCAACGGCGACTGTCGTGGGTAAGGCAAAAGAAAATTTTGATATCTACACCGATTTTATAAATTTTGCAATTCTTAAAAGAAGTTCCAACCCCAGTAGTATGAAAACTGCTCTTAAATTTATGTGTTTCAGGTCTTTTGATGCATATTACTGCTCAGCTTAAAAACTGTGGAAAAATGTTTAGAGAAGTGTTTGATAAAAACGAAAATAGTGAAAATGATAGTATACACAGAGAAACTAAATTTTTTAAGTGTGTTCAGTACCACCAAACTATTTTAGAGTAAGTACGGTGCAGGTAATGGGAAAAAATGATATTTTATCCCTAACATTATACATACAAATTATATCCCAGGGGACTCGAAATTTTCATAAAAAAATGATATAGGTTTGGACGTCGCATAAGTCTCTATTATAAAAAGTTTTGAAAAATAATCACTAAGGCTTAGTATCTGCCAATATGCAGTGCCGTAGCTAGGTGTAGGCAGTCCAGTAGGCCCTTGCTTAGGGGCGCCGATGGCAAGGGGCGCCAAATAGTAAAACTATCTATAAGCTAATTAGGTCTTGTTATGAGGGCACAAAAATCCTAACGCCTTCAAATTTAACGCAGCTACGGCACTGCCAATATGGATAGTACGTAGATGCCAGTTTGAATTCCTACTGATACAAGTCTACCTATACCCAATAATCAATAGTGATATTAGACCGTCGGTGTTGCATTATTTTTTGCTAAACTATGATCATTTCTTTCATTTTAGCTATTCAGAAAGGGTATGCAGCATTTTCAGCGACATGTTAGTGGTATACGTGACAATGACCTCATGTGCTCTAGCTCTTATTAGCTATCGAGTAGCTAATTCTAGCAGCAACCTGCAGGACAGAATAAGATATACAATGCTTCTTTTTGGTTGGGTCTTGCTATTTTTTCTCATTTGTTATTACGCTCAAAAACTTCAGGATGAGGTAGTAATTAATTAATTTCCATCCCTACCATTTTAATTTTATTGACATTGTCGTTGCTTAGTTATTTTCTATGAAAACCAATGACATTCCGGTGTAGTGAAGCCGCTTGAAAAAGACGCGGAGCATTGATAGGTACTTAGTCTACCATATAAATATTTCGAAAAAAATTATTTATTCAGCATATTCTCCTATAAAACCATTGTCGAATTTTTGCTACTCACGGTTTCAAAAATCAAAATAGTCAGGATAGAAGTTTATTTATCCTCTTAAGGCGGCATTATCCACCTGGCCTCCACGTTGACCAACCCAATTTTATTTTGACATAGTTTTTTTTTCGGCTTTAATGTTTTTAACAATAACATTATAAGAATGTTAATATTAAATATAGATTCATATCCTGTAAGCAATTTTTTTGTCAATTATTTAAAGTTTCACCGTGTATAATGATTTCATTCAGAAGATTATGTTAAAAGATCTTTGGTGACATTTTTTTTGTCACTAGGACCTCAATTTTCTTTGTAAATATTGTTTTCCTAAAATAAATCGTAAAATATCTTGATACTTTTATTAATACGCTAAAAAATACCTATTGAATATGAATCTGCGGTTAATATTGTCACAACATTCATAAAAAAGAAAAATACAGCAAACTATTGTACTAAAATAAAATTACGTTGGCCAATATGGACGCCAGGTGCAGAATGCCGCCTTAAGGCATTTAAGTATCTCAAAATTTTACTTAATCTTTTTCCAAAGATCGTAGATTTAAAAAATCTGTTCTGTCTGCGTTTCAGTCTGTGAATATAGCTGATGAAGCTTATAACAGCAAATGGCATGAAGGGCATGTTAGCGTACAGATGAAAAATAGTCTAACCTTGGTGATGGTTAGAGCACAGAAGCCGTTAATTTTAAGAGTCAGAAATATGGGGACTATTTCTTTGGTTAGATTTGTTTCAGTGAGTATTAGTCATAGAGAAAATATATAGTAGAGAAATAATGTCAATTACGAATGCGGCAAATTTACCGAGCTGAATCCGTAAACAAAGACGGTCCTCTGCGGGCTTGCGCATTGTCGAACGTTTGCCTTGTGATAGACAGGACCGTACTTCAAAATTTATTTCACATGACGTGAATCTTTTATCGAGTAATAAATGCTAAATATATTACTTGTAATTATTCTTTTTATTAATGATAACAATGTAACCATTAGTGAGATTTTAACAAAAAGTGTATAGTTTGTTGGCTTAAATCTGAGTTTTCCTGCTATACAAAACTGTCGATAATTCCTCGAAAATAGCTCAGTTTATATATATACAGTGCGTCTCTTTAATGTCCCCCCCCCCTCTTAATTTTTTAAACGTTACATTTACAAAATTGAAAGTTGAAATAAAATATAAACATAGTATTCTAAACAATAGAAATAAAATATGCAACTGTGTTAAGAAGTAAAATAGTAAATCAAAAAAATTACATGTGTATATTTTATTGGATTGGGATCCCATCCTGTATAATTATTGAACAAACCAAGTTCTAGGGTAAGATGTAAATATTTTTACACCTATTTACAGGGTGTGCACTTGATACTTTGCTGAAAGCGCTACTACTTACGGCCCCATGTCAATCTAATCCACCGATATCTTAGCGATCCTTTGGCGAAAGCGCTTTTTTCTTTCGCCATCCCTTTTAAAATACTCCCCTCTACCCTAATCCACTAGTATTTTTAGTGCCCCTTTGACGAAAGCGCAAATATGCCTTTTGGACACACCCTTCTAATCCACTGATATCTTAGCGATCCTTTGGCGAAAGCGCTTTTTTCTTTCGCCATCCGTTTTAGAATACTCCCCTCTACCCTAATCCACTAGTATTTTTAGTGCCCCTTTGACGAAAGCGCAAATATGCCTTTTGGACACACCCTTCTAATCCACTGATATCTTAGCGATCCTTTGGCGAAAGCGCTTTTTTCTTTCGCCATCCCTTTTAAAATACTCCCCTCTACCCTAATCCACTAGTATTTTTAGTGTCCCTTTGGCGAAAGCGCAAATATGCCTTTTGGTCACACTCACCCTTATGCAATATAGGGGAAGGATGCATTGACACTATATATGACCTTCTTACACCATCTTACCCCTTATACAATGCCCCTAATACACACACACCCCATCAGTGCCTTTCTGACACCTTGACCACACTCAATATACGTCACTGACAAATATTTCTACTTCTCCGTGTGTGTATTCACTTCAACACCGGAGTACATTTAAGATAAATTATATTTTTTACCTCCTATTCTTTCACATATTGATATAATTTAAATTTGGAATTAAACTATTTGTATTTATGCACTACTTGTAAGAAATAGACTACGAAATAAGTCCTTATATTTAAAAGTTGGATACATAATTGGCGAAACATATGAAATGTCTGTAACACTTTGTAAAGACTATTTTTGTATCGAAATAACAAGTTTCAGAGGTTCGCTATATTCGCCACCCCAACCAAAAATACCATAACATACAAATGACTGAGATTTTTTCGGCCCGGTTCTGATTGCCGCGTTGCGTCATTGAGTTCAACAACCACTTTTACGAGACGTCTCGAGTGCGCATGCCTCGAGAGGACCGTCGTTTAAAAATCTGACTGGCGCCCAATGCGTACAAACGCACTTTTTCGCCCATACATTGGACGGATTCAGCTGGTGTCGCGAATACGTTGTGATGGTCTAAATATATCTTGTCTATGGTATTAGTTCAAAATGCTTCAAGTCGGGTTGTTGTTAACATGTTTTTTTTGCTTTAATAAATTCCAAAAATCCCACTTCTGATGTTACGTAAATGATACGGAAATCTTATATAAAGTTTACGCAAAATTTACACAATATTTACGTAACATCGGAAGTAAATGTGTTTGGCGAGCCTTTGCTACACTATACCAATATATTTTTTTAGGTATTGAAGATAGCTTATCAATTCTTCACTCTTCTGCTATCCGTCACAGATGATGGATAAATAATAATACTTAAAAACTATATTGTCATGAAAGGAAATTGCATTCTTCTAGTGTCTAAACCATTCTAGTTAATAATACTTTTTCTATAGGAAAATAGCTAAAACTGTGTCAGGTCCTGAGTTGGGAAGTTTCTGAGCTAGGAATATACAAATAGAATAAACCTTAGGTCAGCACATACTTGTAAATCAATAAAGCATTTAAAAATTAATAAATAGTATATTAGTACCTATACAGGATATTCCAAATGTAATTCTAAAGTATACAGGGTCTGACAAAAGATAATTAAGAAATTTAAAAAATGAATTAATAAGTAATTACCCTTTACTATTCAAAAGCAGTGGCGACGCTAGAGGGTCAGAGGTGGCCCAGGCCACCCCTAAAATTTCCCTGGTCCGTAAAATGTTTTTTTACAAACTTTCATTCAACTTCACCTGTTAGTTTGCTTGTACGTATGTATGTTTAGGTCAAATATTGCAATCAAAATTTCGACTAGTTCTACTTGGCTTTGAAATGTATAAGTCCGGTGACAATGCAGTATAGTATATTTAATATTGTTCTAAATCCAATATGGCGGACGCCCCAAGATGGCGGATTACCCCTTTCTTTACAATCCCCTTGATATGGGTATCAAATGAAAGTGTTTGACGAGTAGAAGACGATAAGCTATGTGACGTCATTCTAAACTTAATATGGCGGACGCCACAAGTAGGCGGATTACCTTTTTCTTCACAACCCCCTTAACATTAGAATCAAATGAAAGGGTTTGACGAGTAGAATACGATAAGCTGTGTGACGTCATTCTAAACCCAATATGGCGGACGCCCCAAGATGGCGGATTACCCCTTTCTTTACAATCCCCTTGATATGGGTATCAAATGAAAGTGTTTGACGAGTAGAATACGATAAGCTATGTGACGTCATTCTAAACTTAATATGGCGGACGCCACAAGTAGGCGGATTACCTTTTTCTTCACAACCCCCTTAACATTAGAATCAAATGAAAGGGTTTGACGAGTAGAATACGATAAGCTGTGTGACGTCATTCTAAACCCAATATGGCGGACGCCACAAGATGGCGGATTACCCCTTTCTTTACAATCCCCTTGATATGGGTATCAAATGAAAGTGTTTGACGAGTAGAATACGATAAGCTATGTGACGTCATTCTAAACTTAATATGGCGGACGCCACAAGTAGGCGGATTACCTTTTTCTTCACAACCCCCTTAACATTAGAATCAAATGAAAGGGTTTGACGAGTAGAATACGATAAGCTGTGTGACGTCATTCTAAACCTAATATGGCGGACGCCACAAGATGGCGGATTACCGTTTTCTTAATTCCTGTGATATGGGTATCAAATGAAAGGGTTTGACGAGTAGAATTCGATAACAGGTAAATTGTCTTGTAATAATGATGCATTATCAGAAATGCATAGGTTAAGACGTAACTAAAAATTTAAAAATAAAATCTTGTAAAAATACTTTTTAAAAACAAGTTTTTATTATTTATTATGCTAAAATTTTAAATGCTATTTATAAGTGGACGTAGTTCGCGCGGGTAGATCCTAATAAAAGTAGTATCAAAGTTATCACTGAAACATACATTATGTTAAATTTATTGTTTTAAAAACTTGAATAGAAAGGAAAAAAATACATACTTAGGTATCCACTTACAATTTCTGCCAAACAAAATTAATGCCTGCCGCGACAAGCTTTCAAGACAATAAATTAAACATAATATATTATATATGTTTTTGTGATAACTTTGGTACTACTTTTATTAGGATCTAGCCACGCGAACTACGTCCACTTATACATAGCATTTAGCACTGCCACAATGAAAAAAGTATACTTACGATTTCGTTTTAGTACCTACATCATCTAAATAATAAAAGCTTGTTTTTAAAAAGTATTTTTTACAAGATTTTATTTCTATTTAACAACCACATTGGTCAATAGTAGATTCTGGATTCAAATATCCTATATTCTAGGTAGATCTATTAAAACTCATATTAGGTAATTTTATGTTTAACTTTATTTAAAGGTAATTCTCAAGATCATTTCTTACATAAATTATAAAATTAACATTTGCAACAAAAATGTTTTCGAGCACTCAAAAAGATTTCCAACTTTATTTCTCATCAATCTCATCGTGTATTAACAACTGTACAAGTGTAGTTCTTGTAAAATCAGTTGAAAACCTTTTAACAGAAACATCAGTCTTCGTCTTAAGGCCCTTGTTACATTTTTCATATCTATGTATTACACAACTGCTATCAAAAACATTTGGAATTTTTTTAAATACATCAGTATTTCTACTGTTTACATTTAACGTTTTAATTTCATTAAAGCTATAGTTATCTACTAACTCAAAGTTCTGTAAAATCATTGGTCGGTTCTGGTTATTATGATTTAAACAAAACTTTTTTATTGGGAGACGTACAGTTACTGACGTATGATCTAACAAAGGCACTACATATTCGTTTATACCTAAAACTAATGAGTATTTCGAGTGGCTTTTTGTCCTTAATTGACAATCATACTCTATAAGACTATAAGTAAAATTTTTGGGTATGGACAAAGGCAAATTAAAAGGCAAAAAGGTGATCCACATATTCAATATTTTGGACAAATTTTTTAACAGTTTTATTAACTTATATGGTATATTTTGTTCGAAGTAAACTATAAAGCTATCAACACCCAACATATTATGAAAACTTAAAAATTCTAACAATGACTTTCTAGTAAAATTGCTTGGAGCAACACAAATTGTCGTATTCAAACTTATTTTTCTGTTTAAAATGTTAGTTACAAGAGAACTAACATGTTTTCGTTCACTTTGTGACTTAAACCCTACTGAAAAAGGAATCTTTTCAGTATTTGTAGGGAATGTACAGGTATACTTGTACATTAGGAATCCTGTAGATCTATCTTCTTCACTCTTCTGCATAGAAAATTTAGCTTTAACATGTCTATGTTCATTTTCAAAGTACAAAAGACAAGTTTTGGAAACTGCCAGACTGTTATGTCTCACACCTACACCTTGTACAATATTTTTCTCAGCTAAAAAGGCATCAAAAACGTACCCTCTACTATCAACTTCTTGCCAAAGGGGCTGCGGTCCCCAATCGTGCTCCGGTAGGAGCCCTTCGCTCTGCTGTAGTTCAGAGAAATTGCATGGTGTTCCAAAGAAATTAAATACTTCTAAAACATGATGTAACTGGTTATAATGGTGTCTATAGATAAGAAAGAGACCGAGGCTTGTTAGCGAGATGATTATTAGAAGGAGTCGTTGGTATTTTTTCATTTTTTATAGTTTAAATCAGCTACATTTTTATTTTCACAAATACAGCAAAAATCATATATTTTATTGGGTTAGGTTGCCAAATTTCCTTCCTTCCAATTTGAGGTTTTTATACACTTTTGCATTTAAGCCAACTTTTAGGCGAATTATGGTAGATCCGGCCTCCGAACAATTTAAATCCATTATTTTATTTTAATAGAATTTAAACTAGTTTAAAATATTATCACTACGTGTTTCATGCTGCACTATGCAATTGACGGCTCAAATTAAAGAAGCCAGCTGCAATCAGCTGATTTTTAACAGGGAAAAAGGGCACACAAGACGACAAAATTGAAAAGATGCAAAATTAAACGATAATGAAGACAAAAGACGAGACAAGAATATTCCCGTTATAGCAGTTAGCAAATCGCCAAGTTCTTAATTTGAGTAGCCAATAAGGACGAAACATAGAGAAGATATAATATGGGACGAAATCATTCACCTCGGGTGACGAAATCTCTTCGTGTTTGTTAGCCTTTGAATCTCTTATCAGAAAGAGCCAACAACTGCCACCCATTGGCAAAAGAAGAATAGCTGTCATATTTTACCGGGAATTGTTGTTCATATTGTTTGGTTAATTTTGAAAAATAACTGAAATTTTCCATTTTCCTACTGTTAGTTAATAAAAAAAAAGCAATGTCGAAAAAAGCCAAGCAAACCAATACTCTTTTTAACTACTTTTCATCGCCACAAGGAAAAGTTACACCCAAGAAAAACCTTGAAAATGGTACCCCCAAAAGAACCAACGAAGATACGCCTTTAAATGGAAAAGAAAAGATCAAGAAAGTAATTGAAGACGATGGTAAGAATTATTTGGAATAATTAATTATCGAGATCTTTAAAACAGTGAGTGTCAATTCACATCAAGATACTTTTAAGGACAAAATACATGTGTTGAATTAACAATGTCCATTACTCAAAAATTGTATATTTTAACTGTTTTTAAAGAGCAGTATGTTTTAACAAGTTGTGTGTTGATCTTGTGCAATAGTACCAATACGGTAATGCATCGTTTCTCCACCTTTTTATAATAATAATAATAAAATTGTTTATTTGCGTAACAAAACATGGTTGAGGCATCATCAGAAATTCACAAATCAGTAGTCGTTGAAAATAATAATAGTAATCACTGAATCCATAAATACAAATTACAAACCATAAACACCACTATACTTCATCTGTCCCTCACAGTCAGAGATCAACAGTATCAACTCGCACACACCACATCAATTTAGCCACGGTACTCTTATGATAAAAAAAATAATAATGCAAGACAAAAAAAATAATACAAAAAAAATTATACAATACAAGCATGGAATAAAAACAGACAGAAGCAAAATAGAACAGACACAATCAGAAAATGCCTAAAAATAAATAAATGCTGCTTTCATGCGCTATCCCACCAACCTGTCGTACCCTACTCATTGCATTCAAAATATTTATTTAGGTTATACGGACACACATAATCTGCAGAATTATTCTTGTAACAAACTTAAATCTATTGGATGTTAAGGTCTTAGCATGCTTAGGCAAATGGTTATACAAGTTACTAGAAGTTGTAAGAAAAGATTTTTGGGTAAATGTTAGTCTAAGTTGCGGAACCACTATATAGTCTCCTCGACGCGTGTTGTAATTGTGAAGCCGTTCGTGTGTCGTGAAAATGTTGGGATTGTGTTTTACATATAAAAGACACAGATGTATATAGAGTGCCGGTAACGTCTTTATTTTTAAATTTTTAAAAGTGCGCTCTGCATGATTCTCTTACCAAGAGTCCAAGTATCGCGCGAACCGCCATTTTCTGCAGCCTGAAAATGCCAGCGTAGTCAGTTGTGTTTCACCAGACAATAATGCCATACAAAAGTTGAAGCTGAAACAGTCCCATGTAAGCCAATCAAGCAGTGTCAACAGGCGACGTCTGGGCGATCCTTTAAATCAGAAAAATTATGCTTGAGAGCTTCGTCCAAAGTTTTTCTAAATGTGACTTATAGTTCAGCTTGCTGTCCATCAGCACCCCCCAGGAATCGCACGGACTGCCCATCACCCTCACATGCACTCCTACCTTTTAATGAAATGGTTAATATTTTAACATTTATCACAGTTTTACATTACTAATTCACTTATTTCATTCTTTTGAGAAGTATCTCAACTATAATTTTAATGAATTGTTTTAAATGTGTTGCCGTTGAAAGTGCATATTTGTATTGTATGTATTGTATCTAATGTAGTATTTAAAAAAAAATTGTACAAGTGTTGAATGTAGTTAGACCTTAAGTAAAGGTATAATGTTTTTAATGAAATTTTTAATCTGTTTTATAATCAGAATGTGTTATGAACAATTTATGATTTTTTGACTTGTAAAAGCACTTACTACCAATAAAAGCTTCCTTCCTTACTTACTTACTAATGTGTAAATTCATTATTTAATAAAAGGATTTTTCATATACGTACCTTATTTTTTTTAATCAGATTGCAACCCACTTATACCTGATCGCGACCCCCCAGGTTAAGAAACGATGCTGTAAAGTACTTTAAAAAAAATTTCAGGTAGTGATGATGATATTCAACGTCCTGTAAAACGTAAGCGCATTGCAGTGATGGATAGTGACTCTGAATCAGAAAATGATTCACCAAACAAAAGAAAACCCCTCAAGAAAAAGGATCCTCCTCCTAAGAGAAATAGAATTAAGCCTGCAAGTGAATCATCTGAGGATGAATCCTCTCAAGATGACAAGCCAGGATCGTCAAAAGCAACATCCGACATTTTAAATATTAGTCAGAAGGACATTATGGCATCTTTTAGATATAATAAGAGAGAAGAAAAGATAGATCTTAAGGAGCAAGAACCAGAACAATACGGATCTGGACAAACGAAAGTTAAACCTATACCTGAGGCTACAGATGATTGTAGATGGCTCCATGAAACTCTGGATTTTATTAAACCTGACAAAATAAGGGATGCTGAAAAAAGGTAAGTTACTATGACGTCCCAGAAGTTAGCAAATGCAGTCGTATTTCTTATTTTTTGAAGGAAACCATCACATCCTGAGTATGACCATCGAACGCTCTTTGTTCCACCGGAATATTTAGATTCCCTTTCACCAGCTATGCGACAGTGGTGGATACTAAAAAGCCAGAACATGGATGCGATACTGTTTTTTAAAGTCGGTAAATTCTATGAATTGTACCATATGGACGCGGTGAATGGCGTCGAACACTTAACATTGTCTTTTATGAAGGTAGGATATAAAAAATTTTAAGTAATCAAGTGTAGCTCATGTAGGTCTTATTTTCTTCTAATTGCATTGAAATTTGTATTAAATTTAAGGGAGATTTTGCACACTCAGGATTTCCTGAAACTGCATATGAAAAAATGGCAACAATGTTAATCGGCAAAGGTTTCAGAGTGGCCAGAGTTGAACAAACAGAAACCCCTGAAATGATGGCAGAAAGGTATGTTCAACTTTAAAATCTTAAATTTAAGTTCTTTTTAAACTCGAATTTAAGAAATTGTCTTTTTAGAGTAAGACTAAGGTTTTTTTTGCAAAATGAAATTCTGAAAATTTTGGATTTTTAAATTTATTTTTATCAGATTTTGAGATATTAGTTTGAGTAAAGCAAGATTTTTTATAAAAATAATTTTTGTAATAAAACGATGAAGCTCTTTCCAAGGTTATTTTTTTTAAAGGTGTAAGAAAAAGGGCAAAGCAACAAAATTTGACAAGGTGGTCAACAGAGAGATATGTCAAGTGACCACTAAAGCATCTTGTGTATATGGGGCCCAAATGGCACGGGCAAGATCAGAAGTGGGATTATATATGTATGCTGTGGCGGCTAAAGTAAGATATTCGACTTCGAGAAGAAAGATTTTCAAACCCTGTTAGTTTGTGCTGTAGATTGATGTTTACAATTAGTGTATTAAAATGTAGGCTAAATCTAAAAGTTTTGGAAAAAGAATGTACAAATTTTTTAGGTAAACAACAATAATACATGTAGATTTGGAGTATGTTTCGTTGAAACTTCAATAGGAGCATTCTTTATTTCTGAATTTGATGATGACAAATATTGTTCTAAATTGCTAGCTTTGTTTGCTGAATATCCACCAGGATTAGTAAGTGAAAACTGACGATTCGACTTGTTTTATCGGGAATTTTAATTTTTTTGCTTGTTTTTTTCTTAGATCCTAACAGAGAAGGGAGCAAATTACGGACCTTTCAAAAATCTTTTGAGTGTCCATTTAAGAGATATATCGCAAGACACTTTGGCCTCAAAAAGCCAGTTTTGCACAGCCTCCTCGACTTTGGAAAAACTTTTTTCGGACTGCTATTTTAAAGATAAAGATGAGAAGTTTACATGGCCCAAGTTATTTAAGGAAATGGCTAATGAATGTCAGTATTTTCTGAAATTGACACAAATAAGCTGTTTTCTAAGCGTAAACAAATTTTAGGTGCGCCTAAACCAGAGTATGAACTATCCCTAAGATCCCTGGGTGCAATCCATTGGTTCTTGAAACGTTCTCAATTAGACATCCACGTTTTTTCCATGGCTAAATTTGAAAAATACGAACCTGTAGATTTAAAAACCCCTCCTGATATTCAACATATTGACAGGGATTATATGGTACTGGACTCTACAACCATAGAAAAGTTAGGGTTGCTGGGAGGGAAAGGTACATTACAAGGGACGATCGATTTTTGTAAAACTGCGTTTGGTAAACGGTAAGTTTTTGGCCCGTTTTTTTTTAAGATTATTTTTTGTGTTAACCTGGTATAGTTTTTGACTTATGCTTATATAGTGTGTTTATACATGTTGGCATCAATAAGTAAATAAAAATACAGGGTTGATAAAAATCATGATTTTAAAGAAAAATCTAAAATCAGAGATTTAAAAAAAAATTATAAGATAATAAATGATAATTTTATAACCAAAAGAGCGAATTTTATAACCGAAAGAGCAAATCAAGAAGAAAAATTTTGCACATAGGTACGTAGTCATTTTTTTAGTTAATTCAAATTTTAAAAAACTCACCTTCTATATGAAAAGTAATAATTATTATTTGAGGTTACTACCGCTATGGATATGTCGACCTTTATGCAAAATCGACAAAATCAAATCACGACAAGACGCCATACAAGAATTGTTTGAAAGTCCTCAAAAGTTGAAGGCTTGTCAGGACATTTTGGGCAAGTTGCCCGACTTAGAAAGACAAGTTGCAAAGTAAGTCAGTTTTTACTCTTAGATCCAATAACCTTCAAGTGTTTTACTTAATAATGATACTTATTTCAATTCAACAGAATTTTACAAAAAAATCTCAAATATATTTTACAAGAATATAATCAAACTTGATCTAAACCTTAACTCATAAAAGTTTTTAATTAAACACCATACCATTAAAAATAAATCAGATAAATAAAAAATTACAGAATTCACAACTATGGCAATAAGTTCTGTACCACTAACCACCCTGATGGAAGAGCTATATTTTACGAAGCAAAAACCTACTCAAAGAAGAAAATTATGGATCTATTGAGAACGCTAAAGGGTTTTGAGATATCTCAAGAGATAGCTAATATCTTTAAAGGTAAATACTTGACAGAAAAAATAACGAAAGTGCACAGAAATGTACTGTTAAGAAGATTATTACCGCCCAATTGGGTATTTGCCTCAAAAATGAGTCATTTTTACACTATTAGTATCCTCCATAAAGATATGAAAATAAAAATATTGCTGTTAATGAATACCATAGAACCATAGTGAATTATTTTATAAATCTTGTATAAATCACTAGTGAATTTAATTCAACACGAAACTGACAGCCACGACACTGACATTTTTATCCTAATTGGACATAATAAAAAACAACTAAAAATATAAAAAAGCTACAAGGCAAAAATTGTCTTCGGAGGCAAGTGTCTTTTTCCTCACCTGATTGTTATCCATATCAAAAATCATAAATATCCAGGAGCACGAAACTGACTGGGTAGCGGATTCTAGCAAGGAAAATAGATTAGTTTTTTTGTGAAAAAAATTATAATATAATTAATCTTAAGTACATTTACCTGCTTATTTTGCCCTTTTCACATGTTGACACGGTACTGATGTTATTAACTAAAGATAGAATTTCGGCCGCAATTAAAAAATAAATTTTTATGTAGCCTTTACATTACCCCCAACATTTTACCATTTTCCCATAGTGACACGGTACTGACAGAATTTCGCCCGCGATGGACCAAAGAATTTTGTTTTTTGAAAACTGTTTCTAATAAATGGACTTTTTAACAAGGAAATATTAAAACGAATTTCTAAAACTCTTACAGTTAGGAGTAATTTCTTAATTTTATTATTTAAACTCGTGGCTGGGGCAAGCACGGGACTGACATTTTACTGTTAATTTGTTTCAAAACGAAGTTTAAAGTAAATAAATAATTAACTTCAAAGTACAAAAACAAAATGACTCACTGTCGGGGCAATTACTCAATTCCCAAAAATGTTTTTTATATCTTTTTCAGGATGTGAATCTCATTTACTCAAAAAACTGTCTCAGTTTATACCGGATGGACTGAATATTAATTTAACGGAAACGCTGAATTTTTTTAAGGTAAATCTTACAGACTTGGAAACTGTAGACTTTTTTATGAATAATTTTTTTGCAGTTGAATTATAAATAGTTAGTCAGCAAAGGTGTTTTTTTCTGACATTTTTCGTATATTATATATATATATATATATATATATATATATATATATATATATATATATATATATATATATATATATATATATATAAAAAAAGGTGAAGAAAATATTGGGGAAACTGTCTGTATGGTAGTGCTCGACACGTGTTTCGTGCTTATTAGCACTCATCAGTCGCACATAACCAAGTTATTAGATGGGAAACTTGGAAGTTGAAAAAACACAAAGAGTTCACAGACCAGGGACCTGCTAGCACATTTGCGGTTGTTTTTTGTCAGGAGACCCAGGGATTTCCGGGCAACACCCAACATCACCACGGAGGCTGCAATAGCACCTGCGTGAAACCTCTACCCCAAGGGATATAACAATATAAAGAAATAAAGAAATATCGACAGGACTATTTATAAAAAAAGGTGAAGAAAATATGTGCGACTGATGAGTGCTAATAAGCACGAAACACGCGTCGAGCACTACCATACAGACAGTTTCCCCAATATTTTCTTCACCTTTTTTTATAAATAGTCCTGTCGATATTTCTTTATTTCTTTATATTGTTATATCCCTTGGGGTAGAGGTTTCACGCAGGTGCTATTGCAGCCTCCGTGGTGATGTTGGGTGTTGCCCGGAAATCCCTGGGTCTCCTGACAAAAAACAACCGCAAATGTGCTAGCAGGTCCCTGGTCTGTGAACTCTTTGTGTTTTTTCAACTTCCAAGTTTCCCATCTAATAACTTGGTTATGTGCGACTGATGAGTGCTAATAAGCACGAAACACGTGTCGAGCACTACCATACAGACAGTTTCCCCAATATTTTCTTCGCCTTTTTTTATAAATAGTCCTGTCGATATTTCTTTATTTCTTTATATTGTTATATCCCTTGGGGTAGAGGTTTCACGCAGGTGCTATTGCAGCCTCCGTGGTGATGTTGGGTGTTGCCCGGAAATCCCTGGGTCTCCTGACAAAAAACAACCGCAAATGTGCTAGCAGGTCCCTGGTCTGTGAACTCTTTGTGTTTTTTCAACTTCCAAGTTTCCCATCTAATAACTTGGTTATGTGCGACTGATGAGTGCTAATAAGCACGAAACACGTGTCGAGCACTACCATACAGACAGTTTCCCCAATATTTTCTTCACCTTTTTTTATAAATAGTCCTGTCGATATTTCTTTATTTCTTTATATTGTTATATCCCTTGGGGTAGAGGTTTCACGCAGGTGCTATTGCAGCCTCCGTGGTGATGTTGGGTGTTGCCCGGAAATCCCTGGGTCTCCTGACAAAAAACAACCGCAAATGTGCTAGCAGGTCCCTGGTCTGTGAACTCTTTGTGTTTTTTCAACTTCCAAGTTTCCCATCTAATAACTTGGTTATGTGCGACTGATGAGTGCTAATAAGCACGAAACACGTGTCGAGCACTACCATACAGACAGTTTCCCCAATATTTTCTTCACCTTTTTTTATAAATAGTCCTGTCGATATTTCTTTATTTCTTTATATTGTTATATATATATATATATATATATATATATATATATATATATATATATATATATATATATATATATATATATATATATATATATATATATATGTATCAAAATTTATTGCCATGCTTTTCAGAAAGCGTTCAATCATCAGGAAGCGGAAAAAGAAGGCAAGATAATTCCTAAAAAAGGAGTTGATGATGATTATGACAGCATCGAAGCCGAGATAGCCGAAATAAACGAAGAATTGCAGGAGTATTGTAAGGAGCAGTGCCAGTTCTTTGGATGTCAAGTTCAGTATTTTGGAACAGATAAGAAGAGGTGGGGGCACAAGAACGTTTTGTATTGTTTTTTATTTTAAACCTTTTTTTAAACGAATTAGTCGTATGTCAGTTCCGTGCTTGTTTCAGTCGCGAGTTGAAATAACGAACTATATCATTTCAGGCATATTTTTGGTCGTTGATTGCGAATCTAGCCATAAAATTTTCCTAACACGTCAAGTTTTTGAGAAAAATGAGGATATAGGTATAGGCAAACAATAACGTTTTTGACCTATTTTAAACCATTATAGTTTCCGAATGGGGCGCGCTAGAGAGGTATATTACGACTCAAAGGACAATACTAGTATCCAACACTGTGGAAAAATTCTTAAGCAGAGTGTTACTAAAATAATGTTGATCGATACAAAATTTTTTATTCATACTCTTTAATCTTTACTGATTATATTAAAATTATCTTTACCTGTTATTTTATAACAGGGCCGGCCTGTTTACAGTTCTTGCAAATTTACCTGGTTTTATTACAGCTGGTGTGATAATAGTTTATTGCAGGCAATAGGTCGACAAAAGAGCTTGAAACGAGCTTTAACATGAAGCCAAAGCTTTTTTTAGTGTTGGAAGTCTGCTTTTAGGTTTCAAATAGAAGTACCCGAGAATAGATGTAGTAGGGCCGATGGAAACTACATGTTAGAGGGAACCAAAAAAGGATCTAAACCTTGCAGAAGATATTCCACCAGCATCACCAAGGTAAAATTAGTTTCAAGTGTGAAAGGGTATAATTTAAACACAAAGTGTACAGGGTAGATGATAAAAAAAAATCACAAACGAGAATTTTTGCAACTGACTATGTAGGTTTAAAACTTATTTTTTGTCTTTAGGAATTTCTGAAAAGAATGCAGAAAGCAGAAGCGGAAAAAAATAAAATTATATCAGATCTGAACAGAAGGGTATTCGAGAAGTTTAGTCAAAGGTAAGAATTATTTTATAGTAAAATATACCTTATTATACTTATTTAAATACACTGCTATCAGTATTACCAAGTTATTTGAGAAAAAACAGCACGAAATTACAATCAGACCCAAGCAACAGTTCATACTATATACATAAAAACGCAAGAACATCATGCTTTCTCTTTTTCAAGCTTGTTATCACTTATCCTTTAACAGATATCTCTGTTTTTTCTTCTTTGTTTATTGCCCATACTCGTTGCTAAGGTAATTATATGGATAATGTATCTATGGATACCGTTACCGTAGTAACCATTGTTATGGCGACATAGTCATCGTTACTATGGCAACGGTAACAGTAACAACATTTCCCCACTTTTGAATATGCAGAAGGATAATTATAAGAGTTTTTAATAATATGTTCGTTTAAGTAAAGTTTCTTTTCTGTATTTCTCGTCAAATTTGATACGTTTTTAGATATGAGCAATGGCAACAAGTTATCCATTGCTTAACCTCACTTGACGTTTTGTGTTCCTTGGCAGAGTATGCCTCGATTTACTCTGGGGACATTTGTAGACCTAATGTCGAACCTTTCGTCACTGAGGTAAGAGAAATGAATTTTTAAAATATTAATAGTATAAACCAAGGGTCTAAAACATACCTTAGAATCCCGAGACGTCGACGAAGGAAACAATCGCATAAAGCAAGGGATTAAAAGGAGTTTTAGTCTCGTCAAAGTATTGGCAAACAAATTATTCTGATGCCACATATTTTTTTAGCCTTTTGTAGTCATAGAAAATGGGAAACATCCGTGTGTGCGCAATATCGAAAAATTCGTGCCGAACGACACGTATTTGGGTGCGGAAAACAAGCCACCGTTGTTGCTTCTGACAGGTCCAAACATGGGTGGTAAATCCACGCTTATGCGACAGGTTTCGATCATTTGCATAATGTCACAAATAGTAAGCAAGATTTTAAAAAAATTATATAAAATTATATATATATATATATATATATATCATTGGAGTATCGTTATAGGGCAGTTATGTACCAGCGACATGGTGTTCCCTAAGTCTCATAGACAGGGTGTTTACGAGACTGGGCGCCAATGACGACATCGTCAGGGGCCAATCGACGTTCTTTGTAGAATTGACCGAGGCGTCGATAATTTTGAAACAGGCTTCGAAGCAGTCATTATTGATTATAGACGAGTTGGGTAGAGGAACGTCAACACACGATGGTAAGTTGGGATGTTCAAAAATTGTTCATAAAAAAAATCGAAAAATATTAGATTTTTTTAAATACGTCTTTTTCGAAAATACATATTTTCTAAAAACATTTTTGCATTACATGTATATTTATTGGTTAGCGTGTCTACAATTATCTCGACACAAAGAACCTCTTTTCTCTTACGCAGCAAAAATGAATATGTCATTATGGGTTGCCTATACTTTGACACGTCAACGAAAGAGCTTTACACACATCTCAAAAATTAGTATAATTTTTGAGGATTATTTTTTTTCCGATAGGTAACGCCATAGCGTCTGCTTACGTAGACAAACTCGTAGGAATGAAATGTCGAACATTTTTCTCGACTCACTATCACACTCTGGTCGACCGCTTTCTAAACTCAAAAGATGTTCAGTTCGGACATATGGTAAGATTTGTACTTTTAACCTTAGCAAAAGTGTTCTGCTATTTTGTACATTACGCCAGTTCACAGGTAGAAGAAAATAAAACAAATTTGAAATATTTACAGCTTCTCAGGATTTTTTCCCACTTCAAAAACCTGTGCATTGGTGTATACACTGTTTGCCTACAAAATGTGTTCCATTGGCAACCCCCTTGTGCAAAACAAGGAGCAAAGAACGAGCCCAAGACTCGGGTTTGTGGGGAATTTCAAATGAATATCCATTTTGGCTAAAAAATGTTGTAATATCCAGAATACAGGATGTTTTAATTAATATTTGGCAACGCTGCATAAAGTGTTTAAGCCAAACAAACCTAAACCTATGTCCTGGGCTTGGTACTCATATTAGAGTATTTAATTATCATGCTCTCTGTCTTGCATATAAGCGTTGCCTATAGAAGCCATTCTGCGGGCAAGCTCTGTATATCTCAGTCTTTTATTCTTTTTTAACAGGCTTGTATGGTAGAGAACGAAGGTGATCCAACTGAAGAATCCGTAACTCTACTCTACAAACTAGCGGACGGCCGTTGCCCAAAATCCTTCGGTTTTAACGCGGCCAGGATGGCAGGTTTACCGTTACCAATAGTCAGGAAAGGGAGGGAGGTTGCTAACGTCACCGAACAGACCGACATGCGCAGGCTCGCTTTTATTAAAATATTCAGGGAGGGCAAGGTCAGGGAAGTGAGGAGGTTGCTTTCTAATTTGCAGTTTGAAAGTTAGGTTAACGACGATTCTTGCTCGTAATTTTCAAATATTATGAATCTCTTAGTGTTTACGGATAATATTCAGTATTAGGTGTTATTATAGGTGTTAAAATAAATATCTTGGATAGTTTATGAATTTGACTTATTCAAATATACTAAGTTTAACCCACTTCCATTTTTTTCAGATTTTATAAAAGCATTTAAGCTAAAATGAAAAATCGAAAAAATTTAACAGCCTGGAAAATAAAGCATTATACAGGGTGTTACAAAAAGATGTTAAGAAATTTTAAGGGCAGATTCTACATCTAAAAATAAGAAAATAAGTTTATACAAACATATCCCCTCAAACGCTTCTTTTTCGAGATTCAGGGTATTTAATATATTGTTTTTTAAAAGTTTCTTTTTAATTTCTCGAAAATGCGTTAAGATATTGACACGAATTTTGGTACACGCCAGTATGTAATCAAATTGCAGCTTTACGTGCAAAAATTTATTTTCTAATGTACTTACATCAGTGGCGTGCGTGCTGGTAAGTTTTTATTTTTAGCGAAAAAATTGCACGCCACTGATTTTTTGCAAAACTGATATCGTATTCTTAAATCCCAATTAATTCTGCGTAAAAAGTGTCTCTTGAGCTTTTTTGTTCTGACGCATCGTTTTCGAGATAAAAATTAATTTATTTATTACAATATAAACAAATAATGAAAATGAATTTTTTTTTAAATAATTTTTGTTCAGGAAGCAGTGCTTTTTGATTTAACTTTATAGTAGGTGCAGAAAATGGCTTCCCCGTGCTTCGATACATGCTCCTAACTCTTCGGAATACTCTTCAGGTGTGAAAATATGAAACGCCCTGTATCTCGAAAAAGAAGCGTTTGGGGATCCATGTTGATATAAACTTATTTTCATATTTTTAAATGTAGAGTCTGCTCTTAAAATTTCTTAACATCTTTTTGTTACACCCTGTATAAACTTCTTAACTTCAAGATGGATAATTACCTGAAGTTTACCCTGTATATGTCTCGCAGGTAAAATACCTACTAAAATAAGCCACGTTTATCAGCTGCTATCCTGCAAATTAAAATTTTAGCCAGAGATTCCTTACATAGGAAAAATATTTAGTATTTTCTTAGCGTGCTAGTGCTACTAAACCAAATTCCTGAATAATTTTAAAAGTTTTAAACGATGCTTCTTAAGTTTTTTTAGGTATTAACCATTATTTAAACATAGGTTTTTTTTACATACATCTTGCCGTTAATTTTTTCATCTTTGCTCATGTTGGGTGCTCTGCGTGAGAGAGAGAGAGAGAGAGAGAGAGAGACGACTGCTTACATCGTCGTCTCTCTCGCCCAGCACATCGAACACATCCAGCAGGCTATGCTGTACCAACTCCTTTCTAGCGCGTAAAGAAAATAAAACCGAGTCGCCTATGAAAACAATTGAACGAGGTTTACGCGTAATATTTTCCAGAAATGTCAAACGAATATTGTTTGAAAGCGTGAAATTTTAGTGTTTTTTAAAAGAAATAATTAGTAAACTAGGTGAAACATCATAAAATTTATTACCTGAGAAATTGAAAAAAGCTCAGAAGAAGGAATATAACATGTAGAAGGAATATAACATGTCTATGGAGTGACGTTGCTAAAACGAAGTGAAGAACCTGTAAGTATACCAAAAAGTATTTTGCTATTATAAACAGTTTATTTTATTTACTTTTTTACGCCGAATTAGCTTTAGAACCATCTGAAATTTTTTATATTTCTTAAGAAGCACCCTGTTTTCGATTTGTTTTAACTTACTAGCCAAATAAGCAACGCTTAGAAACATTATGCCATTTTTACTTAGGTATATTATAATGCTTGTTTTTCATGTGATTTTTGTTACAGCTTAAGGCGGGGCCACACATGCGACTTTCAGCGGAAGGCCGCATGTGTGTACCTAAAAATGGCCGCAAAAAACATGCAAAAAACACTCGACGAAAGCCGAAAGCCGCATGTATGGCGCCGGCTTTAGGTTTTTAGTGTTATTAAGAGTTACAGTGTATCGATAGTTGCCATAAACCGTGACATTTTTATTTTTGTATGTTATATTCTATTTGTAGGCGAAAAAGCGTTATGCTTGCGTTAACATAAAGTGTTCGTCTATTGAAGTTGATGGTCCAGAAGTGTCTTATTTTAACAAATCCCAACTTTGCTAAAAAGTTTGATCTAGAGTGGTTAAAGAAATTTGGTAAGTTTTTCTTTCAGTTTAATGCTATTTTATTATTATTACCTATTAAAATTCTGATGTCGTCAAAGATATGAAGGAATAAATCTATGATCTGGCCAGTTGTCAGCCTAAATGACGTAGTGCGGAGGACGGCATAAGTATTCTGTTTAAAAATGGTCAAATGCGCTTAACATGTAATTAGTTTACTGAACTTTTTTTATACAGCGTGTCCAGAAACCATCTTAATAGATGGGAAACAAAATCAAAAGATGGGAAAAATTTTGACCCAGCATATACGGGGGGTTAAAAAAGGGTAATTATTCGGATTAATGGAAACACCGAATTTTTTGATGATATTTTGCACAGACCCTAATTTTGGGCCGTAGAACACGAATCTGAAATCAGTTTTTGGCGGTCCCATACGGTTTTTGGAAAAAAAATTACTTTTGAGTTAGCTTTTCCTATTCATATCTTAAAAAATGATTATACTTTTACTTATACACGTCTGTAAACTTATATTTTTTTTTCGTAGCAAAACCCAATCACCGCATATAGACAAAAATAGCTGAGAAAATTGCTTTTTTCTTTCGAAAATCCCATATTAACTCGCTATTAGCCGCCTTTATTTCTCCACCTGTCAACCCTATTTTTCTGTCCGGTGTTGCCAGGTTTACTTATTTTTCTGAAAAAGTTGTAAATTAAGAATAAGAAATAAAAGCTTTAACTCAGATCGGTTCCAAAAGGTGCAATAATCAAAAATTGCATAATAAAGTCAGTTGTGAAATACGTTCTCGGACAGGTTTGCTCAGTTTTAGGTTTCATCAGTATCTTTTTTAATAAAATGTCAGTTGTATGCGGTGCTGACAAAATTGTATGCCAACACGAATCGCGCAGTCGCAGTAAAAAACTCAGCAAAGATAAAAAATTTAAAAAAGGTACTGATGAAACCTAAAACTGAGCAAACCTGTCCGAGAACGTATTTCACAACTCCGTGGCCATAAGAAGAAATATTATATCTAACAACAGCTTTAATGCCAAATTTTCACAAAAAGAAATAAATAGTAACAGAGCACTATCCCGTTGCCAATACACCTTTTAAAGCTGATCTAAAAATTTGTGGGAAAAACAATTTGTAAATTTGGCAACATCAGAAATTTGGAGTATTATTTTTATTTAATTTTTTAATGTGATTTTATATGAATTTGCCTAAATATAGTTCAGAATTATAGTGTGTCATGCCTTGTAGAGATGTATTATTTAAGTGAAACTGTCGAAATTTTAAGCAATCGATAGAAAAAGCTATCCTAAAAGTTAATTTTTTTTTTTTTTTGAAAAACCATATGAGGCCGCCAATAACTGATTTTAGACCCAAAATTAGGGTCTGTGCAACATTTCATCAAAAAATTCGGTGTTTCCGTTGATCCGAATAAATTATCAAAAAAAGTAAAACCGGTAAATGCCGTAGAAGGACAACTATCTTTAATTTTAATGGCAAAGTACAACAACGTGAGAAAGTGTCGTCCAGAACTGAAAAGTGATCGAATATGAAATTTGACAAAATAACTTTATCTTCATTCATTTATGTACCTTTGAATTTTTTAAAAAAGTGTTTTGAAATACATATTTTTTAAATAACATATTACCAAAATAAACAACAATAACATTTTATGAAATACTACACTAGGCTTCAGCAAGACCACTGTTTCTTTCCATACAAGCTGTTGTAGGTCGTGACAATTCCACTGCATTTCTAACGAACTTAGGGGAAATTTCTTGGATACATTCTCTGATAATTCTCTCTAAATGGTCTATGTCTTCGAAAGGTCTATGGGCATAGACTTTTTCTTTTAAGAATTCCCTAAGAAAAACAAGTAAACGTAGTAGGCAATGTGGCAAATCAAATTAAGGATACGGCAACACCGCCATGCGCCCTTTCGACCGTTTCAGTACTAACAGGAAATGTTTATATTTTGCGTAACTTTTGTAGCAATTTTTAATTTTCAAATTTAATTTTATTTGGAAGCTTTTTTCGGAGTTTCGGAGTTTATAAATATAACGATGAACTACAACAGAAATAATAGTAAAATCCAAAAACCATTGTGGAATATCCGCAGCGTATAGTAGTTTTTTGCCTCCGTCATTCAGTGAATTAGTATTTCTTCGGTGCTCATGCGTAAATATCATTTTTAAGTTATAAAATATTATGCATTGACTGTTTTCTCAATTCTCTTAATATTTCTGTGTAATGGTTCCGTATGGATTTCGAATATTACGTTTTTTTATAACTTAGTTTGATAACATAACCTCGATGACGAACCCGTAAAATTTTGCAGCGGTGCCAACGCTTAATATATTTCATTAATTTAGGTCGCACATCGTGCGACTACGTCACCAGAGGCCATCTCCCCATAATGAGCGATGTTTAATGGCTTGAATTTGATCAGCAAAAATTCTAATTTTTTTCGGGATCGAATGAAGCGATTTTGTATTATGAAATAAAAAAAATTGCTCAATTTTGGATTGGGGATTATAGCAGCTTTTTTTCATTTTTCTATTGGAGGTTCATTGGACACGTGTTACTTATTGCAAAATATAATAAATAAACACATTAGAGGTCACATAATTCTTGTTTATTTACAATATTTACATATCGTTACATTCAAGACGCCAAAAATATCTATACACAACAACAAAAAAGATAAATATTTCTAACTTTTCCCCTTCTCCGTCCTTACTTTTTGGGAATGATACAAAAAAAGGTACAGTCGCCTATTAAAAAATATCATTTTTAGAATATCAAATTAAGAAAATGCCGTACGTGACCAAGACTGTACGTTTTTTTTTAAAGAACACATTTATTTGGTCCAAGAGTAAAGTGTATCCAAAGTTCTGTAGAAAGTTGAAATACTACCTGTATGCAGAGAGCCTTCGGCTTTAATTTTTAGAATCCACCTAAAGTAAATTAAATTCTTACAGACTTTTTTGCCGAAAATATGAATTTACCTTCTTGGTGTTGTTTTCTGTACGATTGTAGACATATACTTATAGACTTATTCTTGTAAACTTTATTTACCTTTATGTGATACATCTACATTTTAAGTGGAACCTAAAGTGCAAGGCCAAATGTGCCCCTATACATACTAACCATAATTTTTGGATTCACTTTACAATAAGAGGCATTACATTCATATTTGGGGTTTTTATAACCAGTACTGTGTTTGATTATGAGTTACGGATACAAACTGTGATTTTTTTCTTCTAAAACTATCACTCTGTTCACTATTGGTCTTTTTTTAACTTGGTTACACGTTCATCAACCCGTTCTCCCCAATATACGCATTTAAACGAGACACACGTTCACGCACGCGCACTCACTCTAACTCTGTTTGGGATGATGATGAGCAACAACTTGCGTAGAGGGCGTTTTGAAGCATTGCAGAAGGAAGGCTGTGTAGATGACGAAGGCTATGCCGATGGCTAACAGAGCGTACATGAAGATGTTCAGTTCTGGTTGGCGATATCTAAAAAAAAACATCTATTTTGTAGAAAATTTGACACCATCGTTTCCCGACCGATCAAATGCTCTTTTTTTGAACTTAAGAAAAACTCACCGGTTCTTTCGAAGCCACGCAAGAACGTCTTTTTCGGAATGTAAATCCCCTCGGTAAATGCTCGGGAACCTGCGTCGGAAATAGACAATGGCAGGCAAATTGGTCACGCCCCACTTTCGGGCGTATCGCGCGTCCGCCATCTTGACGAATGTTATGTCAAAGTTGTCAGTCTCGCTGTCGATGTTCTCCAATTTTTCCATTATTATGCGCGACTCGTCCGAGTTTATTTCGTCTGAAAAAAGAAGTTTTATTTAAACCGGTCTCGATCAGATGCGTAATGTCATTTTGTAGAAATTTTTACTTACAGAAAAATACAGTAACAAACTCGTTTTCCTCTAACAATTTTTCCAACATCTTTTTGTTAACTTCTTCGATTTCGTTTTTAATTTCAAATACGTCTTGAGATGTAAGCCAGTCTAACACTTTGTCAGATTGCGTCAGATCACCGTCATATACCTAAAAGAATTGTAGAATAAATATTACAGACCAAAGCCACATGTTATTATAGTTTACGCGTATTTAGTTATATTTTTCATATAACCAAAGCTCTCAAGCAACAATCCTTACCATTGGTTTCTTTTTTCTGAAGTACATGAGCGCGGGCAGTGTATGAAGTCCTTGCTCAGCCGCAGCTTCCGCACTACATATTTTAACGAAATCTATGCCAAATAAGTCTGCTTCCCCGTCTATCAATTCTAGATTTTCTAAAATTTCATCACATTCAGGACAGTCATCTTCATCTGCAAATGAAGCCAGTCTTATCTCTTTTAACTATACGCTATGCTCTCTTAAAATATGTATATTATATCACAATACTCACAATAAAACACAGCTAAAAATGGGGATTCGTTAAGTAATCGGTCCAACATCCGTTTGTTCACCGCTTCAATTTCGTCCGCCAGTTCTCGATTATCGTCGTCGACGAGCCATTCAAGGACACTTTGTTCGTTCTGAAGGTCGCCCTCAAAGAGCAAAGGGTTCCCGTTTCTAAAGTAGACTAGAGCTGGGAATGTTTTAATACTGTATCTAAAAGTGAAAAAAACATTTTTGTATTGGTAAATCAATCAGTTGGTTCAAACTTAAACCCACCTTTTCGCCAATGGTGGATCTTGAATCCGAACCAGATGAATTCCATAAACGTCACACTCGTCGTCAATCTGTTCAAGTTCTTCCAAAATCTGTTCGCAAATATGACAGTTCTGTTTATAGAAATACACCGCCAAATACTGAGTCTCCTCCACCATTCTTTCCAACATGACTCTAGTAATGAGTTCTATTCTGTCTTCTGTTCTTTGTTGGATCAGCCATTGGAGAACTTCTTCTTCTTCTTCTAGGTCTCCTAGAAAAAGTCAAAGTCATTTTTACCATACAACAAGGTTTTGTAAGGGGTGCGAAGTAAAGGATTAGGAAGATGTCAGCTTCTTTGGCCCAAAATCAGTAGGTTGTTAACAATTTTTTTAAAGTTTTCTTACCTTCGAAGACGCCACCTATTCCAGTTTCAAAATACATTAGCACGGGGTAGTCAGTAGCTCCATACTGTTCTGCTATGCGAAGATCATTCGTTTTTACGAATTTGATGCCATGTCGTTCGCAGTCATCGTCTATATTCTCCAGCTCTTCCAGAATTTTGGAACATTGGTCACAATCGTCACTATCTAATAAAAAAACGACAATTTTAAAGTGTTCTTCTACTGACTCAGCTGGAAGTTGTTTTAGTCTGTGGCATTTTTAAGATGCTCAGAACGACTACCAAATAGTTTATTGTCTTACAAATAAATTGATTTAACAATTAGCATTGTTCAAAATGCCATCCTGTAAATTCAGTGTCATTTAATCTTCGAAAAAGGTTCTATTTTAAAAAGGAACGGATATATCCCTTAAGAATACTATCTCTAGAACAAAATGTAAGAAAGCATCAGGTCGATCGCCAGAAAACATATTTTGTTTAATCAAAAATTAATCACAATTTTGTTAGGATAAGCAAAGTCATAAAATGCTTCAAAAGAAGAGGTATATACAGTGGTGGTTCTATATTCAGAATAAATCCATTTGGTCCCATCGTGATTTTTTAACACTTATCTGAATTGGAATATTCAAGGGGAAAATATTGTAGTTAAAATTTGGTACCGTATTTAATTGTTTCTGATGTCTCGTCCTCTATATCTGATGCTTTCGATTCTTGTTTTTTGCCGGTTTTCTTGCTTTTTTGCTGCTCCAGGTTAGCTGCGCACAATTCGCACAGAGTCTTGTTCCCTGTAAGTTTATTATTTTGCGTACAAGCTAAGCGCTCAAAATTCCATATCACAAAAGTTGTTATAAAGTTGTTACAAAGTTATAAAAAAGAACAATTTTTAAAAATATAGTAACAAGGATATCTTGATAAAGTAAAGTGAGCATCATACTTTCCAAAATTGTGACTGTTTTTCATAAAATGAAAGTCATACGTTGCAAGATTGTGCTATATAAATAAAATGTGTATCATAAATTAGAAAATTGTGAGTAGGTGGTCCATACAACGTACATTTAATAATTATTAAAGGCAATTATAGGCTTACTCAGTGCGCTCTGTGTACGTGAATATACGTTCTATCTTTTGATGTTGACTCAAAAATAAATTATATAAAACTTGTGGAATTACTTACAGAAATAAAGATATATAATTGTTTTCATAACTTAGTAACAACCTACAAAAAAGTGTTTGTTATTCGTAACAAAAAATGTCATATTAAAACCACAAGGTTCAAATGTTACTGACCTAAAACCAAGCATGTTTAAGTGACGAAATCGTGTAAAACTGTTAATGTTAAAACAATTTATTAGTGTTAAGTTCAAATAATTGTGTATTTCATATTGTTCATAGAAAAACCTGAAGATAAAATCGATCGCCTTTTTTTGTTGTAAAATATTAAGTAAGTAAAGTAAGCTTTAAATAAAAACTTACAGAAATACACAGCCAGCGCATCCTCATTATCGATCATCGTGATCAGTTCACTTCCCTCCACAGCTTCAATAATATCGCCCGATGGATCTTTTTGAGTCAGCAGCCATGACAGGATTTGTTGCTCGTCATACAGATCGCCTGCATATATAACGGGATCCTTGGAACCGCCTTTGAAAAATAGAATCGCGGGTAAAGCAAAAACACCTGAAAATTTGTACCCAATCAGCAAAGTGTGGTTTTAAATTAGTTAACAAAAAGTGCATTTCGAAGATTGGTATGTTTAGAGTAAAGTGCACGGTTTTTTTATATTTGGCGCAGTCTGGGTAGGATTCAAGTCTAGGTATACTAATGTAGGAATCGTGGGATGCAATAAACTTCTAAAAAATCTGGACGATTGGAGAATTGGGGAGAAACTGGATGTGTGAACAATATATAGGTTCGGTCTTAGTTGGAATACAGAATTAGACTATGAACTGAATATTTACCATACACTTTGGTCAACGATTTGTCGTCTATTTTTACGAAATTAATGCCAGCAGCATCGGCCTCGTCGTCAATGTGTTCCACTTCAGTAAGGACTCTTGGACATTGCTTGCAATCAGCGCTATCTAAAAATGAATATATTGTATTTTAATAACAATATTGGCATGTTACTTACATAAAAATACAGCCACGTAATCCGACCTTTGTCGAATTTTCTCGAACATCTTCCTGTTAACTCGTTCAATGTGATCTGTTAATTCCATGTTTTCTGGATCGGTCAGCCAGTCTAGCAATTCTTCCTCGTCATCTATGTCTCCATCATAGTTTATGTGCTTTCCTAAAACAGAAATTGCATGCCTTTGTAAGTGATCTCAGATTTCCTAAATCCCAAAATAATGTACAGGGATATCCAAATAAAAGTGAATTCAACCTTTACATTAACGTTGACTTACCTACGAAGAAAATTTCAAAAGTTGGCAGGTATTTCGTTCGCAACCTGGATAGTTACGTTTAAAGTATATTTATGCGAAATAATTTTTAATCTGAAATAATTCAAAAACGATTGGAAAGCCGCATATGGTTTGTTATACACAATATGTCTAGATCTTCTAGAATCCAAAAATATGAAAAAATCATACCATCCAATTTAAAATAAGCGAGAAAATCGATGTTTTATGCTATATTTTTTTATTCGATACTCAATTGTTTTGCTGATAACATATATGGATGATCCATAACAATCCCCAGAACTTTCATATTTAACATTTTTTCCTTATCTTTAAAAATAAAAAAGCTATAAGGCCTGTTCACTTTTATTTGGATGTCCCTGTATAATGATTTTACAAACCTTTTCTGAAATAGGAAACGCCAGGAGGGTTTCTGAAACCGTACTTTTTGGCCATGAGCTTGTCTTTCATTTTTGCGATTTTAATGCCATACTCGCTTGCCTCGTCATCGATGAGCTCAATATGGCGAAGAATTCTTGGGCTATCTGGGTCCTCTTCCTTATCTAAAAGAAATTGGTATAAAATTGATAAAATACGCTCCCGTTCTGTACTTACAGAAGACAATTGCCAAAAATTCCTTAGTATCGATATACTTATAAAGCGTTTCTCTGTTTATTTCTTCGATACTTTCGTCGTTTTTTTGATCCATCATCCAATCAAATACTTCATTTACATCCAGTAAGTTGCCTAAAAAGCGACTAATTTAAAGAAATTTAATCGATATAGATGTACATCAATAAAAGTCAATAAAATTATGACAGAAAAGTAAGAACTTACCTGTCAATCTTCGCCTATATTTTATTATCATGTAACACTAATTTCACGATATGTTTGGCTTATTTCATATTGCTTAGGTTTGTCCTTTTCCCGTTATTGAGTTTCTTTTCTTATTTTTTTTCACAATTTTTAGTGTTGTCACAATTTCTAGTATTTATGTCTACTTTAATGATTGCTTTTTATTATTTTAATTCGATTTTATTAGCTTGACCTGTAACATTGTAATATAATCTTACAACTTACTTTTGACCTACTTCTTTCTGATTGTCGAATTGTCGTATCGATTTGAAACTTTGCAAACTTATGCAATTCTGGTGACAATACAATAATAAGTTTGTTTTATTAAAAGAAACATATGGAAACATTTTTATTATTGATTTACGAAAAAGTGTCATTATAAAAAGTACGGCATCGTAAGAAAATAGCATCGCCATTCAAAAATTTGATCTAGTACATACAGGGTGGCTCAAAAATGTAAAAATCCTAATCCACGTGAAGCTAAAAAGATATAAAATCGTTACTTAAAGGTAACCTGCCAGTGCAAATGTACTAGAGTTAATTTTTTTATGTTAGTGAATGAGGTTTGGAACATACAGGACGTCCCAAAAATAAAATTAATTTTTTTATCGCCTTTACGAAAAGAAGTATATCTTCATAAAAAGTTCTACACTGTGAAATGGTTATTCAAAAATTTTATCTAGGACAGGCTACAAAATTTAAATTTAAATTGTGACTCAGTTTTTTGAGCCTACATTGTCCTACATCAAAATTTTGAATATCCATGCTCATTTTTACAGTGTAGAACTTTTTTTGTAAAGTCGATAATAAAAAATGTATTTTATTTTTGGGACCAGTATGTTCCAAGGAACCTGTATGTTCCAAATCTAATTCTAATAACTTTTTAGTGCGCTATAAAAGTGTGTTTTTAGTTTTTTTAACTATAATTTATTACTTTATAACACGCACAGATAACGCCGTGTTAACAAACGATTTTTTAACAATTTTCTACACTATTTAACACACTCTGTCATAGATGTTTTACCATATTTAATTTCTCAAATTATTTTAAAATGTGTCGTACTACGGCAACCATAGAAAAATGTACCTACAAAAAGTATGTTTATGACGAGTATTCAAATTTCGAAATTAAAGTAGGATTCGAAGAATTTTAATTTTGGTAAATTAATTAATTTATAATTGTTTAAAAAATCCTCCCGGTTAGAAAAGAAAAATCAAAGACCTGGTTTAACAGTAATAGAAAACAATTTATTTTCCATTTTATATATTTTTTATAAATCGAAAAAATTATCTGATGTTAAACATGCGAGGTGCGCTTTTTAGCGGCAGTGATGTGGCGCTGATGATGACTTTGACAGTTACGAAATACTACTTGGCACCTGTCAAATTTTGACACGCGTCACGAACTGGCCGATAATAAGAAGACACTTCTTTATATCGTCAATCTGTAAACTTTCGAACATACGTCACTTAAATGTCAAAATTTGACAGGTTGAATGAATGAATACTTGGTTAAAAAGCAACCCTTAATGATATTTTGACTGAATGTAAAATTTACATTAGAGCCATTTGAGAGTCAGAAAACAACATGAAGGGTTATTTTTTGAGTTTTGTTGTATTTTTTTGCTTGGAAATGGGCAGAAAATGGCTTTTAGCGTTTTCCTGCGAATTCCCTTTTTTGTTTTTTTTTTCTTATTTATTAAAGTTAATTACAACTACAAAATCTGCTACGAAAAAGTGCCGAAAAGCCTATTTTTATAGCAAATTTCTACTAGATTACATACATGCTCTTAAAACCTACAATATACATACAGCCTAAAACTAATTTATAATAGTAACAACATTTTATTATTTAGGTGTAATCTGAATGTGAATGCATTGTTTGTTCTTGATGTTATGAAAAATGTCTAAGAATTGTGCCAAAAACATCGCGCAAGCAATATTTAAGAAAAAAAAAATTTTAAAATTGTTTAAAAAATTATTTTGAGAACGAAAACTGTTTCGGTATTAGAAAATACAAAAAATAGATGTTGAACGTGCTTTTTTTGGGAAATTTGGGAAATGTTTAAGCTTACTCTCTTGCGTTTTCCAATAGGTTTTTACAGAACTGGAACCCAAAATAACTTTTTATTTAAAGAAACTTTTATGAAAGTTCACCTCATATTTGACTTAAAAAAATGTCGAAGCAGGTAAAACTTTTGAGGGTGTTAATTACCGTAAAATAAAAAATAAAATATATAAATTAAGAAAGAATGATTCATAGATTCTATATAAATCGAAGTTTTTTGCGTGCGTATATGTTTTTTAAAGCAGAAAAGCGAAAACATCAAACCAACAAAATATTTCTTGAACTTTAATGTAGGCAATTTTGTGATTCTCTCTGCGAAAGAACCCAAGTGACGATGTTACTTTATCTATTATTGAACAGAGTGTAAATACAACCCTAACGCCATATGTTTATAGTATCTAAGATCAGATTTTTATGACTGACTTTGATTTTTTCCTATAAAACTATTTTGAATTCAAGAAATAGTATACATTAAGATAATATGGTAAAATATATTGAAATAAATAGACAGAGGTTGCTAGTCAACGCTAGCAACTTCTATATTTATTTAAATATATTTTGAAGTAAGTACATCAAACACTGAAACCTCCTACAAACTACTAACACTACTATTAATTTGAGCACTCCTAAAGCAATATTTTAATAATTTTTGCATGGGTATATTTGCTTCCAACAAAATAGAGGTCTCATTTGGCACTCGCGACAGGCTGTAAATGGGAACTTTGATGTTAGATTGGCCCTTGCAGGCATCAAATGACAGCTCTATGCTTTGGCAATATTTTTCTTAAGGTTAAACCCAAACAAAGTTAGTTAAAACTCTGGCAAGAAGCAGTTTTATCCTTGATCTTTTAAATTTGTCAAATAATGACATTTTTTGATGTTGAGTCGCCTCTTGTATGACTGAATGTATTCTACAGTTATACAGACGTCGATTCTGAGGGCTGCATTTCATTTTTTGCATCGTTTACATCAACTCTTGCTCTGCCGAACACAACATGTAAGTAATGCGTATAAATGAAACGAGGCCCTCGGAGTTGATGCTCTACCGAACGGTAGAGCTTTTTCCGAATTAGCACCACTAGACATTGATATGTAAAAAACCTAGAGCTCAAGAGCACTGGCAAGGTTTGTTTCTAAATAAAAAATGTCTAGGGCCAAGATAACATCATACCTCAAAAGTTTTACTTCGCTGAAATGTAGAACGTTTAAAATAAGAACACCTACGTCCAGTTGCACAAACGATTTAATCAAGAATTAAACTAATTGGACACTTGTAATGTAACAGCACCAATGTTAATGTTATTACGATTTAAATTTATTGCTTGATTGAAAGTTTTGAGCAACAGACTGTTAATCTACCATAACTGAAGAAGAAGAAAGTAAAAATAGAAAGTTTATAGAAAGTGTGGTCAAACTAAAAGGCCTAAACATGTGGCGGCAGCATTTTGATAGTCAGCATTGTGGGGACAGCATCATTGTGGACAGTCAGCTTATCCAGTTCACCCCGGACCAGGCGCGTCTACATCACTCCATTCTCAGGCTATGTTACCATGAAAAAAGACGTTGGGAAGTGATTAGATTGTTACCACCACCATATATATTTACCAGTGCCAAAGAATCCTTTCTTGGCCTTGCCAGTGTTGCCACCGGTGTTGCCGCCGGTGTTGCTCTTTTCTTTAATGGGAGGAGGAAGCGGCTTTTCTCGACCTTTAATCTCGTGATTGGCCTTGGACACTTTGCTCAGAGGTTTCTGTGCGGGTTCGGGTTTCTTCGCGACCTCGGGTTTCTTCGCGACCTCGGCTTTCTTCGGTTGGGCGACGGGTTTCTTCGAAGCGGTTTTAGGACTTGGCAGCTTCGGCTGAATCTTGGCAACCTTGCTGCTTTTGGCTGGTTTACTGGGACAGCATTGGAAGGGTTCGTATCTGGATGCTGCGGGATATTTGCCGGGTTGGCCTCCCATTCCGATGTAGAAGCAGCCATCCCCTGTGAGCAGAACATAATGTCAGAACATATACCACGAAAAAATAGTTTGAGGATTTTTAAATTCTATTTTTTGGTTTTCTAAAGGCGGCAAACGATCTGCGGAAGGGAAATTTCAAAAAGTTTTAAAAGGAGGTTTTCAAAAAAGTTTGTGAGGGTGAATTGTCAACAGCGTTTTGGGTTTGGGGGAGAATTTGACATGTTTGGAGATCTGACATGCGTGAATGTTATTAAAAAGTATCTTTTAATCTATCAAAAGCTTGTAAAAATTAAACCGCAGTTAGAATGATTATGGTTTTGTAACCGTAAAGTGGTTTTTGCTTTAACAGCTGCAACAGAATTATATAAATTTATCAGAACTTCAAATTAGCTCAATTTTCGTTAATTTTTTTTACAGAATTCGCTCTCGTTTAAACCAGACAGATTATCGGTCAGTTAAGTGTCATATATCAAAATATCAGCGAGCATAGAGCATTATTTTTGAAAAATGTCGCCATCATTTCACCAACATGTCAAATTCCTCCTCTGAGGGTTAGTAAGTTAATTTCTGTGGGAGTGAGTGAGAGAGAAATATCGTCGGAAACAAGAAAGAAAAAGAAAACGCGTCTGACACTATGCCTGCTTGCAGAGGCTGCGCGTGGCCACTGGTTGCCTTTTTATTTTGATCTTTATTAGGTACAGGGGCACAGATACCGGTATTTTCACCCCCACTACTCCTGATGCTTTTAAGCGGCATTATATTAATTGGTTTAATAATGAAGTTGGTAGCTGTTGTCTACAAAAATCTACGGGAGTCCCTGAAGTACTACAGGTGGGTCCAATTGCGGGGCGGCCATATTTAATGGAAGAATTGATGGTTTCGTGTGTAAAAATCTGCTCTGCGCAGGTTTGCACTGAGGCATTTTTGTCAACCTTAATTAACTTTGACTTACCTACGAAGAAAATTTAAAAAGGTAGCAGGTATTTCGTTCGCAACCTGGATAGTTACGTTTAAAGTAGATTTATGCGAAATAATTTTTAATTTGAAATATTTCAAAAACGATTGAAGAACCGTATAGGGTATGTTATACAAAATATGTCTAGAACTTCTAGAATACAAAAATATAATAAAAATCATACCATCCAATTTAAAATAAGCGAGAAAATCGATGTTTTATACTATATTTTTTTATTCGATGCTCAATTGTTTTGCTGATAAGATTTATGAATGATCCATAAAAATCCCTATAACTTTCATGTTTAACATTTTTCCCATCTTTGAAAATAAAAAAGCCATAAGGCCTGTTCACTTTTATTTGAATATCCCTGTACAATAGAAGGTAAAAAGACACCAATACACAGAAATCGAACAGATTTTTACATCGTTACACCATCAACCTCCCTTACTTAGAAAAATCAACCAAATAACCTCCAATTTATAAATCCGTAGACGTCCGGTCCTGATCCTCTTTACCTGAAAAGCTCTTAATCAATTGCGAGAACTTTCGACCGTCTTTTTCACTGGAATCGTCTTCGTTGTCGTCGTCGTCATCGTCGTCTTCATCGTCATCATCGTCGTCAGAACTGTTATCGTCATCATTACCTACCAAAACGAGACAGCACATGCAACCTCAAGGACCACAATTTGACAGGACTACTCAATTCTTAAATGTCATATTTTTCAAGGAAATGTTCCGGGATGGTTCTTATGAGACGTTTAAATCTTAAAATAAAGTACGACCCTTAATAATTCCAACTTTTAGATCCAAATGGAAACGCGATGCATACCTAAAAGTTTGAGTTGTCGAGGGCTGTATACTGTATACCTCATAAGAATCATAGGACAATCCAAGGACATTTTATTCTACGACTGAGTACTCCTGTAAGGTATTATTTTAAGTAGTACGTCTTAAACTAATAGAACATGCAAAAAAGTCGCACCTCACATTGCTTTAGTTGCTGTAAAGCCAAAGACAAACTTTAGAGTTCTAAGAAATATTTTTTAGGAAAACTTTTAGTCTAACGCTCAAGAAAATTTTGCTTTTTGAAAAACGTATGTCTTAATTTGAATCTTTTATTAAATATCTCCGTACAGTGTACCGACTAGAAGGTGTTTCAAAAAACATGTGCCAAGAGAGAACCTTTGAAGAAATCTAAGGCAAAAAGTTCATAATATGAACTTCGGTCCACAGATGCTTTGTTTCATACAGGGTGTTAATTTTTTTTGTTTTCAGATTTTTCTAAATATTTTCAAAATTACTTCAGCAATTCTAAAAAAAAATTACGTTGTGTGAAGTACTTAAATTAAGCATTATTCTGACTGTGAAGAGGCGTTGGCAGGTCCTCCAGGGACGTGCATATAAGAAGACGATGAAATATGTTTTAAATAAAAACATGTACGCCACTGTTTTTTTTTCACATTTTCGAATCTCAATCAAATAGCTTGTTAAATTCTTAACAAAACCTACCTCTTTATATTTTTTCAAATTTTCACTTCGTTTAGGAAATAAATTTTAAATTTTATTGGGCGACTTACTGGTTTAGTTTCCCCAAACAGATAATTGCACATTAGTTTTAACAAGTCAAGAAAGTTTAAAACATTTAATACCCTCCCTCTCCCTTTAAGCGATGAGACATGTTTTTTGAAACACCCTGTATACCTTGCGTTTTCTTGTTTTTCGCAATTTAGGGGCAATATTCGCAAAATAATAATACTAAATAGGATAAGATCAAAATGTTCTTGGACTTTTTTATATGGCGGCACAATATGACATGATATGACACACCGTCTTTTGTGACCAAACTGTGATGTGAGAAAATCTATTTGTTACTAAAAAAGATACGTTAGAGTAAGTTCTTACTTTTCTGTTCGATAAGCCAATCCAAAACTTTGTCCTCATTACTAAGATCTCCTATAAAAAGTTAACGTTATTATTAATTATTATAGTACAATTTAAATATACAATAAATAATATTAAGTGAAAAAGAAGTGATTTTTTTAAAGCAAATCAAAGGGTTTTACTCATGTTAAATTTTTAAAATATAGAGATGAAACTTACCATAGGTAAATTTCATAGTTTTAAGATTATGTTGCTTTTCCAATTATACCAGAAGAGCTCCAAAAAAATATCTAAGGAAATGCATTTAAAATTATTGTGACAATAAAAATGTCACAAAATGTGTGTCACCTTCGATTGTCACGAAAGGTAAAAAACTCTGAAAATCACGTAGTGTAGTTCGTCCCCATACTTCTAATAGAACAGGGCCTAACATGAGGTTAAAAATCTAACATGTAAAACTCGCTGGTCCGCTTTAAAAAACGCACTGTATAAAAATGTGTAATCAAATCAATATTACTAAAGATTTAAAATGTATTGGTAGTGTACTTACAATAAGGTTGCTTCTAAAATATAACTGTTTTTAGTTTCTTACCATCGTACATTATGGGAACCCCTGTTTCGTAGTAGACTAAAGCGGGGAAGCTGAAAATTCCTATGTCTGAAGCTAGCTTCGAGTCCTTCGACTTGACAAACTGAATCCCTATTAACACAAACAAGGCAGTAAATTAAATTCCGATAAGTTAAAATATCATTAATTTATTCAATTACCTTGTCTATCTGTATCATCGTCAATGGTTTCAAGTTCTTCTAGGATTTCGTCACATTCGTCGCAATCATCAGTGTAGAAAAGGACAGCAAGATGTTCTACATCGTTGATGAGTACCTAAAAGGCAACAACGTATTAGTTTCTGCCAATTCGGCTTTGATTTTGTAGGAATTTACGTTTATTTCTTAACGATCATTTCTGAAAATCTTACCCGTAGAGAAAATATATAATAGAGAAATAATGTGATTTGCGAATGTGTCAAATTTACCAAGCTGAATCCGTAAACACAGACGGTCTTCTGCGGGCTTGCGCCTTTTCGAACGTTTGCCTTGTGATAGACAGGACCGTACTTCAAAATTTGTTTCACATGACGTGAATCTTTTATCGGGTAATAA